>SSNC01000024.1:0-423914 GCA_029719445.1 Agaricus blazei | reverse complement strand
TTTCATAACCAGGGATTGGTGTTGTTCATATTTGGTAGTAAGTATTTTCATACCCAATTGTTTGTTTTCATTCTATATAATGGGTAGTTTCATTGCTGAACTTTGGCATTTTCATTGTTGTGACTAAGAATTTTCATTAGAAACATTGGGCATTTTCATTATTATACCATGGAGATATTATTGCCAGGTATTGGCATTTTCATACCTGCCTGTGTACATTCTCATTTCCATTATTGGGGTTTTCATTGTATGCAATTGATAGTTTCAATCTTATACAAGGGCAGTTTCAATGCTCCACTTTGGTATTTTTATTCTTGTCTGGGGTTTTCATTATATCCAATTGATAGTTTCAATCTTGTGCAATAGCAATTTCATTGCTGAATTTTGGCATTTTCATTATTGTGACTTGGAGTTTTCATTAGAAAACTTTGGCATTTTCATTATTACCCCATGGAGGTATTATTGCTAGCTATTGGCATTTTCATACCTACCTGTGCACATTCTCATTTCCACTTGTTGGGATTTTCATTGTATATAATTGATAGTTTCAACCTTATACAATGGCAATTTCATTGTTGTACTTTGGGATTTTTATTCTTATGGTCTGGGGTTTTCATTATTGCACCATGGGTGTTTCATTCCCAACAATTGGTGTTTTCATATTTACCTTGTTGGAATTTTCATTGCATGCAATTGATAGTTTCAATCTTATTCAATGGCAGTTTCATTGCTGCACTTTGGCATTTTTATTCTTGTGGTCTGGGGTTTTCATTATTGCACTATGGATGTTTCATTCCCAACAATTGGTGTTTTCATATTTACCTTGTTGGAATTTTCATTGCATGCAATTGATAGTTTCAATCTCATTCAATGGCAGTTTCATTGCTGCACTTTGGCATTTTTATTCTTGTGGTCTGGGGTTTTCATTATTGCACTATGGATGTTTCATTCCCAACAATTGGTGTTTTCATATTTACCTTGTTGGAATTTTCATTGCATGCAATTGATAGTTTCAATCTTATTCAATGGCAGTTTCATTACTGCACTTTGGCATTTTTATTCTTGTGGTCTGGGGTTTTCATTATTGCACTATGGATGTTTCATTCCCAACAATTGGTGTTTTCATATTTACCTTGTTGGAATTTTCATTGCATGCAATTGATAGTTTCAATCTTATTCAATGGCAGTTTCATTACTGCACTTTGGCATTTTTATTCTTGTGGTCTGGGGTTTTCATTATTGCACTATGGATGTTTCATTCCCAACAATTGGTGTTTTCATATTTACCTTGTTGGAATTTTCATTGCATTCAATTGATAGTTTCAATCTCACTCAATGGCAGTTTCATTCTTGCACTTTGGCATTTTCATTCTTGTAATCTGGGGTTTTTGTTATAGGCATTGTAAACACTACAGCCAAATTGACTAAGTTATAATCTCTCCTACTCATCCTCAGACTCTTCATCACTCTCCTTTTCTAACTCATCTCCTTCTTCACCTTCATACTTACTTGCCCAGTTTATATCTCCTCCATGTATTTTCAACAATGGTACCCATTTCTTGACACAGCTCTTTGCCATTGCCTCTTGCAAATATGCTTGTTGATAAGCATATGCATGCAATCCCTGGGCCAAACCCTGATCATCGACCCTTCTTTTTGTTGCCTGTTCCATCCACCACTCTGCTTTCCATTCCAAATAAGCAACTGTGCGCCGCATTTCCTCTTGAATCAACAAGTATTCTTCATTCCACCGGTTCTTCCTTGCTAGTGCTTTGACCCACTCAACTTGCATTGAACTAATAAATTCTTCATCCTCTTCATCAGAAGCTTGCCTGCTATTACTTGCCAACCAAATCCAAGACATTTGATATCTTCCTGCAGCTTCCTTTTCTTCTGACCCTCGTCCTGGTCCACGGATGTCTTCAGGAGCAAGCTTTTTGAGCCGAAGAAGTGATGGGTCATGAGGTTGAAAGGTGGTTATCAAATGATGGGCATGTCGATAAATGTTAGCTGCAAGTTGAATGCGATGGTTATAGCAATCAAAAAGATTACGAATACGAGTATTTTGCTTGTTGCCAGTGCCTGAGATATTCAACTGCTTGAATATAGTGAGACTTGTAATTGTGCGACGATTTCGGCGAATTGTTTCAAGAGCTTCATCTGCCTGCCCAATACGGAGTTGAACTTCTGTTTCCATCAATAACTTCATTGAAGGGAAACTATGAAAGGTTGAAGGAACAGAAAGTGGCAGAAACAAAGGAAGTAGTTCTGCTGCTTCACCTGTTGCCTGGTCATCAATATCCAAAGTGGCAGATATACTTGGCTGTGATCCAAGAAATGGCATATGATCCAATTGGATCTTCCGCCATTGGGCAATACGATGATGAAGAGTATTACGCTTTTCTTGTAGATCAACTTGCTTCTTTGTTGGTTTTGTAGTAGGATCAAGTTTTCCTATCAATGAAGCCTCCTGTAATAGCCTAAATCTAAATCACCAAGTTAGTTATTATATGATCACCAAAAAAGAGTGTACTTACTGTTGTTCTTCAAGCTCAAATCCTTGATAATGAAATCACCAATACTAATCTTGTGTGGTGAGATAACGCCCCGAGTAGCATCAGCTGCTTCTTTTCTTGCTAAATCCAAGCGAATCTCTTGAATTGACTTGGCTAAACAAAGTGGATTAATGTTGAGATTAGTCATAATAGATAGCCACTTACATATCTCATGCTCCATAAATGGATTAGGTTTTGATGGCCTAAGAGTGAACTTGGACCGAGACCACTGTGAACGTTCATCCTCCAATCATCAACCATCCGTCTCCATTTTGCAAGTGTTGCCTCTGAGAATCCTGATGAAAGAAGAGACAGATTAGCTTCATGCTTATCCTTCATCACAACTGCATCTTCAAATCGCTTTGCAAACAGACTCCCTGTATAATGAACTCAGATTTGCAGTTAAGAGGTGAAAAATAAATCTACTCACGAAATCCACATATTTTCGGAAATTCCATCCATTCCAGTGATAATTCAGTGTTTCACGTCTCATAGCTGGAACCATCTCCCTGACACTAGGACAAGTGCATTTGTATGAGACCAACCTATCTCAATATCTTCTCCACAAGTCCGCCAACACCCGAAATATGATTCAGTGAATAGGTTGCTCGACAAAATGATCCATGACCATTAACATGCAGCTGGGAATCCAATATCCACAACAGTATTATCTGGAAGCTGCATTTCCTTTGGATACTCAGCCATGCGCCTGTAAAAGTGTTTCATCCATTGACACCAATGTCATAGGATATCAACACTCGCATAAGGGAAATACCCATTAATGCGACAGTATCATGTAGTCCATACTTGAATATCTATCACAGCATCAGCATTAATCCAGAATATAAAATGTGTGCTTACTTTTCTCCCTTCGGTAGATCAATACACAATTTCGGCGAATGAGTGAATGGCGTGAACAAATACTAGCACAACACCATTTACACAGTACCCTGGAATGGACGTATTAGCTTGCAATTGCTGTATGATCCGAGGACATGAATTTAGCTAAAAGTTTGTTAAGTGGTTGTATATATGCAGGTGAGTTGTACCTAACTCAGCTTCCGTGTCATGTCCAAAATATGCTTCTGGTAAGGGCATGCTCGACATAACAGCCTAATCCAGGATCCAACTCGAAATTTGAATACCACGTTCTTTGTTCTTGAGTTTGAAGTTTGCATCAAGGCTATGAACAGCGTAAAAAGGAATCTACATATAGGATGATTACCTACCCCAAATTGATGAAGGATCACACTCACCGTAGATTGGGGGGGAAATTCTCCCAGTTTTCGGGAGGTTTTGGTAGGATGCGGACAAGCAGGACATTCAAGAGCAAGTTCACCATTAGATGTGGCCCCACACCTTCTGGATCATGCGCTCGACCTGCCTGCTTCAATGATTTCAGGTGGCGCCAAAACGGAACACATGTTGGAACTCCTTGTATCGATGCTTGAAGAGACAACGGTTTAGATAAAGATATCCTGATAGTCCAGCATCTAGAGAACGTACCGCAGGCTTCCCAAGCATCAAGTTGTCAGTTTGAAAGGTCAGGGAATGATAATAATCGTATAATGTTGTTTTTCCTTGTAAGGTCAGCTGATGAAATGCGTTCAAGACATTAAGGTGAATGCCGTGCGAGGTCGCTCAGAAGAAGCTGGGAACCATCCTGCCCGCAGTAGTTGAACACGAGGGGGGACACCAAGTGATTTGGTGCAGCCACAGAAGTCCACGCTGACTCGCGAAAATCCATTTGAGTCGAAAACACAAAGTCGGATGGCCCCGGGCGTGGGTCAGGACAGAGAGAGCCAGCATGGCCTAACTGGCAACGAAGTCCCACATCGCGAAGACTAGTACTGATAAAAAAGACTCCAGTCCATTTCTACGCTGGTGTTAGTATGTTGTTTGGCATGGGGGTGGGATTGAATACATTTATACGATGTAGCGGGTTCTGCTGATGGCCTTTCAGAAGGCAGTCTCTACACATCACGCTAGAGACACCTTGAATGCAATCCACGCATTGAAAAAGACTGCCCGTCGCATCACTTGAGGAGCAGAAGGAGCACATGGTGCGCCCATCGGAGTCATGGTGTACGGCTGGGCCTTCGAGCCGCAGAAGTTTCATCAAGGGTGGAATCGCGGTATGCTAACCAATCTTGGAGTTTTGTCTAAGTGACATCGTTCCGTAGTAAGTCAATAAGAACAAAAAGCCTAATATCACACTTACGGCCGTGGTGTTTTTTTTTTCTCTTAGGCCTGATTGTCGCGTCAGGTTGTCAGTTTGCGATTTTCAGAGTCAACGTTTGGGGCCCAGGATGAAGGACTAGCCTGATAATTATCCACTGTCAGAGACGTTTTACTCTTTCTAACTGCACATGTACTCACCGGTCCAATCGCCTCGCTGGTATCTCCATTCTCCACAGGTACTGATAGCGTGGGTTCCACTTTTCCTCCTTCATCCTACGTGACCTATAAGCGCCTGTACTGCTCTTGACGCGAACGGAAGTGACACGTCTATGGTCGCGGCCCTTATGGTCGACCTTTGCACGGCGCGCAGTTCTCTCCTTCTTGGCAGGTTTCTGTCATCTTCCAGACTTACAGAACCTGGAGAGGACGGTCGTTTGGGTTGTCCTGTATCTGACATGTGCCTAGAAATGAACCGGACATTCGCTATATGTCAGCGACTTGAAAGAAAAAAGAAGTTGTAAATGACTCAACGCTAGGGGGAGTTGGATGAAAACCACGTGTGACGTCGTGAACTCAAGTTGAGGAATGTTGGACAGGTGACAATGGGTAGCGTGCAGAATGTGGTGTCAGAGTGGTGTCGAAGTGAGCTGGAACTCTGAATCACCTGACTCCAGAGCGAGAAGATTGGCAGAAATGAAAACGCCAATAATTGGGCCTTAGAGAAACTGAGCTCTTCGCACCTTAAACACATCGGAGGCTCTGACAACTTCTGACTCGACGGTCCTAGGGCAAACAAACTGCTATCATTCGAGTATCGTTCGCGAGCGACCTGCACAAACTCGCCATCTTTGCGTTCTGGCCTTGATGAGGCCGGCGAGAAGGTCTAAAAGACTCCTAGTGACCTTCTCTCAATTCCTATGTCAATTCAGCATAACGCGATGGCCTCGGTGGCTCCAGCGTTCACTGGTGTGGAGTGTTAACCTGGTGTTCGAGGCACCCTGCGCAGTCTCAATAACCTCGTGAACCCTTGCAGCAACGTTCAAGTACTCAATCTGTGTTTAACATCGCATTAGGTTTCTATAATTTGTCAACACGTCAGCAATATCAGTCTGGATGTTCAGCATTACTTAATGATCAAGGAGGCTAAGATATATTCTGACTGCGACTTCAAGTTGCGAAGTTCGCTGTGATGACGTGGCTGATAAAAATGTACAGTTTGTGGGTCGGAGATTGAAAATGCGGAGTTGCGAAGTTCGCTGTGATGACGTGGCTGATAAAAATGTACAGTTCGCGAGTCGGAGATTGAAAATGGGGAAGGGAAAGAATCGACATGATGGGTCTCGAGTGATGAGGTAATCGTCAGGTAATCATAGTGTGGCTGATAGAATATACAGTTTATGCGTCGGGGATTCAAATGCGGAAGGGAATGAGATGGCCGAGAATGGAACAAGGAACAAGCCGATATCACATGCTTGTAGCGCATGGCCGAGATGGCGCTCATCACCGATGGCACTTAGTTGTTGCGTGAGACAATGAGAAGAGATGCCTGCCCACTGTTGCGCTCGCGCCTGATTCCATTTTTGGCTGAATTCCAGCCGCATCAATACTTCCCACGCACACTTTCTGAACGTCTAGCACCCATTCCTACCGTCCTTGAGGGCATAATGCTCTCAAGCTATCACCGTTATGGATGTGTCGTCAGTATTTATGTATGTACACGGCAATGTAAGTATCATATAAGCTATGGTAGAAGTGATTTATGTAGTTTACGGTCGTATCAAATTGTAATGATGGCGGGGCATGTATGAATTGACGCACTGTGGCGCACGCGCTCAGTATAATGCGCCTCTGTGCGCGTTTGTGTGAGGTATTATACACAAGAAGAATCTCGGAGTGTGATCAAAAACTGGAGGAGATATAACCACTTCTTTGTGACATTAGACATCAATCATTAGGCAGCCTTAATAAAATTACATTTCGACGGTCATATACTGACTGCTGCGATATAAAGTTAACACTTCTGAACAAGGATTATTGAGGGCTTTAAACTGAAAAAAAAAATCTCGACAATTGACCGAGGAACAAAATTTTGTACAACAATGTGGTTGTTGAAGAACTGATATCGTGCATAATTTCGTCTCGCGGGTTTCGCATCAGCACCTCACTTTTGTGGTACACACTCTATGCTTTTTTGATTTCCCGGTTGATTTGCGAGATTCCTTTTTGTATTTGGAAGCCATGGTCAATGTCTACATGACCGTATAGGTTTTAAATCCCATTAGAGACCTAAGGTTATCAAAATGCGAGCTGGGTCGAGTTCTACAAGTCATCGATGTACAATTTGATGAAGAATTGAAATATCTCATCCGGATTTTGTCTGTTTCTCGAGATCTCTTTTTTCACAACATACAGAACTACTATGCGCTCAAAGGCGCATAGGAGCCACGCTGTGCGCCGCACTACATGAGTCCAAAAATACGAAGCTACCTCTTCAAAAGCACGACTCTAGTAATTAGACACAGTAAGCCTATACTTTTGTATGCTAAGCCCTTCCACTCACACGACCATCCCATATCCATGTATCGAATCCATTCACTAGATTATGCACTGACTCGGAAACATGCTCTGCAGCTGTGTTTTATTCAGATCAGGTGTCTGGGACATTTTGTCGTGTAATGTAATCCTAATGCATGAATGTGTACGAGATACAGTGCTTATACAGATACATACATACAATCCAATGGTACAAACGGCTGTTTTAGCACTAGATTTCTCCAAGGAGACGGGAAAAACGAGTGTTAGGGATTCAGTCGGTATGCGTGGGAAACTCTTGATGGGGCGGGATACGCCCGAAAAGGATTTTGATGCGAGTGTAAACGGTGGGCAAGTAGCCCTTGTCATTGTCTCACGCAACAATAAACTGCCAAAAGGATTTTGATGCGAACAGGCAACCATGGGCAAGTCACCTTGTTACTGTCTTACACAATGGGCGCCCATCTCGGCCGTGCACGGGAAGCATGTGATATCGGCTGGCTCCCCCATCATCGGCTAGTCTATTTCTTCCCGAGTGCGCGTGGGAAAACCAATTGGTTGGGCGGATAGACCCGCAAAGCATTTTTGATGCGAGTATAGACGTTGGGCAAGTAGCCTTTGTCATTGTCTCGCGCAACAATCATCTTGTCCCAACGATTTTGATGCGAGGGAAATCGGTGGGTAAGTCATCCTTGTCACTGTCTCACATGACAATCAACAGCCATCCACAATGAGCGGCCATCTCGGCCGTGCACGGGGAGCATGTGATATCGCCTTGTTCCAGGGTTCCTGCCCGATTCTCGGCTAATCTATTTATTCCCCGGATTCAACCCGCCCTTACAACACGTGATGATCACTCAAGCGAGATCGTAAGATCCATTTTTTTTTTATATCCATGTGACGTTACAATTGTACTATCGACAAGATGACGATTCGTAGCAAAAGGACTTTTTATACGTGCCAATGCAGATGTATGGGAGTATTTGATGAAGGCACCACAGCACTCTCGCTGGCGCCATTGGGCGCAAGAGCGCAAGTTGACGAGACCATCTGTGAGTTTTCCTTCACTTTCGATCGCGTAAGTCAGGATGCTACAGAATGTTGTGGGGGGCCCTCGCGCGTGTACTCGATGTTGCACAATGTTGTAGGAGGCTTCGCACTTGTCCTTTATGCTGCAGAATGTCGTGGGAGGCCTCGTGCGTGTTCTTGAAAACGAGAACGCAGCGCGCATGTCCTTGATGTTGCAGAATGTTATGGGAGGCGTCGCGCGTGTCCTTTATGTTCCAGAATGTCGTGGGAGGCCTCGCGCGTGTTCTTGAAAACCAGAAGGCAGAGGTGGACAATTCGATTGAGCGAGCCTTGGGCAACCACTGAGACTGTTTCGCTAGCGTCGTTCATGGCCACAAGAAGTCATACAACAAAAAAGACAAACCCGCAGCTCAGCATTTGATGTTGTAAAATTGTCTATACCTCTTATATTCAACACGGCACGGGTAACCTGTAAATGGAGATACGTACCCTCGTCGATATTTTCATTTTTCCTAGGCTTTTTCAATAACCAATGACACGCGCTCAGTGGACTACTCCTGCACAACGTGAATGGCTCGAAGCACGCCATGCTAGCTGGGTGAAAGCCCAATCCGATGGCACTACCAGGCAATTCAAGGCGCGCGTGGCCATCGAGTTTATGGAAGAATTCGACCTCAACAAACTGGGCGAGGAGGAACTACGCGATCACGAGGGTGACAAAGTGAAGGCCCTGGCATCCAAACGCGCGGCAATGGGCACAGTAAGAACATCATGAACTCACCGTGTTCTGTCTAACACACTTTATACAGCGACTGAGGGCGTGGTTCTACAACAACACCCGGGAATCAACATCTCGACAGACAATCGAGCTTCGCAGGAAGGCCAGACTTCCTTCGGTCTACCAGGTCTACCACAGCCTTTACTGGGAGCCCAAGTTGAAGGCTCTTGTTGAGGTGGCCTACGCAAAATTCCTCGAGTCCAGCGGGGGTGAAAAGACGAAGTTGACGAAGCAAGAAAGGATGAAAGTTTCCAATGAGGTTGGTTCAACAAGAGTTTGATAAGGAGACGGAGGAGGTCAAGGAGCGCGTCCGTAATGAACGCCAAGCTAAGAAAGTTGACCCAGATGAGGATACCGATGAAGAAGGGCAACAGAAGTGAGTGTTGACACGTGTCTCAGAAGTTTGAACTCACCTTTACTGCTAGGAATATCGCTTTGCTAGTGAACACCCTTTCGTCTTGTGTCAAGTCTCTGCACAAAAAGACAGGATGGGTTTTCACTATTTTAGCTGGTGGCCCCGACCACCGCGATGGGATGCTTAGGTCGTTGATGTAAGTAAACTTCGTGTTGCATAGGCCTGCGAACACTCACCGCTTTTTTCTGATAGAGTGAACGGCGATGCCGAGGAGTCCGAATTGGATTTTGAGACTTATCTTGGCAAAGAGCTGTACCAGGAACAAGCCCAGCGTTGGGACAAGTTCATCCGCGCAGCATATCGTAAGTCATAGTTATATCCAACATGATAATGCTGATCAGATTGTATCAGCCAACTTCTCACGCCATGACTCTGTTGCTTCTCCTACCTCCGCACCTCCAGACCCAGCTCCGTCCTGTGACAGCAATGTGCAAAGCCACGATCCTTCGCCAAAGAAGAAGCAGCCGGTGGCTCGCTCTGGCAAGCAAATGCCCCCTCCGCTTTCTGAGTACGAGCTCCAGAGAGAGGCGAACATTGCCGAGATCAAGCAAATCTTTACCTCGATGGGCATTCCATCAATGAAGGACGTGATGGCGAATGAAAAGAAGGAAATCAAGACTATGAAGAGGAAGAAGGGAGCTGAGAAGGGAGGGAACAAATTGAGGTGCGTGATTTTGGTTTATACTGAAGCGTCAGGCTTGGCTGATGTTTTCAAGCCCTGATGAGGTCCCTTCTGGCTCTGGGATGAGCGGACCCATGAAGAGGTATAAACTTCGGTAAGTTTTGGAGCACGCATTGTAATTGTCTCGCTGACTCGAAATTTTATTATAGGTCTACTTCTGATGGGACCACGGCACAGAACGACAGCGAAGGCGTCGCAGGAGGCTTAGGTGCACCGTCTACGGTTACAGAAGGCAACACCGCACCCCCGTCCACGTCAGCTACAACGTGCGGGCTTACAGAAGATGCCACGTCACTCATGCGCACATCTCCATCTCCTGCGCAACTTCAGGATGTTTTGATGGGCGGCACAATTACTCTGACGCCTCAATCTGACCCCGGTGAGGCTGCCAGATTGTCATCTGAGAACACAGCCAAAGGTACCTTACTTGGTGGTCCTTCATTCCTGCGTTCGTCATATCTAAAACACACATAGTTACAGAAGGCGGCATATCACCCACACCCCATCTGCACAAGTGCAAGATGGTTCGCTGGATGGCGCAACGGATCTCATGCTTCCATCTGACCTCAATGAGGTTGTGAGAGTGTCATCTCTGGGCATGGCCAAAGGTACGTCAATCAATTGTCTCCCACTGCATTCGTCGTATCTATAACACATGTACATGCAGAGGGCGGTGTATCACTGTCACCCACATCTGCGCAAGTGCAAGATGGTCCGCTGGATGGTGTAATAGATTTTATGCTCCGTCTGCCCCTGGTGAGACTGTAAGAGTGTCGTCTGAGGGCTTGGCCAATGGTACGTTAAATTATTGTCCCCCATTCCTACGTTCATTATATCTACACTATATGTACTTACAGATGATGGTCCATCACTCCCGTTTGCACCTCCTGCACAACTTCTGGGTGGTCTGACAGGTAGCATAGCTACTCTTACACCTCCATCTGACCCCGGTGAGGCTGCTAGAGTAATGTCTGAGGACGTGGCTAAAGGACCATCTAAGGATTCTACCGAAGGTATGTCCGTTAAAAGGTATTACAATATATCCTCTAACTTCGAATGAAGACCACATTTCTCCTGCTGAATCTCGGGATGATCCGATGGATTGGGACAGCTGTGACTACTGCTGATCCCATGATTAGTATCCATGGCAAAGGTTTGCATTCCATTTCAAAGTTAGGATTGATCTCAACAATTACTACTTCAGTTCCTGATGAATGTGTTAATTCACTTCCTTCATTTGCTCGTGATGCTAAACAGTTTTTCAAGACTGTGGGCAGTGGCTCCCAATTCTGGTCAGCACTTGTGGAGAATTGGCTTCAACTAGAAGTCATTTGTAGTAGAGGGAGAGTAAGTGTCTTTTTTTTGAGGTATTATTCATTGATCTAAGAATCCTAGAACCTCAATTGTGCAGGGCGGCCACCCCAAGTGGGGATCTGGATCAAAAATGCTCGCAAACTGGCAATTATTCCCAAAATTATCATTAGTGACTATAAGGTGGCATTTTGTAAGTGGTGGAAGTTACTTCAGCCATCTGAACGTGTGCTAGAGGATGGTCAATTGACTCAGGATATTTCTGAGAATGTTGATTGGTCTTCTCTAAGACGTTCAGGCCCAAATGGCTTTTTTATTATTATCATAGCATTGGCATGGTGGGCACATCATGCTGTGACACCAGCTTTGATGTCAGAGTTAGAGGTTATTTTGGGTGATGTTAATTGGGTTCTTGTAAGGATTCTCAACTCTCTTCCTAAATAAAGGATGAGGAATATCTATCTAGCTTATGATATGTTCAACATAACATCTATTAGTAGTAGTATAGATGATATGGATGCAAGTAGCTCTAATGAAAATGCCAATGCATGATAATGAAACCTTCAGGATGCAACAATGAAACTGCCATTGAATAAGATTGAAACTATCAATTGCATGCAATGAAAATTCCAACAAGGTAAATATGAAAACACCAATTGTTGGGAATGAAACATCCATAGTGCAATAATGAAAACCCAGACCACAAGAATAAAAATGCCAAAGTGCAGCAATGAAACTGCCCTTGAATAGGATTGAAACTATCAATTGCATGCAATGAAAATTCCAACAAGGTAAATATGAAAACACCAATTGTTGGGAATGAAACACCCATAGTGCAATAATGAAAACCCCAGACCACAAGAATAAAAATGCCAAAGTGCAGTAATGAAACTGCCATTGAATAAGATTGAAACTATCAATTGCATGCAATGAAAATTCCAACAAGGTAAATATGAAAACACCAATTGTTGGGAATGAAACATCCATAGTGCAATAATGAAAACCCCAGACCACAAGAATAAAAATGCCAAAGTGCAGCAATGAAACTGCCCTTGAATAGGATTGAAACTATCAATTGCATGCAATGAAAATTCCAACAAGGTAAATATGAAAACACCAATTGTTGGGAATGAAACATCCATAGTGCAATAATGAAAACCCCAGACCACAAGAATAAAAATGCCAAAGTGCAGCAATGAAACTGCCCTTGAATAGGATTGAAACTATCAATTGCATGCAATGAAAATTCCAACAAGGTAAATATGAAAACACCAATTGTTGGGAATGAAACACCCATAGTGCAATAATGAAAACCCAGACCACAAGAATAAAAATGCCAAAGTGCAGTAATGAAACTGCCCTTGAATAGGATTGAAACTATCAATTGCATGCAATGAAAATTCCAACAAGGTAAATATGAAAACACCAATTGTTGGGAATGAAACATCCATAGTGCAATAATGAAAACCCCAGACCACAAGAATAAAAATGCCAAAGTGCAGCAATGAAACTGCCATTGAATAAGATTGAAACTATCAATTGCATGCAATGAAAATTCCAACAAGGTAAATATGAAAACACCAATTGTTGGGAATGAAACATCCATAGTGCAATAATGAAAACCCCAGACCACAAGAATAAAAATGCCAAAGTGCAGCAATGAAACTGCCATTGAATGAGATTGAAACTATCAATTGCATGCAATGAAAATTCCAACAAGGTAAATATGAAAACACCAATTGTTGGGAATGAAACATCCATAGTGCAATAATGAAAACCCCAGACCACAAGAATAAAAATGCCAAAGTGCAGCAATGAAACTGCCATTGAATAAGATTGAAACTATCAATTGCATGCAATGAAAATTCCAACAAGTCAAATATGAAAACACCAATTGTTGGGAATGAAACACCCATGGTGCAATAATGAAAACCCCAGACCATAAGAATAAAAATCCCAAAGTACAACAATGAAATTGCCATTGTATAAGGTTGAAACTATCAATTGTATACAATGAAAATCCCAACAAGTGGAAATGAGAATGTGCACAGGTAGGTATGAAAATGCCAATAGCTAGCAATAATACCTCCATGGGGTAATAATGAAAATGCCAAAGTTTTCTAATGAAAACTCCAAGTCACAATAATGAAAATGCCAAAATTCAGCAATGAAATTGCTATTGCACAAGATTGAAACTATCAATTGGATATAATGAAAACCCCAGACAAGAATAAAAATACCAAAGTGGAGCATTGAAACTGCCATTGTATAAGATTGAAACTATCAATTGCATACAATGAAAACCCCAATAAGTGGAAATGAGAATGTACACAGGCAGGTATGAAAATGCCAATACCTGGCAATAATATCTTCATGGTATAATAATGAAAATGCCCAATGTTTCTAATGAAAATTCTTAGTCACAACAATGAAAATGCCAAAGTTCAGCAATGAAACTACCCATTATATAGAATGAAAACAAACAATTGGGTATGAAAATACTTACTACCAAATATGAAAACACCAATCCCTGGTTATGAAATGTCCATGATATAATAATGAAAACAAAATGAAAATCTCTAGACATAGTAATGAAAATGCCAATATCCACCAAGAACCAGTAGAATGAGATTGCCAACTGACTAGAATGAAACATCCAGTCAGATTTAACAATAGTAGTATAAACCAAGAATGATATTGCCAGTGTATAAGTATAGTATTGATAATATATTGGACTGGCATATTATGAAACCTCCAATCTCAAAAACAGCGGAATAATGAAAACATAGACTGGATATATCATAACCGTAAGTTGCAGTCGTTCATTGGATATAATGAAAATTCTTCAATTGGATATAGCCAATAAGTTATGATAACGAGAGCAGCCACGAGTCGGCTAGGTTAGCCTTGGGAGCTGAAACGTTAGCCTTGTGCAGGGGAATGGGGGGGGGAACTGCTTGACCTTGGAGGGGTTCCTCCAGCTGAATAACGAGATTTTTGGATGGCCTGGCCTTCGGCTGAGCCTTACCTTTAGTGTTTGCCTGCTGTTGGGCGGCAAATTGAACGAATTTGTTGGCCTTAGGCAAGGCCGCAATCTTGATGGGGAGGGGGCCGGGATAGGAGCCGGCTTGGGAGCGGGGGTAGGAGGGGTAGGGATTTTCTTACCTTTACCTTTCTCTTTGGCGGTAAGACGCGGAGGGGATGGGTCGACCTCCATGGGGGCGACAGCACTTGGAGTCGGGGCCACGTTTTGTGGTTGCCGGACTTGATGGGAGGGGGTCGGGTTGATGGGGAGGGGGGGGAATCCTTCTCTCATCTCTTCTCTTCTCTTCTTCGCATACACCTCAACCATATGGCTAAGAGAGCCACGATTTGGGACAATAACATTTGCCCAATCTGTTCCAAGGAGCAGACCGACAAAGTCAACAAGGCGTTCGGCCACGGCTGGAGCGTTGCCGACTTGATTAGGGGTAATCTTCATGAACGGATTCAGTACCGCTCGAAGTTCCCTAGAGAGATCATTGAGTTCATCAAGCTCGAAGGTGATGTTCTCAGAGTGTCGTTCGGGGAGCGCCGGGGAGCTATGGCGCATTTCCTCGTCGACGATTTCACCGGTGATTTCTTTGGATTTAGAAATGTCGGCTTGGAATTCTTGAGCGGATTTTGTCTTTTCACCGCTTTCGACAATTTCGGCCGAACTTGACCGATTGGCTTCTTGGACCCGAAGGGCATAAAGCTGTGCCGCAGTCGCTTTCTGGACTCGCGGCGACGTGGGGGTCTTGTCGAGGTCTGGGATTGGACCTCGACTCGGGGGAGTGATTTGCCGGACCCGAAGGGCTGGGCTCTTGATTCCTGACGGCTCAGCTGAAGTCGCATAATCCGTCGGGGGATTTGCCGGTGTGGCAGTGTTGGCTTTCAAGGCCGGATGGCTGAGTAAAGCCGGGTCGGGTGTGGGAATGCCGAAGCTTTCCGATTGGACAGACGATGGGATGGTCTGTGCGGGCTTGAGAGCAGGATGACTCATCAATGCCGGTTCGGGTGTAGGAAAGACCGGGCTTTCTGATTGGATGGGACGGAGTGACGTGGCCTTTAGAGCCGGGTGGTCCAAAAGCGCAGCATCTGGGGTGGGCTGGCCGTAGCTGGGGGTAGCGTACGACAAGGGAGTGGCGCTCCATCTTGGGGCAAGGTGGAGGTTGTCCATCATTCTTGGACTGGGCATTGGGATGCCCCAGTCGCTGGACGTTTGCTGAGTGGCGGCGGCTTCTTCTTCCTCTTGAACCCGCATCCTTTCCATTCTTTCCTCCTCACTTCTCTCAATCTCCTTCTGATCGTCCTCATGCTCGCTCTCTTCCTCACTCGACTCCTCCTCCTCGCTCTCCTCTTGGACGATCTCTTTATCTGCTTCCGGATCCTTGGGAGCGGGTCCGGCTTCTTCCACTTGTTGAGCCTCTTCAGCTCTCACTTGATCGAGGGTTTTGAACGCCGATGGAGCCAAAATACCCTTTAATTCTCTGGTCATGGCTCCCTTCTTGGCTGGGACCATGGCTTTGATAGCTCCTTTGACCTTCGAGCGGAATTTTGAGGTCGTAGAAGCGTGGGAAGCAATTGAGCGTATGCTTCCTGTGGGCGACGGTGGTCACGATGGACGTTCGTACGGCTGGGGTCGCTTTCCAGACATACTGGGGCGCAGGGGGTCGCGAGATATCAAGCGTTATCCCTGTAGAGCAGAATATATTCCAACTAAATGCACGTCCAACACCAAAATCCTAAATAGGAAGGTGATGGTAAGAGATCAAGAAGGGGGGCATCTCTCTCGATTGTCCAGTCACTCTAATAGCTGAATGCTTGGGGCATTCTAACACACCCCCTTGATCCAAGCAGTCTAGTGTCCAAGTCCCAATAGCGGGACAGCAAAATCAATCACCTTTGGTGCCACAGCCTTGGTCAGAATGTCGGCCACTTGCTGATCAGTAGAAACATAGAGGGGATCGATGATTCCTTCTTCTACAGCCTCCCGGAGCCAGTAGAACCAAAGATCCAAGGTGTTTCATGCGCCCGTGGTGTTCAGGATTCTTTGCCACACTGATTCCAGACTTGTTATCAACAAATAAAGTGGAAGCAAGTGTCTGGGGGTAGCCAAACTCGCTGAGAATGTTCCTGGTCCACTTGATCTCCTTTCCAGCCTCAACAGCAGCCACAAACTCGGCCTCAGTGCTCGAGAGAGTCACAAAGGGCTGACACTTTGAGGACCAGCCCACAGCAGCACCAGAGACAATGGTCACATATCCACCTGTAGCTCGACCTGTGGCCTTGCAGCCGCCGTGAGAGGCATTGGAATAGGTGGTAAACAGTTCCCCAGAGTCACCACCTCTGTAGACAAGCTGGTAGTGCAGGGTGCCCTTCAAATAGTGAAGTAAATGCTTCACTGCAAGCTAGTGGGCAGGAGCTGGGTTATGATTGAATCTCCCGAGATAGGAGACAGCATAGGCAATGTCGGGACGAGTCATGGTGGCCAGATACTGCAGGGCACCTACAGCAGAGAGATAAGGAACTGATTTCATCTCAGCTTGCTCCTTGAGAGAGGGCACAATGTCAGAGAGCTCAGAGCCAGGTGCAAGTGGGGTGGAAAGGGAGTTGGAATCATCCATATGGAATCGTTCTAGCAGCTCCTTGATGTAGTGCTCTTGTGAGAGTGAAATGGTGCGCTTAGAACGGTCCTGCTTCACCTGAATACCCAGTAGTAGAGTGGTAGACCCGAGATCTTGCAGTTTGAAGTGCCTAGACAGCTCAGAGACAGCAGTAGAGACAGCAGAATCGCTTTTAGACACCAGAGTGATATCATCAATGAAGACAGGCACTATGACCTTGATGTCTCCCTTGGAATAAATGTAGATAGAGTTGTCGGAGCGAAGTCTAGAGTAGCCAATACCCTCTAGGACACTTCTGAGCTTCTTGCTCCATTGTCTGGCAGCCTGCTTAAGGCCATAGAGCAATTTTCGGAGCCTGAAGACCATGTTAGGTCCCCCAGTGTGGTAGCCTTCTGGTTGTCTCATGTAGATCTCCTCTTCAAGTTCCCCATAGGTAAAGGCAGAAGAGATGTCAACAGAGCGCATTTTGAAGCCTTCTCTTGCAGCTAAGGCTACAATGAGGTGCAGGGAGGCAGGGCGGAATGTAGGAGCAAAACCCTCGGTGTAATCAAAGCCAGGACGCTGTGAGAAGCCTTTAGCAACAAGGCGAGCCCTGTAGTGCTCAATTGAGCCGTCGGCATGCCTTTTAACCTTGAATACCCATCCAGAGTTGACTACCTTCTTTCCAGGAGGCAAATCAACGAGTTCCCAGGTCCTGTTGGCTTCCAGATTGAAAATCTCGGTGTTACAAGCATCCTGCCAGTGAGAGCGGTCAGGGGACTGCATAGCCAGCCTGTAGGAGCGAGGATCTGCATTAGAAACTGCTCCAGCAAACTCTACATCACAGAAGTCACTGTCAACCAAAAAAGCGGCCTCCTCTTCTAGTTCTGGGTTGTCTCCAGGTAGGTCGATGTTTTTAACCCTCCACCACTCACCAGGGGGTTGTCTAACTCGATTCGTGCGCCTAGGGACTCGTGGAGGCTCAGCAGGCACAGGAGCGGTCGGAGGAGTGACAGGGAGCGGTGCAGGAGGTTGTGGAGGTGTTCTAGGTGGAGAGGGAGCGACAGGGGATGCAGGAGCGAGCACAGGAGGTGCAGGAGTGATCACAGGAGCTTCAGGAGCATTCTGAGGTACTTTAGGCTCTTCAGGAGGAATATCACTTGCAGGAGTCGAACTAGGCGGCAGAGACGGTGCAGGGGGAGGCCAGATACCACCCCCTTCATCCTGGAGAGGTGGGAAGTCGAAATGCGACGAGGGGAGTGCTGGAGAGGGCTCTGAAGCGATAGGAGTCTCAGGAGAGCTGGGAGGGCCAGCAAATGAAGGGATAGCGTCAAGTTGGGCTCTAGAAGTGCCAGGGAAGTACCTTTCATCGAATTCTGCCCTTTCAGAGATGATTGAACGCTTGGTGACTGGGTTATAGAACTTCCAGCCCTTGTAGCCAGTAGGATAGCCTATGAAAACACATTTTTCATAGTGAGGCTGAAGAGAATCACGTTTATCTCGCTGTATATGCACATAGGCAGTGCACCCCCATACTCGGAGGTGGGAGACGTCGGGTTTTCGCTTGTAGAACGCTTGGAAGGGTGTAGAACCAGGGAGAGATGACGTAGGAAGCCTATTCCACACATGCACCATAGAAGAGATGCATTCACCCCAGAAAGTCGGGGGCAATTTCGACTCAGAAAGCATTGCAGTGATCCTTTCCCCCATAGTTCTGTTAGCTCTCTCAGCTAGACCATTCTGCTGAGGCCTGTTGCGAGTAGAATGCCTCCTATCAATGCCACATTGCTCCGTGAAGGCTAGGAACGATTTAGACATGTATTCACTGCCTTTATCGTCCTGTAGAGCGCGCATTTTCACTCCTAGTTGGTTTTCAGCCCAAGATTTGTAGATTTTGAATGCTTCAAAGGCCTCAGACTTGCTTTTCAGCAGATATACAGCCCGGAAACGCATTGCATTGTCTATAAACGTGATCCAGTACTTGTAGCCTGAGTGGGAAGCGACTGGGAGCGGTCCGTGAAGGTCTGAGTGCACCAGCTCGAGTGGGGATCGATTATGGCTGGTAGAGGAGGGGAAAGGAAGCGAATGCATCTTCCCAGCAAGGCAGGGCTCACATATGGGGTCAGGGGACGCTTTAGAGTCGATTTTGAGGCCTGTAACAAGCTCCTTGTTCACCATAGACCTCACATCAGCATAATTATGGTGAATAAAGCGACGATGCCATAGGGAGAGGTCACAGGGAAGTGTAGAGACCGAAAATGCGGCCTCCAAGGTCAGAGTTGAGCGACAGTGCTTCTTGACCTCTTACCACTACCTTCCTCTTTTGGAAGTCTCAGTGCTAGAGCCTAGAAATAGTCTACAAGCTATCAATATGCCTCCTAAGCGTTCGAAACAGCCTGCTCGACAGTCGTTGAGTTCCAGCACTGTGCCGCAAGAGATTTGGGATCGCGCCGAAGCTCTCATGCGCTCTAAAAACCCCGCCTCCCAGCAGGCACTCCCAATCCCGCCGAGATCGCGTTCGGTTTGAACCCCTTCTCCCAAATCGCCGCTCCTCCTCACCTTCCGAAGGAGAGCGTCCTCAAGGTCTATCCGAGTTCGCCGACTATCTAGACGACAAACTGTTCGAAGAAATCAAGGACTGGGCCGAGGCCCACTCCATCGCTCAATCGATGGGATTCGATGTGCGCCAGCCGTTCCCCTCCCTCCCTGTCCAACCAGCTGCATCTGGATCGTCCAGTGCGGCTGCGCCTCCTCCTCCTCCTTCCCCATCCTCTACGGCTCCACCGGAGAAATGGGATGAAGAATCTAGCTTGGAGCAGCAGACAGTGCGCTCAGCTACCCCGGTCCCCACCCCGGCCCCTGCACCTCCACCGGCCATCGGCCCAGCGGATGTGCTTTTCTGGCTCTCTAACAATAGGGAGATTTACAAGGACAGGGAGTTCATGGGCTACTTCACCTTTGAAGCTCTCAATTCTTTGCTCGTCGCTGTTCAGCATGGTGAGCACAAACACACGGTCCTCTCTAACGGCATGTCTATGTCCGCGGGGTAGACCGACTTATTCTTAGGGCACAACCGCCTGAGAAGAAACTCGAGATCATTACCCCTGGTGATGCATCTCCCCTCGTAAGAAGCCCCGCTCTGGGACCACTACGCCAGCTCCGCTGACTACCCCAGTTGCACCGAGTGCCCCGCCTCCAGCAATGGAGGTCATTGAAGCACCAGTGTCTTCTGAGGTCCCTGTCCTCTCCAAGCCTGCCAAACCTAAGACAGCACCACCAGTATCACGCGCTCCTGCTGCACCTCAGGCCCCACCTCGGGGAACGAAGCCAAAGCGTGCTCGACACACTGTCCATGGCACCTCGCGCCGTGGTATCACCATTACTCCACCGGCTGGATCTTCTATTTCTGTCCACAACTTTACTCCGGGCCTTATCGATAAGGTCAATCAGCTTATCTGGTCTGATCTTGGTTCCTCCAAGTTATCGATCCTTCATTCTGAATCGGGTGTCGGAAACAAGATTTTCCTCTCCACCGACATCGTCCCCACTGCCTCTGAGACAGCGTTTGTGCTCAAACATATTCGCCGCCTCATCCCTACTGGATCACCAGATGCCGTTATCCAATCCGACAAAGCAACGTCGACGAGCTATCTCAAGATCGTCAACATCCCCATCTCCCCGACCCTTCCACGCACCGATTGGGTCAACACCACCCGAGGTTTCTTGCTTACAGCAATCTCGCATTCTACCACGGCCCGCCTCAGCCCACTTATCCGCAATCAAGTCCGTCTCATGCGGACTTCTCCTAAATCTGACTCTTGTATTGCATGGGTCGACATCCATGATTCCACAGCGGGCTCTAACGCTCGCGATCTTATTGGCTCGGTCATCTCGGTCTCCGGGGTGAACTGCCGCATCCAAGGCGCAAAGCCACATTCCGGTTCCGTCCGCTGTACTCGCTGTCAGCGATGGGGCCATCATGCTAACCAGTGCTGCCGTCAAGGTGTGCGCTGTCCCCTATGCGGTGGGCCTCATCTTGAGGCCAACCATCATTTAATGGTCGGCAATAAACTCGTTGATCAAAAGAAGTGCGTCAATTGCGTCGCTTCCAAGCGCGCAAAGACTGATCATGCCGCTACGGACCGCTCTTGTCCATTCTGGCGCAATCGTTTTGATAGGAACTGGCTTCATCATCAGTTTCCTTGTTCATAAAGCATAGGCTGGATCGTTTTTCTTTTCTATGCACCGCAACGGCCTTTATGTAGTTTTATTTTCTACCGGTCTGATTGTTTTGTTTATTTTATGTCGAGCGCTTGACCTAGTCGCGCGGATACAAGAACACAGGTTAGTGCATGTTGTCCGGAGCTTAATGTATGCTGCCGAGGGTTGAAAGGTGGGGATACGCGTTATGGCATCCCATGTATGAGGTTGATTTTGAAATAAATCCCACTGATTACAAAAAAAAAAAAAAAAAAAAAAAAGGTCAGAGTTGAGCCATCTAGCTCAGCAGAGTTGTTAGGGTGGATGGTGGCCGTGAAAAGCGTCGTCCCCTTGCAGCAGAAGGCCATAGAACGAGCAGAAATTGTGATAATAAAGTTCTTGTGCTGTGCAAGGTATAGACAAGACAGCAGATTACTGCGGAGTGCAGGAACATGTAAAACCCTAGTAAACTCGACCGCTCTAGCCACCTTTCCGCTCAAAACTGGCTCAAAGACCACAGACCCCACCCCAGCAGAGTAAACAACTGAATTATCAGCCAAGCGAATGGGAATGCGATGGGGGGAGTAGGATTTGAACCAATGCTTGTGGGGGGTCATATGAGAAGTGGCCCCTGTATCTGCAAGCCAGTGGAAGTCAGCATCGAGCTGCAGGGGGGCAGAGAGCGAAGGGGAAGAGGTAGGGGAGGGAGCACTTGCATTTCCAGCAAATTCTCAAACTCTCTGCGCTTTTTCGGTACCAGGAGTCGAGCTAGAGCTTCCAGAAGTGGTGGGGGAGTCATTGGAGCTGTCCTGAGCCTTGTTGGCCTTGTTTCCTTGAGTTCTGGGCTTCTGAGCGTCCTCCTGAGCGTGTCTCTTTGCCTTTTCGAATGTCCAGCAGTTAGCCACCTTGTGACCAGTTCTCCCACAGAAATCGCAGGTCTCCGACGCGTTTTTGAAGCCAGAACGCGCTGCCAGGGCCTGGGAGCCTCCCAAGGTGTCCTGAGCACGTTTCCTTCGCTGGATATCCTCTGTAACGAAGGCCTGATGAATTGTGGTCTTGTCCAGCTTGTCCATAAGCAAAAGAGACGATGTAAAAGCAGAAAACTCGTCCGGGAGTGCCCTAATGAGTGCCATAGAGGCCAGCTCATCATCCAGCTCATCTAGAGTGAATTTGTCCAGTCTGAGCTCCTTCAGACGATGTTTGCAGCCCTCTACACGGTTTATAAGCGACTGGAGGGACTCCTCTTCGAGTTTACGGATGCTAAACAGCTCATCATAGGCATTGAATCGCATTCCAGCCTTCTTCTGACAATGTACAGCTTCCAGAGCAGCCCACATCTTGATTGGATGGTCCTGGATGCCTGCAAAATGCACCCTTTGGTCTTCTTCAACCATTAAGTAGAGCCAGCCAGCAGCCTTATCGAGTTTGTCCTCCCAAAGTGACTGGGAAGCGAAATCCTGGGCAGTAGGGAAAGAGGGAATGGTGGGAGCACTCTGCTTGCCTGAAACAAGTCTCCATAGGCCAGAGGCTCGTAGCCAGGCCTCCATCTCGCCGGACCACGTGGCATAGTTCTCCCCATTGAGCTTAACAAACGCTGGCGAACCCGAAGCCATACGATCAAAATTGCGGGCAGGGGAAGTAAAATAGTTTGAGGGGGGAGGGAAAGGGAGAGAGTAGGTGTTGAGTTGAAGATGGTTGAAGGATGAAAAGTCGATTTGTAGGTCGTTAGAAGCCGGGGCCATAACCTGTTGGAACGAGAACGTAGAGTTCGCAGTGGCGATCCTAACGACGCTAGTATCGAGCGGATCGGATAAGAATTGAGCTAGTATTAGCACAGTTAATCTGTGGACAAGTATAAGAAGCTATAACAACAATACAAAGAGATTGCTCACCTGTGGACAAGTATAAGAAGCTAAAGACTTCTAAGTTGTCCACAGGCAAGTTCAACATGCGCTGACTAATCTATCATGTGAGTGGAAGCGTCCGCTATACTCTAAGTCGAGATATACACAAAACAAATTGTCCAGTCACTCTAATAGCTGAATGCTTGGGGCATTCTAACAAGAACGTAGCACGTGCGGAGACGGTTCTAACAGTGGTAGTCACGAGTGAATCAGATAAGAATTGATTGAGCAATCCTGTGAACAAGTCTAAGAAGCTATCTATGAATATACAGAACTCTATACTCACCTGTGAACAAGTCTAAGAAGCTAAGGCTTCTAGAGCGTTCACAGACAAGTTCAACATGTGCTTACTAATATATCACATGATCAGAAAGTTGTACCATCTCTAAGTCCATATACAAGACTGTTGGGGCACTCTAACACAAGACTGCTGGGCAGTCTAACACACCCCTTGATCCAACCAGTCCATACTAAGCTCCAAGTCCTAACAACGGCACAGCAAAGTCAACAACTTTCCTTGATACAGCCTTGGTTAGGATGTCCGCAACTTGCTGGTCAGTGGATACATAGAGAGGATCAATGACTCCATCTTCTACAGCCTCGCGGAGCCAATAGAACCGAAGATCTAGGTGTTTCATGCGCCCGTGGTGCTCAGGATTCTTGGCTACACTGATCCCAGACTTGTTATCCACGAAAAGCGTTGAGGGAAGTGTCTGGTGATAGCCAAACTCAGTCAGGATGTTCCTAGTCCACTTGATCTCCTTTCCAGCTTCAACAGCAGCAACAAATTCAGCCTCAGTGCTCGAGAGAGTCACAAAGGGCTGACGCTTTGAGGACCATCCTACAGCAGCCCCAGACACTAGAGTCACATAACCACCTGTAGCTCGACCTGTGGCCTTGCAGCCACCATGGGAAGCGTCAGAATAGGTGGTAAACAGCTCTCCGGAGTCACTACCTCGGTAGACAAGCTGGTAGTGCAGTGTGCCCTTCAAATAGCGAAGTAAATGCTTTACAGCAAGCCAATGGGCAGGAGCAGGATTGTGATTGAATCTCCCAAGGTAGGAGACTGCATAGGCAATGTCGGGACGAGTCATGGTGGCCAGATACTGCAGGGCACCTACAGCAGAGAGATAAGGAACAGACTTCATCTCAGCCTGCTCCTCGAGTGAGGGAATAATGTCCGAGAGCTCAGAGCCAGGAGGTAGAGGGGTGGAAAGGGAGTTAGAATCGTCCATATTGAACCGTTCTAGGAGCTCCTTGATGTAGTGCTCTTGGGAGAGGGAGATGGAACGCTTAGAGCGATCCTGCTTCACCTGAATGCCCAGCAGAAGAGTGGTAGAGCCTAGATCTCGCAGTTTGAAGTGCCTAGACAGCTCAGAGACAGCAGAGGCCATGGCTGCATCGCTTTTAGAGACTAGGGTAATGTCATCAATGAAGACTGGTACAATGACCTTGATGTCTCCCTTGGAATAGATGTAAATGGAGTTGTCGGAGCGAAGTCTAGAGTAGCCAATACCCTCTAGAACACCTCGGAGCTTCTTACTCCACTGTCTGGCAGCCTGCTTAAGGCCATAGAGTGATTTACGGAGCCTGAAGACCATATTAGGGCCCCCAGTATGATAGCCCTCTGGTTGCCTCATGTAGATCTCCTCCTCGAGTTCCCCATAAGTGAAGGCAGAGGAGATGTCAACGGAATGCATTTTGTAGCCCTCTCTAGCAGCCAGAGCTATAATGAGTCTCAGAGAGGCAGGACAAAATGTAGGGGCACAGACCTCGGTGTAATCGAAGCCAGGACGTTGGGAGAAGCCTTTAGCAACAAGACGAGCCCTATAGCGCTCAATTGAGCCGTCGGCATGCCTTTTGACCTTGAAAACCCAGCCAGAGTTGACTACCTTCTTACCAGGAGGCAGTTCAGTGAGCTCCCAAGTCCTGTTAGCCTCGAGATTGAAGATCTCGGTGTTACAGGCATCGACCCAGTGTTCCCTGTCAGGGGACTGCATAGCCAGCCTGTAGGTGCGAGGATCAGCTGTAGAAACAGCCCCAGCAAACTCGACCTCATAGAAGTCAGTATCAGCTGAAAGAGCAGCCTCGTCGTCGTCTTCTGGGTCTCTAGCAGGCAGATTAGGTTGCCTGACCTTCCACCAGTCACCAGGGGCTTCCGAATGCGCCCAGTGCAACGTGGCACTCTTGGAGGCTCAGGGGGCACTCCAGCAGTGGGAGGAGTCACAGGGAGCGGAATTGGAGCTTGTGGAGGTGGGGTAGCAGGGCTAGGAGGAGGAGGAGCAGGTAGAGGAGTCTCCTCTTCGAGAGGAACAGCAGGAGAACTCGGACTGGGAGGCTGAAAGCGAGCAGGGAAAGGGCTAGTATCACCCCCTTCATCTAGGAGAGGTAGCACTCCGAAATGCGACGTTGGTGGTGCAGGAGAAGGCTCAGAAGTAGTCTGAGGCTCAGGGGAGGGGGGAGGGCCAGCAAATGAAGGTACAGCATCGAGTTGGGCTCTAGAAGTGCCAGGAAAGTACCTCTCATCGAAATCAGCCCTCTCCGAGATCACTGAACGCTTAGTGACTGGATTATAGAACTTCCAACCCTTGTAGCCTGCAGGATAGCCTATAAAGACGCATTTTTCGTAGTGAGGCTCTAGAGAAGTCCTCTTATCTCGCTGTACATGCACATAGGCAGTACACCCCCATACTCGGAGGTGGGAGACATCAGGCTTTCGCTTATAGAAGGCCTGGAAGGGTGTAGTGCCAGAAAGCGACGCTGTAGGCAGCCTATTCCAGACATGGACCATAGAAGACACACATTCTCCCCAGAAAGAGGGAGGAAGACGAGATTCCGAGAGCATAGCAGTGATTCTTTCACCCATAGTCCTATTAGCTCTCTCCGCAAGGCCATTCTGCTGAGGCATGTTGCGAGTAGAATGCCTCCTTTCGATGCCAGACTGCTCCGTGAACGTTAGGAAGGCCTTAGACATGTATTCACCACCTTTATCGTCCTGTAGAGCCCGAATTTTGACTCCAAGTTGATTTTCGGCCCAAGATTTGTAGACTTTGAACGCTTCAAAGGCTTCTGACTTGCTTTTAAGCAAGTGTACAGCCCGGAATCGCGTTGCGTCGTCTATAAACGTGATCCAGTACTTGTAGCCTGAGTGGGAAGCGACTGGGAGCGGTCCGTGAAGGTCTGAATGCACCAGCTCAAGAGGGGATCGATTGTGATTGAGGGAGGGAGGAAATGGTAGTGAATGCATCTTGCCAGCAAGGCAGGGCTCGCATATAGGGTCAGGGAGAGCATTAGAATTGAGTTTGAGGCCTGTAACAAGGTCCTTACTCAACATAGACTTCACATCAGCATAATTGTGATGAATGAAGCGACGATGCCACAGGGAGAGGTCAGCTGGCAGTGTAGAAACAGCAAAAGCGGCCTCAGAAGTGATTGTAGAGCCATCTAGCTCAGCAGAGTTGTTGGAGTGAATAGTGGCCGTAAAAAGCGTTGTTCCCTTGCACTGGAAGGCAATAGAGCGAGCAGAAATGGTGATATTGAAGCCCTTGTGCTGAGCAAGGTATAAACATGACAGCAGATTACTCCTGAGGTCAGGAACATGCAGTACCCTCGAAAACTCGACCGCTCTAGCCTCCTTTCCATTAACAACTGGTTTAAACACCACAGAACCTATCCCCGCAGAGTATACCACTGAATTATCAGCTAATCGGATGGGAATGCGATTGGGGGAGTAGTTCTTGAACCAGTGACGATGTGGGGTCATATGAGAAGTGGCCCCAGTGTCTGCAAGCCAATGGAAGTCAGCATCGAGCTGTAGAGGCGTAGAAAGCGAAGGGGAAGGGGAGGGATGTGAGGCACTTGCATTTCCAGCAAATTCACGGACTCTCTGCGCTTTTTCGGGGCTAGAAGTCGAAGAAGAGCTTGCTGCAGAGCCTGAGGCGTCATTTGAAGCATCCGGAGCCTTGTTAGCCTTGTTTCCACGAGTTCTAGGCTTCTGAGCGTCCTCCTGGGCGCGTTTTCTCGCGTTTTCGAATGCCCTACACGTCTCCACCTTGTGACCTAGCCTCCCACAGAAATTGCAGCTCACTGACGCGTTTTTGAAGCCAGAGCGAGCGGCTAGAGCCTGGGAGCCTCCCAAAGCGTCCCCAGCGCGTTTTCGGCATTGTATATCCTCTGTGACAAAGGCCTGATGAATGGTAGCCTTGTCCAGCTTGTCCATAAGCAAAAGAGACGAGGAGAAGGCGGAATAGTCATCTGGGAGCGCTCTAATGAGAGCCATAGATGCCAGCTCATCATCTAGCATCTCCAGAGTGAAGGAAGTGGGTCTGAGCTCTTTAATTCGACGTTTACAGCCTTCTACCCTGTTGATAAGCGATTGGAGAGACTCCTCCTCGAGTTTTCGGATGCTGAACAGCTCATCATAAGCATTAAATCGCATCCCAGCTTTCTTCTGCCTGTGTACAGCCCCTAGAGCCTCCCACATCTTCACGGGGTCGTCCTGGATGCCATTAAAGTGCACCCTCTGCTCCTCTTCAACCATCAAGAATAGCCAGCCAGCAGCCTTGTCACAACGAGCCTCAAAAGCGTCCAGAGCGTCCGCTTCAGCCTGGGTAACAGGGGAGGAGACAGTGGGGGACTTCTGCTTGCCAGAGATGATTCTCCATAGCCCAGAAGCTCGCAGCCACGCCTCCATCTTGCCAGACCACGTCGTATAGTTCTCCGCAGTGAGTTTCGCAAACATGGGCGATCCGGAAGCCATCGGAGTTGATTTGAGAGCAGGGGAAGCGAAATAGATTTAAGGAAGTAGAGAAGGAGAGGAGAATGAATGAAGTTGTGAATGAAAACTCGTTTTTCCAGTAGTTAGAAGCCGGGGCCCATAACCTGTCGGATGTAGAACGTAGCGCGTGCGGAGACGGTTCTAACGATGGTAGTCACGAGTGAATCGGATAAGAATTGATTAAGGAATCCTGTGAACAAGTCTAAGAAGCTTTCTATGAATATACAGAACTCTATACTCACCTGTGAACAAGTCTAAGAAGCTAAGGTCTTCTAGAGCGTTCACAGGCAAGTTCAACATGTGCTTACTAATATATCACATGATCAGAAAGTCGTACCATCTCTAAGTCCATATACAAGACTGTTGGGGCACTCTAACACAAGACTGCTGGGGCAGTCTAACAGCCCCGGCTGCGCCCGCAGCTGTTCGAGCACCTCCTAGGAGCAATCTCAAGGCAAAGCCGGCCCCCGTCCCCTCTCTTCCCAAGGCCCCGGCTCCCTCCTCTGCCCCCGCTGTGTCCCGCCATGCGCCTGCACGCAAGGGCAAGCACACCAGCCACGGCGCTTCGCGCCATGGGGTCCTTATCCACCCACCGGCCGGATCTTCCATCCGCGCTATTAATATCACTCCCGAGGTCCTCCGGGAGTGTAATTGTCACCTCAAGGACGACCTCAAGGCTGAGGTCGTTCTAGAATCTTCTATCGACTCGGCTTCCGGCATCTTCATTGCCGCCTCCCGAGTTCTCTCTAAGCCCGAATCTGTGTGCGTGCTTAGGCATGTACGCCGCCTCATCGACCCCAACGGACTCATCCCTCTCCAGTCCGCCACTCCCACTTCCACGTCCTACCTCAAAGTTCTGGACGTACCACTCATCCCGGCTCCCCCCACCACTTGGCTCCAAGCGCAACGCGAGGCGTTCACCGTCGCGCTGCATGACTCTCCAGTGGGTAAACCTTTATCCGCTCACATCAAGCACGCTGTCCGGTTCATGCGGACATCACGTAAGTCTGACACCTGTATTGCGTGGATAGACATCGCAGACTCCGTCTCTGGCCGCACGGCCCGGGACTTCATTGGTAAGCACGTCTTCATTGGCGGGCGAAACTGTCAAATCCGCGGCGCTGCCCCGCGGCCCGGTTCTGCTCTCTGCACTCGGTGCCAGAGGTGGGGCCACCATGCTGATGTATGCCGCTCCAAGGGCATACGCTGTCCTCACTGCGCGGGCCCGCATTCTGCCGACTCGCATATTCAGGCGTCCATAGCGATGAAGAGGAATCCGGACGACCGCCACTGCGCCAACTGCTCTGCAGCGAAGAAGAAGAATTCGGTGCACTCCAGCACGGACACTTCGTGTCTGTTTCGCCTCATGGATCGTAGCGCAGCGCACCGCCTTTGTCGCTGCAATGCAAAAATCACCGATCGGGCAATCTCTCGCCCGCCAAGTCAAGCACGCAGTCCGATTTATGCGGACTTCAAAACACTCTGACACCTGCGTCGCGTGGGTGGACATTCAAGACTCCGTCTCGGGCCGCACAGCTCGGGACTTCATCGGTAAGCACGTCCTCATCGGAGGGCGTAACTGTCAAATCCGAGGCGCTGCACCCCGGCCCGGCTCCATCCTCTGCACTCGCTGCCAGAGGTGGGGTCACCATGCTGACGTATGCCGTTCCAAGGGCATACGCTGTCCACACTGCGCGGGTCCGCACACTGCCGACTCGCACGTTCAGGCCGCGATTGCTATGAAGCGCAATCCCGACGACCGCCATTGCTGCAACTGTTCCGCTAGCAAGAAGAAGAAGACGCAGCACTCCACAACGGACACTTCGTGTCCGTTCTGGACTAATCGCTTCGACCGGGACTGGCTCCGCCGCCAGTTCACATCGACGAAGTAATCGGCTGTCATGGTCGTTTTCGGGACCTTGCGTTGACTGGACCCACCATTTTCCTTTTCTCTTTTGCTATATCGTCTGCGAAGGAAACCGCTGGTCATCATGCCGGTAGATACGGGGCTTGGAGTTATGGGGATGTTTGCTTGAGCTTATAGCTCGTTTCGGTCTGTACTCTCTTTGCTTCAATATTTTGATTTCTATGTTTTGTGTTTGCGGTTTGGGTTCTTCGAGCGCTTGACCTCGTCGCGCGGATACGTTTCTTTCCCTCCACATGTAAAGTGTTCGATTTTGTAGCGGTCTGGGGGCCCGTACATGGCAACGCGTTATGGCAGCCGTATTAGTCTAGTAAGCCCAGAGTATCTAACTGGATGTCGAATAGCTAGTCTAATAGAAGGTCCACCGAGAGGTGCCACTGAAAAAAAAAAAAAAAAAAAAAAAAAAAAAAACTTCGTGTCTGTTCTGGAACAATCGTTTCGATCGGGATTGGCTACGCCGCCAGTTCCCATCGAAGAAGTAGTAAGAGTCATTCCTTATTTCGGGAGCGCGTGCCGCCGGCACCCATCACTTTCCTTCGCCATTTCGTCCGCGATTGTAAACCGGCTCGACAGAAAATCGGGGCTGTATCCAGGTTCGTATGTGGGTGGTATATGTTTGCTGAGCTACGGTTCGTTTCGTCCACCTTATCATGTATGGACTTATCATCTCTTCTCCTTTATGATTTGTTTTTCTTTTCTCTCCTCGAGGCGATGTCTTTTCCGCTGGATACGTTTAACTTTGTTGTTCGGGGCTTAATGTTCTTTCTCTTTTGGATACGCGTCATGGCATCCAGTTCCTTGTAGTGTGCCCAGATTATCTACCTGGATGTCCTATAGCTACTTGTGAATAAAGGTCCACCGAGAGGTGCCGTTGATACAAAAAAAAAAAAAAAAAAAAAAAAAAGCGTCGCTTTCTGGGACTACACCCTTCCAGGCCTTCTATAAGCGAAAGCCTGATGTCTCCCACCTCCGAGTATGGGGGTGTACTGCCTATGTGCATGTACAGCAAGATAAGAGGACTTCTCTAGAGCCTCACTACGAAAAATGCGTCTTTATAGGCTATCCTGCAGGCTACAAGGGCTGGAAGTTCTATAATCCAGTCACTAAGCGTTCAGTGATCTCGGAGAGGGCTGATTTCGACGAGAGGTACTTTCCTGGCACTTCTAGAGCCCAACTCGATGCTGTACCTTCATTTGCTGGCCCTCCCCCCTCCCCTGAGCCTCAGACTACTTCTGAGCCTTCTCCTGCACCACCAACATCGCATTTCGGAGTGCTACCTCTCCTAGATGAAGGGGGTGATACTAGCCCTCTCCCTGCTCGCTTTCAGCCTCCCAGTCCGAGTTCTCCTGGTGTTCCTCTCGAAGAGAAGACTCCTCTACCTGCTCCTCCTTCTCCTAGCCCTGCTACCCCACCTCCACAAGCTCCAATTCCGCTCCCTGTGACTCCTCCCACTTCTGGGGTGCCCCCTGAGCCTCCCAGAGTGCCACGTCGCACTGGGCGCGTTCGGAAGCCCCCTGGTGACTGGTGGAAGGTCAGACAACCTAATCTGCCTGCTAGAGACCCAGAAGATGACGATGAAGCTGCTCTCTCAGTGGATACTGACTTCTACGAGGTTGAGTTTGCTGGAGCTGTTTCTACAGCTGATCCTCGCACCTACAGGCTGGCTATGCAGTCCCCTGACAGGGAACACTGGGTCGATGCCTGTAACACAGAAATCTTCAATCTCGAGGCTAACAGGACTTGGGAACTCACTGAACTGCCTCCTGGTAAGAAGGTAGTCAACTCTGGCTGGGTTTTCAAGGTGAAAAGGCATGCCGACGGCTCAATTGAGCGCTATAGGGCTCGCCTTGTTGCTAAAGGCTGCTCCCAACGTCCTGGCTTTGATTACACCGAGGTCTTTGCCCCTACATTCCGCCCTGCCTCTCTGAGACTCATTATAGCTCTGGCTGCTAGAGAAGGCTACAAAATGCGTTCCGTTGACATCTCCTCTGCCTTCACTTATGGGGAACTCGAGGAGGAGATTTACATGAGGCAACCAGAGGGCTATCACACTGGAGGCCCTAATATGGTCTTCAGGCTCTGAAAATTGCTCTATGGCCTTAAGCAGGCTGCCAGACAATGGAGTAAGAAGCTCCGAGGTGGCGAGCACAAACGCACGGTCCTTCCTAACGGCATGTCTATGTCCGCGGGGATTGACCGACTTATTCTTAGGGCACAACCGCCTGAGAAGAAACTCGAGATCGTTACCCCAGGTGATGCATCTCCCCCTCGTAAGAAGCCCCGCTCTGGGGCCGCTACGCCAGCTCCGCCGACTACCCCAGTTGCACCGAGTGCCCCGCCTCCAGCAATGGAGGTCGTTGAAGCACCAGTGTCTTCTGAAGTCCCTGTCCTCTCCAAGCCCGCCAAACCCAAGGCGGCACCACCTGTATCGCGCGCCCCTGCTGCGCCTCGGGCCCCACCTCGGGGAACGAAGCCGAAGCGTGCTCGACACACTGTCCACGGCACTTCGCGCCGTGGTATCACCATTACTCCACTGGCCGGATCTTCTATTTCCGTCCGCAACTTTACTCCGGGCCTTATTGATAAGGTCAATCAGCTTATCCGGTCGGATCTTGGTTCATCCAAGTTATCGATCGTTCACTCCGAATCGGGTGTCGGAAACAAGATTTTCCTCTCCACCGACATCGTCCCCACCGCCTCTGAGACAGCGTTTGTGCTCAAACACATTCGCCGCCTCATCCCTACTGGATCACCGGATGCGGTTATCCAATCCGACAAAGCCACGTCGACAAGCTACCTCAAGATTGTCGACATTCCCATTTCTCCGACCCTTCCGCGCACTGATTGGGTCAACACCACTCGAGGTTTCCTGCTCACGGCGATCTCGCATTCTACCACGGCCCGTCTCGGCCCACTCATCCGCAATCAAGTCCGTCTCATGCGGACTTCTCCTAAAGCTGACTCATGCGTTGCATGGGTCGACATTCATGATTCTACAGCGGGCTCTAATGCTCGCGACCTTATTGGCTCGGTCATCTCGGTCTCTGGGGTGAACTGCCGCATCCAAGGCGCAAAGCCACATTCCGGTTCCGTCCGCTGTACTCGCTGTCAGCGATGGGGCCATCACGCCAACCAGTGCCGCCGTCAAGGTGTGCGCTGTCCCCTTTGTGGTGGGCCTCATCTTGAGGCCAACCATCATTTAATGGTCGGCGACAAACTCGTTGATCAAAAGAAGTGTGTCAATTGCGTCGCTTCCAAGCGCGCAAAGACTGATCATGCTGCTACGGACCGCTCTTGTCCGTTCTGGCGCAATCGTTTCGATAGGAACTGGCTTCATCGCCAGTTTCCTCGTTCATAAAGCGTAGGCTGGATCGTTTTTCTCTTCTATGCACCGCGACGGCCTTTATGTAGTTTTATTTTCTACCGGTCTGATTGTTTTGTTTATTTTATGTCGAGCGCTTGACCTAGTCGCGCGGATACGAGAACACAGGTTAGTGCATGTTGTCCGGAGCTTAATGTACGCTGCCGAGGGTTGAAAGGCGGGGATACGCGTTATGGCATCCCATGTACGAGGTCGATTTTGAAATAAATCCCACTGATTACAAAAAAAAAAAAAAAAAAAAAGAAGCTCCGAGGTGTTCTAGAGGGTATTGGCTACTCTAGACTTCGCTCCGACAACTCCATCTACATCTATTCCAAGGGAGACATCAAGGTCATTGTACCAGTCTTCATTGATGACATTACCCTAGTCTCTAAAAGCGATGCAGCCATGGCCTCTGCTGTCTCGGAGCTGTCTAGGCACTTCAAACTGCGAGATCTAGGCTCTACCAGTCTTCTGCTGGGCATTCAGCAGGATCGCTCTAAGTGTTCTATCTCCCTCTCCCAACAGCACTACATCAAGGAGCTTCTAGAACGGTTCAATATGGACGATTCTAACTCCCTTTCCACCCCTCTACCTCCTGGCTCAGAGCTCTCGGACATTATTCTGTCGGAAGTAGAACGTAGCGCGTGCAGAGACGGTTCTAACGATGGTAGTCACAAGTGAATCGGATAAGAATTGATTTAGCAATGCTGTGAACAAGTCTAAGAAGCTCTCTATGAATATACAGAACTCTATACTCACCTGTGAACAAGTCTAAGAAGCTAAAGGCTTCTAGAGCGTTCACAGACAAGTTCAACATGTGCTTACTAATATATCACATGATCAGAAAGTCGTACCATCTCTAAGTCCATATACAAGACTGTTGGGGCACTCTAACACAAGACTGCTGGGGCAGTCTAACACACCCCCTTGATCCAACCAGTCCATACTACTGTCCCAGTCCCAACAACGGCACAGCAAAGTCAACAACCTTTAGTGATACAGCCTTAGTTAGGATGTCCGCAACTTGCTGATCAGTAGACACATAGAGAGGATCAATGACTCCATCTTCTACAGCCTCACGGAGCCAATAAAAGCGAAGATCTAGGTGTTTCATGCGCCCGTGGTGCTCAGGATTCTTGGCTACACTGATCCCAGACTTGTTATCCACGAAAAGTGTTGAGGGAAGTGTCTGGTGATAGCCAAACTCAGTCAGGATGTTCCTAGTCCACTTGATCTCCTTTCCAGCTTCGACGGCAGCAACAAATTCAGCCTCAGTGCTCGAGAGAGTCACAAAGGGCTGACGCTTTGAGGACCATCCTACAGCAGCCCCAGACACTAGAGTCACATAAGCACCTGTAGCTCGACCTGTGGCCTTGCAGCCACCATGGGAAGCGTCAGAATAGGTGGTAAACAGCTCTCCGGAGTCACTACCTCGGTAGACAAGCTGGTAGTGCAGTGTGCCCTTCAAATAGCGAAGTAAATGCTTTACAGCAAGCCAATGGGCAGGAGCAGGATTGTGATTGAATCTCCCAAGGTAGGAGACTGCATAGGCAATGTCGGGACGAGTCATGGTGGCCAGATACTGCAGGGCACCTACAGCAGAGAGATAAGGAACTGACTTCATCTCAGCCTGCTCCTCGAGTGAGGGAACAATGTCCGAGAGCTCAGATCCAGGAGGTAGAGGTGTGGAAAGGGAGTTAGAATCGTCCATATTGAACCATTCTAGGAGCTCCTTGATGTAGTGCTCTTGGGAGAGGGAGATGGAACGCTTAGAGCGATCCTGCTTCACCTGAATGCCCAGCAGAAGTGTGGTGGAGCCTAGATCTCGCAGTTTGAAGTGCCTAGACAGACAGCAGAGGCCATAGCTGCATCGCTTTTAGAGACTAGGGTAATGTCATCAATGAAGACAGGCACTATGACCTTAATGTCTCCCTTGGAATAGATGTAAATGGAGTTGTCGGAGCGAAGTCTGGAGTAGCCAATACCCTCTAGAACACCTTGGAGCTTTTTACTCCACTGTCTGGCAGCCTGCTTGAGGCCATAAAGCAATTTACGGAGCCTGAAGACCATATTAGGGCCTCCAGTGTGATAGCCCTCTGGTTGCCTCATGTAAATCTCCTCCTCGAGTTCCCCATAAGTGAAGGCAGAGGAGATGTCAACGGAACGCATTTTGTAGCCCTCTCTAGCAGCCAGAGCTATAATGAGTCTCAAAGAGGCAGGACGAAATGTAGGGGCAAAGACTTCGGTGTAATCGAATCCAGGACGTTGGGAGAAGCCTTTAGCAACAAGACGAGCCCTATAGCGCTCAATTGAGCCGTCGGCATGCCTTTTGACCTTGAAAACCCAGCCAGAGTTGACTACCTTCTTACCAGGAGGCAGTTCAGTGAGTTCCCAAGTCCTGTTAGCCTCGAGATTGAATATCTCGGTGTTACAAGCATCGACCCAGTGTTCCCTGTCAGGGGACTGCATAGCAAGCCTGTAGGTGCGAGGATCAGCTGTAGAAACAGCCCCAGCAAACTCGACCTCATAGAAGTCAGTATCTGCTGAAAGAGCAGCTTCATCGTCCTCTTCTGGGTCTCTAGCAGGCAAATTAGGTTGTCTGACTTTCCACCAGTCACCAGGGGGCTTCCGAACGCGTCCAGTGCGACGTGGCACTCTGGGAGGCTCAGGGGGCACTCCAGCAGTGGGAGGAGTCACAGGGAGCGGAATTGGAGCTTGTGGGGGCGGAGTAGCAGGGCTAGGAGGAGAAGGAGCAGGCAGAGGAGTCTCCTCTTCGAGAGGAACACCAGGAGAACTCGGACTGGGAGGCTGAAAGCGAGCAGGGAGAGGGCTAGTATCACCCCCTTCATCTAGGAGAGGTGGCACTCCGAAATGCGACGTTGGTGGTGCAGGAGAGGGCTCAGAAACATTCTGAGACTCAGGGGAGGGGGGAGGGCCAGCAAATGACGGAACAGCATCGAGTTGGGCTTTAGAAGTCCCAGGAAAGTACCTTTCATCGAAATCAGCTCTCTCCGAGATCACAGAACGCTTAGTGACTGGATTGTAGAACTTCCAGCCCTTGTAGCCTGCAGGATAGCCTATAAAGACGCATTTTTCGTAGTGAGGCTCTAGAGAAGTCCTCTTATCTCGTTGTACATGCACATAGGCAGTACACCCCCATACTCGGAGGTGGGAGACATCAGGTTTTCGCTTATAGAAGGCCTGGAAGGGTGTAGTGCCAGAAAGCGACGCTGTAGGCAGCCTATTCCAGACATGGACCATAGAAGATACACATTCTCCCCAGAAAGAGGCAGGAAGTCGAGATTCCGAGAGCATAGCAGTGATTCTTTCACCCATAGTCCTATTAGCTCTCTCCGCAAGGCCATTCTGCTGAGGCCTGTTGCAAGTAGAATGCCTCCTTTCGATGCCAGACTGCTCCGTGAACGTCAGGAAGGCCTTAGACATGTATTCACCACCTTTATCATCCTGCAGAGCCCGAATTTTGACTCCAAGTTGATTTTCGGCCAAAGATTTGTAGACTTTGAACGCTTCAAAGGCTTCTGACTTGCTTTTAAGCAGATGTACAGCCCGGAATCGCGTCGCGTCGTCTATAAAGGTGATCCAGTACTTGTAGCCTGAGTGGGAAGCGACTGGGAGCGGTCCGTGAAGGTCTGAGTGCACCAGCTCAAGAGGGGATCGATTGTGATTGAGGGAGGGAGGAAATGGAAGTGAATGCATCTTTCCTGCAAGGCAGGGCTCACATATAGGGTCAGGAGGAGCATTAGAATCGAGTTTGAGGCCTGTAACAAGGTCCTTACTCAACATAGACTTCACATCAGCATAATTGTGATGAATGAAGCGACGATGCCACAGGGAGAGGTCAGCTGGCAGTGTAGAAACAGCAAAAGCGGCCTCGGAAGTGATTGTAGAGCCATCTAGCTCAGCAGAGTTGTTGGAGTGAATGGTGGCCGTAAAAAGCGTTGTTCCCTTGCACTGGAAGGCAATAGAGCGAGCAGAAATGGTGATATTGAAGCCCTTGTGCTGAGCAAGGTATAAACATGACAGCAGATTACTCCTGAGGTCAGGAACATGCAGTACCCTCGAAAACTTGACCACTCTAGCCTCCTTTCCATTAACAACTGGTTTAAACACCACAGAACCTATCCCCGCAGAGTATACAACTGAATTATCAGCTAATCGGATGGGAATGCGATTGGGGGAGTAGTTCTTGAACCAGTGACGATGTGGGGTCATATGAGAAGTGGCCCCAGTGTCTGCAAGCCAATGGAAGTCAGCATCGAGCTGTAGAGGCGCAGAAAGCGAAGGGGAAGGGGAGGGATGTGAGGCACTTGCATTTCCAGCAAATTCACGGACTCTCTGCGCTTTTTCGGGGCTAGAACTCGAAGAGGAGCTTGCTGCAGAGCCTGAGGCGTTGTTTGAAGCGTCCTGAGCCTTGTTAGCCTTGTTTCTGCGAGTTCTAGGCTTCTGAGCGTCCTCCTGGGCGCCTTTCTTCGCCTTTTCGAAAGGCCAGCACTTCTCCACCTTGTGACCAGTCCTCCCACAGAAATCGCAGGTATCTGACGCGTTTTTGAAGCCAGAGCGAGCGGCTAGGGCCTGGGAGCCTCCCAAAGTGTCCCCAGCGCGTTTTCGGCGTTGTATATCCTCTGTGACAAAGCCCTGATGAATGGTAGCCTTGTCCAGCTTGTCCATAAGCAACAGAGACGAGGAGAAGGCGGAATAGTCATCTGGGAGCGCTCTAATGAGGGCCATAGATGCCAGCTCATCATCTAGCATCTCCAGAGTGAAGGAAGTGGGTCTGAGCTCTTTAATTCGACGTTTGCAGCCTTCTACCCTGTTGATAAGCAACTGGAGAGACTCTTCCTTGAGTTTCCTGATGCTGAACAGCTCATCATAAGCATTAAATCGCATTCCAGCCTTCTTCTGCCTGTGTACAGCCTCCAGAGCCTCCCACATCTTCACGGGGTCATCCTGGATGCCATTAAAGTGCACCCTCTGCTCCTCTTCAACCATTAAGAATAGCCAGCCAGCAGCCTTGTCACAACGAGCCTCAAAAGCGTCCAGAGCGTCCGCTTCAGCCTGGGTAACAGTAGAGGAGACAGTGGGGGACTTCTGCTTGCCAGAGATAATTCTCCATAGCCCAGAAGCTCGCAGCCACGCCTCCATCTCGCCAGACCACGTCGTATAGTTTTCCGCATTGAGTTTCGCAAACGTTGGCGATCCGGAAGCCATCGGAGTTGATTTGAGAGCAGGGGAAGCGAAATAGATTTAAGGAAGTAGAGAAGGAGAGGAGAATGAATGAAGTTGTGAATGAAAACTTGTTTTTCCAGTAGTTAGAAGCCGGGGCCCATAACCTGTCGGAAGTAGAACGTAGCGCGTGCAGAGACGGTTCTAACGATGGTAGTCACGAGTGAATCGGATAAGAATTGATTTAGCAATGCTGTGAACAAGTCTAAGAAGCTCTCTATGAATATACAGAACTCTATACTCACCTGTGAACAAGTCTAAGAAGCTAAAGGCTTCTAGAGCGTTCACAGACAAGTTCAACATGTGCTTACTAATATATCACATGATCAGAAAGTCGTACCATCTCTAAGTCCATATACAAGACTGTTGGGGCACTCTAACACAAGACTGCTGGGGCAGTCTAACATATTCCCTCACTCGAGGAGCAGGCTGAGATGAAGTCTGTTCCCTATCTCTCTGCTGTAGGTGCCCTGCAGTATCTGGCCACCATGACTCGACCCGACATTGCCTATGCTGTCTCCTACCTCGGGAGATTCAATCATAATCCTGCTCCTGCCCATTGGCTTGCTGTAAAGCATTTACTTCGCTATTTGAAGGGCACAATGCACTACCAGCTTGTGTATCGAGGTAGTGACTCCGGAGAGCTGTTCACCACCTATTCTGATGCTTCCCATGGTGGCTGCAAGGCCACAGGTCGAGCTACAGGTGCTTATGTGACTCTAGTGTCTGGGGCTGCTGTAGGATGGTCCTCAAAGCGTCAGCCCTTTGTGACTCTCTCGAGTACTGAGGCTGAATTTGTTGCTGCCGTCGAAGCTGGAAAGGAGATCAAGTGGACTAGGAACATTCTGACAGAGTTTGGCTATCACCAGACACTTCCCTCAACGCTTTTTGTGGATAACAAGTCTGGTATCAGTGTAGCCAAGAATCCTGAGCACCACGGGCGCATGAAACACCTAGATCTTCGGTCATTCCCTTCTTGACCTCTAACCACCACCTTCCCTTTTGGGATGGGTGGGGCCTACGCCTTAGTAGCTGGGGTGCCACTCCCTGGCGAAATCGTAGGAGGCGCTGTGTAGGCGGGGTTTTACTCCCTGCTGATATCCCAGAGGTTACGCTGAATGGCACGGCTGGTGTTTGTGCCATCGCTGGATGTCGCACTGGCCACCGTCGTTGGACTGGGGGTATATTACTCCCCCTACCATTCGACCCTCGGGGCAAGATCACCTTGTCCCACCCCCGCGCTCGTCTCTTCAGTGGGCGCACCCCCTCGTCTGGACTGGCAACCACCCTCCGGACACCACCGCGTCGGCGCCGCTCACAGCGCCCACTCTCCCTTCCTTCAACGGACGTCGGATACGACCACGTCCAATATTTACTGCCCCACCTCATCGGGCGGTCCGATCTCCTTCCGCACTGGGCTGCGGTGTCTTCAAGAGACCCTCCCATCGTACACCATTTTCCAGCGACATCGCGTCGCTCGATCCCCCTCCGCGGCCATCAATAGTTGGCGGCCACCACCTTGCTGCGCACTTGCGCGGCCACTCCTCCTCCACGTGGCCGGACCTTACCCTGGGTCTGGCCACCATTGGCTCGCTATTTTTAGCTGGCACCGCGTGTTGCGTTACTTCGGTGACGTGACTCACACTCCGGGTCTACTGGCCCAACATTTGGAACTCGCCCTATATCCCCCCCTTGGCGATTTCCCCCCTGTCTTTTTCCGGCCCCGGCGACTCTAGAAGCCGGCTCCCTCATTTTGTTCCAGGTGTTTCTACCGCCTTCGACGCTCTCTCCCGCCTCTGTGCATTATCGTTCTGCCGCTTTCCGACAAAGCGGCGTCCTTTCGCCCTACCCATGGGCTATACCGTAGGTGACGCCTTTGCGGCCTACACCATCAGCGTCAATCCCGATTGGCGCACCGCTGGCACCATGCTGGCTTTCCGGGCTCGTGTCTTGGGTGGAATGTGGCCGTGTCCCTCACTCACTGTATGCGGGTCCACCATTACGCTAGGGCTTGAGCATTGCGCTCGCCCGACTGCGACCTCGCCTGTGGATAAAATTAGAAAATGTAGGTGTTTATAAAAAGCGATTATTCTTCGAGCGCTTGACCTAGTCGCGCGGATACGTTTCTTTCCCTCCTAGCCTTAGGCTGAAGAGGTATGGGTCTGGGGGCCCCTATAAGGCAACGCGTTATGGCAGCCATTTCGTAGTGGTATGGTACTTACGATCCATTTGTATTCGAGAGCCACTGTGAATAAAGGTCGACCGGGAGGTCCCATTGATTAAAAAAAAAAAAAAAAAAAAAAAAAAAACCTAGATCTTCGGTTCTATTGGCTCCGCGAGGCTGTAGAAGATGGAGTCATTGATCCTCTCTATGTATCCACTGACCAGCAAGTTGCAGACATCCTAACCAAGGCTGTATCAAGGAAAGTTGTTGACTTTGCTGTGCCGTTGTTAGGACTTGGAGCTTAGTATGGACTGGTTGGATCAAGGGGGTGTGTTAGACTGCCCCAGCAGTCTTGTGTTAGAGTGCCCCAACAGTCTTGTATATGGACTTAGAGATGGTACGACTTTCTGATCATGTGATATATTAGTAAGCACATGTTGAACTTGCCTGTGAACGCTCTAGAAGCCTTTAGCTTCTTAGACTTGTTCACAGGTGAGTATAGAGTTCTGTATCTTGATAGATAGCTTCTTAGACTTGTTCACAGGATTGCTTAATCAATTCTTATCCGATTTACTCGTGACTACCATCGTTAGAACCGTCTCCACACGCGCTACGTTCTACTTTCGACAATGGGCCCCGGCTTCTAACGACCTACAAATCGACTTTTCATTCTTCAACCATCTTCAACTCAACAACTACTCTTTCCCTTCCCTCCTTCCCCAAACTATTTCGCTTCTCCTGCCCTCATTTTTGCTCGTATGGCTTCGGGTTCGCCAGCGTTCGTCAAGCTCAATGGGGAGAACTATGCCACGTGGTCCGGCAAGATGGAGGCCTGGCTACATGCCTCTGGCCTATGGAGACTTGTTTCAGGCAAGCAGAGTCCTCCCTCCATTCCCTCTTCCCCTACTCCCCAAGATTTCGCTTCCCAGTCACTCTGGGAGGACAAACTGGACAAAGCTGCTGGCTGGCTCTATCTTATGGTTGAAGAAGACCAAAGGGTGCATTTTGCAGGCATCCAGGACGATCCAATCAAGATGTGGGCTGCTCTGGAGGCTGTACATCGTCAGAAGAAGGCTGGAATGCGATTCAATGCCTATGATGAGCTCTTCAGCATCCGAAAACACGAAGAGGAGTCGCTCCAATCGCTTATAAACTGTGTAGAGGGCTGCAAACGTCGTCTAAAGGAGCTTAGACCAGAGAAATTCACTTTAGACCAGCTGGATGACGAGCTGGCCTCTATGGCACTCATTAGGGCACTTCCAGACGAGTTTTCGGCCTTTACTTCGTCTCTCCTGCTTATGGACAAGCTGGACAAGACTACCATCCATCAGGCCTTTGTTACAGAGGATATTCAGCGAAGGAAACGTGCTCAGGACACCTTGGGAGGCTCCCAGGCCCTAGCAGCGCGTTCTGGCTTCAAAAAACGCGTCGGAGACCTGCGATTTCTGCGGGAGAACTGGTCACAAGGTGGCTAACTGCTGGACGTTCGAAAAAGCGAAGAAACGCGCTCAGGAGGACGCTCAGAAGCCCAGAACTCGAGGAAACAAGGCCAACAAGGCCCAGGACAGCTCCAATGACTCCCCCACCGCTTCTGGAAGCTGTAGCTCGACTCCTGGTGGCGAAAAAGCGCAGAGAGTGCGAGAATTTGCTGGAAATGCAAGTGCCCCCTCCCCTACCTCTTCCCCTTCGCTCTCTGCCCCCCTGCAGCTCGATGCTGACTTCCACTGGCTTGCAGATACAGGGGCCACTTCTCATATGACCCCCCACAAGCATTGGTTCAAATCCTACTCCCCCATCGCATTCCCATCCGCTTAGCCGATAATTCAGTTGTTTACTCTGCTGGGGTGGGGTCTGTGGTCTTTGAGCCAGTTTTGAGCGGAAAGGTGGCTAGAGCGGTCGAGTTTACTAGGGTTTTACATGTTCCTGCACTCCGCAGTAATCTGCTGTCTTGTCTATACCTTGCACAGCACAAGAACTTTATTATCACAATTTCTGCTCGTTCTATGGCCTTCTGCTGCAAGGGGACAACGCTTTTCACGGCCACCATCCATCCTAACAACTCTGCTGAGCTAGATGGCTCAACTCTGACCTCGGAGGCCGCTTTTTTGGTCTCTACACTTCCCTGTGACCTCTCCCTATGGCATCGTCGCTTTATTCACCATAATTATGCTGATGTGAGGTCTATGGTGAACAAGGAGCTTGTTACAGGCCTCAAAATCGACTCTAAAGCGTCCCCTGACCCCATATGTGAGCCCTGCCTTGCTGGGAAGATGCATTCGCTTCCTTTCCCCTCCTCTACCAGCCATAATCGATCTCCACTCGAGCTGGTGCACTCAGACCTTCACGGACCGCTCCCAGTCGCTTCCCACTCAGGCTACAAGTACTGGATCACGTTTATAGACGATGCAACGCGTTTCCGGGCTGTTTATCTGCTGAAAAGCAAGTCAGAGGCCTTTGAAGCGTTCAAAATCTATAAATCTTGGGCTGAAAACCAACTAGGAGTGAAAATGCGCGCTCTACAGGATGATAAAGGCGGTGAATACATGTCTAAAGCCTTCCTGACCTTCACAGAGCAATGTGGCATCGATAGGAGGCATTCTACTCGCAACAGGCCTCAGCAGAACGGTCTAGCTGAAAGGGCTAACAGAACTATGGGTGAAAGGATCACAGCCATGCTCTCTGAGTCGAAATTGCCCCCGAGTTTCTGGGGTGAATGCATCTCTTCTATGGTGCATGTGTGGAATAGGCTTCCTACGTCGTCTCTCCCTGGTTCTACACCCTTCCAAGCGTTCTATAAGCGAAAACCCGACGTTTCCCACCTCTGAGTATGGGGGTGCACTGCCTATGTGCATATACAGCGAGATAAACGCAATTCTCTTCAGCCTCACTATGAAAAATGCGTTTTCATAGGGTATCCTACTGGCTACAAGGGCTGGAAGTTCTATAACCCAGTCACCAAGCGTTCAATCATCTCCGAAAGGGCAGAATTCGATGAAAGGTACTTCCCTGGCACTTCTAGAGCTCAACTCAATGCTGTTCCTTCATTTGCTGGCCCTCCCAGCTCTCCCGAAACTCCTATCGCTTCAGAGCGCTCTCCAGCGCTCCCCTCGTCGCATTTCGACTTCCCACCTCTCCAGGATGAAGGGGGTGGTATCTGGCATCTCCCTGCACTGTCTCCGGCGCCTAGTACGACTCCTGCAAGTGATATTCCTCCTGAAGAGCCTAAAACACTTCAAAATGCTCCTGAAGCTCCTGTGATCGCTCCTGCATCTCCTGTGCTCGCTCCTGCCTCTCCTGTCGCTCCCTCACCACCTAGAACACCTCCACAACCTCCTGCACCGCTCCCTGTCACTCCTCCGACTGCTCCTGTGCCTGCTGAGCCCCCACGAGTCCCTAGGCGCACCAATTGAGTTAGACGACCTCCTGGTGAGTGGTGGAGGGTCAAAAACATTCACCTACCTGGAGACAACCCAGAACTAGAAGAGGAGGCCGCTTTTTTGGTTGACAGTGACTTCTGTGATGTAGAGTTTGCTGGAGCGGTTTCTAATGCAGATCCTCGCTCCTACAGGCTGGCTATGCAGTCCCCTGATCGCTCTCACTGGCAGGACGCTTGTAACACCGAGATTTTCAATCTGGAGGCCAACAGGACCTGGGAACTCGTTGATTTGCCTCCTGGAAAGAAGGTAGTCAACTCTGGATGGGTATTCAAGGTTAAAAGGCATGCCGACGGCTCAATTGAGCGCTATAGGGCTCGCCTTGTTGCTAAGGGCTTCTCACAGCGTCCTGGCTTCGATTACACCGAGGTTTTTGCTCCTACATTCCGCCCTGCCTCCCTGCGCCTCATTGTAGCCTTAGCTGCAAGAGAAGGCTTCAAAATGCGCTCTGTCGACATCTCTTCTGCCTTTACCTAGGGGGAACTCGAAGAGGAGATCTACATGAGACAACCAGAGGGCTACCACACTGGGGGACCTAATATGGTCTTCAGGCTCCGAAAATCGCTTTATGGCCTTAAGCAGGCTGCCAGACAATGGAGCAAGAAGCTCAGAAGTGTCCTAGAGGGTATTGGCTACTCCAGACTTTGCTCCGACAACTCTATCTACATTTATTCCAAGGGAGACATCAAGGTCATAGTGCCTGTCTTCATTGATGATATAACTCTGGTGTCTAAAAGCGATGCTGCTGTCTCTGCTGCTGTCTCTGAGCTGTCTAGCCACTTCAAACTGCGAGATCTCGGGTCTACCACTCTGCTACTGGGTATTCAGGTGAAGCAGGACTGTTCTAAGCGCACCATTTCGCTCTCACAAGAGCACTACATCAAGGAGCTGCTAGAACGATTCCATATGGATGATTCCAACTCCCTTTCCACCCCACTTGCACCAGGTTCTGAGCTCTCCGACATTGTGCCCTCTCTCAAGGAGCAGGCTGAGATGAAATCAGTTCCTTATCTCTCTGCTGTAGGTGCCCTGCAGTATCTGGCCACCATGACTCGACCCGACATTGCCTATGCAGTCTCCTACCTTGGGAGATTCAACCACAACCCTGCTCCTGCCCACTGGCTTGCAGTAAAGCATTTACTTCGCTATTTGAAGGGTACCCTGCACTACCAGCTTGTCTACAGAGGTGGTGACTCTGGGGAACTGTTTACCACCTATTCCGATGCCTCTCACGGCGGCTGCAAGGCCACAGGTCGAGCTACAGGTGGATATGTGACCATTGTCTCTGGTGCTGCTGTGGGCTGGTCTTCAAAGCGTCAGCCTTTTGTGACTCTCTCGAGCACTGAGGCCGAGTTTGTGGCTGCTGTTGAGGCTGGAAAGGAAATCAAGTGGACTAGGAACATTCTCAGCGAGTTTGGCTACCCCCAGACACTTGCTTCGACTTTATTTGTTGATAACAAGTCTGGAATCAGTGTGGCAAAGAATCCTGAGCACCACGGGCGCATGAAACACCTGGATCTTTGGTTCTACTGGCTCCGGGAGGCTGTAGAAGAAGGAATCATCGATCCCCTCTATGTTTCAACTGATCAGCAAGTGGCCGACATTCTGACCAAGGCTGTGGCACCAAAGGTGATTGATTTTGCTGTCCCGCTATTGGGACTTGGACACTAGACTGCTTGGATCAAGGGGGTGTGTTAGAATGCCCCAAGCATTTAGTTATTAGAGTGACTGGTTAATTTGTTTTGTGTATATCTCGACTTAGAGTAAAGCGGACGATTCCGCTCACATGATAGATTAGTCAGTGCATGTTGAACTTGCCTGTGGACGACTTAGAAGTCTTTAGCTTCTTATACTTGTCCACAGATTAACTGTGCTAATACTAGCTCATTTCTTATCCGATCCGCTCGATACTAGCGTCGTTAGGATCGCCACTGCGAACTCTACGTTCCACTTCCAACATGGCTACTCCAGACTTCGCTCCGACAACTCCATTTACATCTATTCCAAGGGAGACATTAAGGTCATTGTACCAGTCTTCATTGATGACATTACACTAGTCTCTAAAAGCGATGCAGCCATGGCCTCTGCTGTCTCAGAGCTGTCTCGGCACTTCAAACTGCGAGATCTAGGCTCTACCACTCTTCTACTGGGCATTCAGGTGAAGCAGGATCGCTCTAAGCATTCTATCTCCCTCTCCCAAGAGCACTACATCAAGGAGCTGCTAGAAAGGTTCAATATGGACGATTCTAACTCCCTTTCCACCCCTCTACCTCCTGGCTCTGAGCTCTCGGACATTATTCCCTCACTTGAGGAGCAGGCTGAGATGAAGTCTGTTCCCTATCTCTCTGCTGTAGGTGCCCTGCAGTATCTGGCCACCATGACTCGTCCCGACATTGCCTATGCAGTCTCCTACCTCGGGAGATTCAACCACAATCCTGCTCCTGCCCATTGGCTTGCTGTCAAGCATTTACTTCGCTATTTGAAGGGCACACTGCACTACCAGCTTGTATACCGAGGTACTGACTCTGGAGAGCTGTTTACCACCTATTCTGACGCTTCCCATGGTGGCTGCAAGGCCACAGGTCGAGCTACAGGTGGTTATGTGACTCTGGTGTCTGGGGCTGCTGTAGGATGGTCCTCAAAGCGTCAGCCCTTTGTGACTCTCTCGAGTACTGAGGCTGAATTTGTTGCTGCTGTCGAAGCTGGAAAGGAGATCAAGTGGACTAGGAACATCCTGACTGAGTTTGGCTATCACCAGACACTTCCCTCAACGCTTTTCGTGGATAACAAGTCTGGGATCAGTGTAGCCAAGAATCCTGAGCACCACGGGCGCATGAAACACCTAGATCTTCGGTTCTATTGGCTCCGTGAGGCTGTAGAAGATGGAGTTATTGATCCTCTCTATTTTTTTTTTTTTTTTTTTTTTTTTTTTTGTAATCAGTGGGATTTATTTCAAAATTGACCTCGTACATGGGATGCCATAACGCGTATCCCCGCCTTTCAACCCTCGGCAGCGTACATTAAGCTCCAGACAACATGCACTAACCTGTGTTCTCGTATCCGCGCGACTAGGTCAAGCGCTCAACATAAAACAAAACAATCAGACCGGTAGAAAATAAAACTACATAAAGGCCGTCGCGGTGCATAGAAAAGAAAAAACGATCCAGCCTATGCTTTATGAACGAGGAAACTGGCGATGAAGCCAGTTCCTATCGAAACGATTGCGCCAAAACGGACAAGAACGGTCCGTAGCGGCATGATCAGTCTTTGCGCGCTTGGAAGCGACGCAATTGACGCACTTCTTTTGATCAACGAGTTTGTCGCCGACCATTAAATGATGGTTGGCCTCAAGATGAGGCCCACCGCATAGGGGACAGCGCACACCTTGGCGGCGGCACTGGTTAGCATGATGGCCCCATCGCTGACAGCGAGTGCAGCGGACGGAACCGGAATGTGGCTTTGCGCCTTGGATGCGGCAGTTCACCCCGGAGACCGAGATGACCGAGCCAATAAGATTGCGAGCGTTAGAGCCCACTGTGGAATCGTGAATGTCGACCCATGCAACGCATGAGTCAGCTTTAGGAGAAGTCCGCATGAGACGGACTTGATTACGGATGAGTGGGCCGAGGCGGGCCATGGTGGAATGCGAGATCGCCGTAAGCAAGAAACCTCGAGTGGTGTTGACCCAATCGGTGCATGGAAGGGTCGGGGAAATGGGGATGTCGACGATCTTGAGATAGCTCGTCGATGTCGCTTTGTCGGATTGGATGACGGCATCTGGTGATCCAGTAGGGATGAGCCGGTGAATATGTTTGAGCACAAACGCTGTCTCAGAGGCAGTGGGGACAATGTCGGTGGAGAGGAAAATCTTGTTTCCGACACCCGATTCGGAATGAACGATCGATAACTTGGAGGAACCAAGATCCGACCGGATAAGCTGATTGACCTTATCGATAAGGCCTGGAGTAAAGTTGCGGACGGAAATAGAGGATCCGTCCGGTGGAGTAATGGTGATACCACGGCGTGAGGTGCCGTGGACAGTGTGTCGAGCACGCTTCGACCTCGTTCCCCGAGGTGCAGCCCGAGGTGCAGCAGGAGCACGCGATACTGGTGGTGCTACCTTAGGTTTGGCAGGCTTGGAGAGAACTGGGACCTCAGAAGACACTGGTGCTTCAACGACCTCCATTGCTGGAGGCGGGGCACTTGGTGCTACTGGGGTAGTTGGCGGAGCTGGCGTAGCGGGCCCAGAGCGGGGCTTCTTACGAGGGGGAGATGTGTCACCGGGAGTAATGATCTCGAGCTTCTTTTCAGGCGGTTGTGCCCTAAGAATAAGTCGGTCTATCCCCGCGGACATAGACATGCCATTAGGGAGGACCGTGCGCTTGTGCTCGCCATGCTGGACAGCGACGAGAAGAGAATTGAGAGCTTCAAAGGCGAAGTAGCCCATGAACTCCCTGTCTTTGTAAACCTCCCTATTATTAGAGAGCCAAAAGAGCACTTCCGCTGGGCCGATGGCTGACGGAGGTGCGGGATCCGGGGTGGGGACTGGGGTAGCTGAGCGCACTGTCTGCTGCTCCAAGCTAGATTCTTCGTCCCATTTCTCCGGTGGAGCCGTAGAGGATGGGGAAGGAGGAGGAGGAGGCGCAGCTGCACTGGAGGATCCAGATGCAGCTGGTTGGACAGGAAGGGAGGGGAACGGCTGGCGCACGTCGAATCCCATTGATTGGGCGATGGAGTGGGCCTCAGCCCAGTCCTTGATTTCTTCGAAGAGTTTGTCGTCCAAGTAGTCGGCAAACTCGGGATAGACTTTGAGGATGCTCTCCTTCGGAAGATGAGGGGGAGCGGCGATCAGGGAGAAGGGGTTCGAACCGAACGCAATCTCGGCGGGGTTGGGAGTGCCTGCTGGGAGGCGGGGGTTTTTAGAGCGCATGAGAGCTTCGGCGCAATCCCAAATCTCTTGCGGCACCTTGCTGGAACTCGACGACTGTCGAGCGGGCTGTTTTGAACGCTTAGGAGGCATATTGATAGCGTGTAAACTACTTCTAGGCTCTAGCACTGAGACTTCCAAAAGAGGAAGGTAGTGGTAAGAGGTCAAGAAGCGATGTTGATTGATCCTCTCTATGTATCCACTGACCAGCAAGTTGCGGACATCCTAACCAAGGCTGTATCAAGGAAAGTTGTTGACTTTGCTGTGCCGTTGTTAGGACTTGGAGCTTAGTATGGACTGGTTGGATCAAGGGGGTGTGTTAGACTGCCCCAACAGTCTTGTATATCGACTTAGAGATGGTACGACTTTCTGATCATGTGATATATTAGTAAGCACATGTTGAACTTGTCTGTGAACGCTCTAGAAGCCCTTAGCTTCTTAGACTTGTTCACAGGTGAGTATAGAGTTCTGTATATTCATAGATAGCTTCTTAGACTTGTTCACAGGATTGCTCAATCAATTCTTATCCGATTCACTTGTGACTACCACTGTTAGAACCGTCTCCGCACGCGCTACGTTCTACGTCTGACATAAGTAACAGTACATCGTTCTACATAGCGTCTACGCATGGATACACGACCCGATTTCGACAATGGCGACTGGGAGACGGACTCTGACTCCAAGCTGCCGCGCAGACTCCGCAGAGATGTGGAGAAAGCAATCCTACAGGTGCCTCAAACACCAAAGGCGAGCCACATCGAGAAGATGCGTTCACATCTCAGGGCGAAGGGAAAGGCTGGCGGCGCTGGCTTCTTCTCATCCCCCAACCCCCCCGTCACTCCCATCCCTGGTCCTTTGCAGGCTGCGACGACTCCGTTGTCGTATGCCTTGGGCAATTTGACTACCCTGGTCCGTGGCCAACCATCGACCCCCTCCCGCTCCCAACTCTTCTCGCCATCAGCCCAACTGGGCAAGAAGAACCGTCTCGCTGCATCGATCACCACCGCGGCCGATTTGGTACCCCAGATGAGCCCCGACGCTGACTTTACTGGCTATGCCAGTGAGGTTTTGCGTCTTATCTTTAATATTCTTTCGAGTGGTGCTCACAAGAATATTGAATTTCAGAACATGGCCGGCCTCACCTCCTTTGAGACCGCCCTTGCCATCATCATTGGCCAGACTGGCGCCGCCGCTCCCCCTTCCCCAGTCAAACCAACCGCCCCCCTCCCACCTTCTACTCCGAGTGCCCCCTCTAGACCCCGGTCCCCGATGGCTGAGGTTGAGCATGAGGCTGCGGCACCTCAGCAGAAGAAAGTCCGTGTGGAGTCTCCCCCCTCTACACCCAAGAAGTCCGGATTTGGAAGGACCCCGGCTGCTCCCGCAGCCAAGCGTGTTCTTCCGAAACCGATCCTCAAAGCAAAGCCGGCCACTGTCCCCTCCCTCCCCAAGGCCCCGGCTCCTTCCACTGCCCCTGCTGTCTCCAAGCGTGCCCCGGTGCGCAAGGGGAAGCATACATCGCATGGCGCTACACGATGAGGCGTCCACATCACCCCCCCGGCCAGATCCAACATCCGTGCCATTAATATCACCCCCGGCATTCTTTGGGAATGCAACAACCGACTCAAGAGCGACCTCAAGTCCGAGGTCATTCTAGAAAGCTCTTCAGACACTGCCACTGGCATCCACATTGCCGCTAACTGGGTCCTCTCCCAACCCGAGTCCGCCTTTGTGCTCAAGCACATTCGCCGGCTCGTCAATCCCAATGGCCTCATCCCCCTCCAGGCCGCCACCCCCACCTCCACATCGTACCTCAAGGTTATTGACATTCCACTCATCCCCGCCAAACCGGCTCGATGGCTTACAGCTCAGCGTGAGGCCTTCACCCTTGCTCTCAACAATTCCCCCGTCAGACTTTCTCTATCCCGCGCCCTCAAGCATTCCGTCCGCTTCATGCGGACATCACGCCATTCAGACACGTGCGTAGCGTGGCTGGACATTTCGGACACCATCTCTGGCCGCATCGCTAGGGACTTCATTGGTAAGCAGGTCTTCATTGGAGGCCGCAACTGTCAAATCCGCGGCGCTGCCCTGCGGCCCGGTTCTGCCCTCTGCACTCGGTGCCAGAGGTGGGGCCACCACTCCGACATCTGCCGCTCTAAAGGCGTCCGATGCCCCCACTGCGCGGGACCGCACACTGTGGAGTCCCATGTCCAGGCCGCGATTGCGATGAAGAAGGATCCCGACGCCCGCCACTGCGCCAATTGTTCCGCAGCGAAGAAGAAGAAGACGGCACACTCCACAATGGACACTTCGTGTCTGTTCTGGGACAATCGGTTTGACCGGGACTGGCTTTGGCGCCAGTTCCCATCGCGCAAGTAGAGGCTTTCATCGGCCTTTTCGGGAGTTGTCATAGTATGCACCCACCATTGTTCCTTATCGCTCTATCGTCTGCGTTTGGCACCGACGACCCTCAAGCTGTTATATCCGGGGTTGAAGTTAAGTGTAATGTTTTCGCTGTAGCATCGCGCTCGCTTCGGGCACTTCTCCTTCTTCCTCATTATCTTTTTCTTTTTCCCCTTCTGATATGTTTTTCTTTTTCTCATTGAGCACTTGACCACGTCGCGCAGGATACGGTCTCTCCCGCCCCTTTGTAAGAATGACTGCATGTAATGGACTCGGGCCCCTATATGGAAACGCGTTATGGCATCCGGATTCTTAGCGTACACTCAGAGTATCTAACTGTAGTAAATAGCGCTTTGAATCGAAGGTCCACCGAGAGGTGCCACTGATTACAAAAAAAAAAAAAAAAAAAAAAAAAAAAATGTCCACTCCTTGGTGAAATCATTCGAGGTGCTGAGTAGGTGGGGTCTTACTCCCTGCTGAAATCCCAGAGGCCACGTTGAATAGCACGGTCGTCATCTGTGCTATCACTGGATGTCGTGGCGACCACCGTTGGGCAGACTGGGGTATGTTACTCCCCTACTGTCTGACACTCGGGATGAAATCTCTTCGTTCCACCCTCACGCTTGTGCTTATCATGGGCGCACCCCCTCGTCTGGACTGGCCCAAGCCCCCTGGACACCACCGCGTCGGCGCCGCTCACAGCACCCACACTCCCTTCCTTCAACGGACATCAGATGCGACCATGTCCAACTTTTACTGTCCCCCCCTTCTTTTTCCCCATCAGACGGTCCAATTCCTTCCCGCACTGGGCTGCGGTGTCTTCAAGAGACCCTCCCGCTGTGCACCATTTTTCAGCGGCATCGCGCTGCTCGATCCCCCCTGGTCGTCAATCCTCTGGCGGCCACCATCTTGCTGCGCACTTGTGTGTGGCTTCCCCTGCCTCTTCTCGGCCAGATCCTACCCTGGGTCCGTCCATCATTGGCTAGCTATTTTTGGCTGGCACCGAGTGGTTGCGTTACTCTGTGACGTGACCTCATGCTCCGGGTCTTTTGGCCCAACACTTGGATTGCCCAATTTCCCCCCGGCGTATCCATCCTGTCTCTTCCGGCCCCGGCTACTCTAGAAGCCGGCTCACATCATTTGTTCCCAGCACCCAGCTGCCCCAACACTCTCTCTCGGCCCTGGCTACTCTATGCGATAGCCAGCTCTCCACAATCTTTTCAGGCACCCAGCTGCCTTTGTCACTCTTTTCACAGGAGCGCGTTCCACCAGCACCCACCATTTGCTTTTGCTGCCTCTTGCATGACTGCAACCGCCTCGTCAGAAAATCGGGGGCATATCTGGGCTGTAACATAGGTGTTTTATGTTTGCTTGAGCTAAGGCTCGCTTCGTACACTTCTCTCTATGGCCCATCATTATTGTTATTTTGCTTTTTATTTCTTTTCTCTTCGAGGCGATGTAAATTCTGCCGGATACGATATATGATTATAATGTTGTTTGGGGCTAATGTTTATTTCGGCGACGCGTCATGGCTGCCATTTCCTTGTAGTATGCCCAGAGTATCTAACTGGATGTCGTATAGCTACTTGGAATAAAGGTCCACTGAGAGGTGCCATTGATACAAAAAAAAAAAAAAAAAAAAAAAAAGTAGGATTTGAACCAATGCTTGTGGGGGTCATATGAGAAGTGGCCCCTGTATCTGCAAGCCAGTGGAAGTCAGCATCGAGCTGCAGAGGGGCAGAGAGCGAAGGGAAAGAGGTAGGGGAGGGAGCACTTGCATTTCCAGCAAATTCTCGGACTCTCTGCGCTTGTTCGCCACCAGGAGTCGAGCTACAGCTTCCAGAAGCGGTGGGGGAGTCATTGGAGCTGTCCTGGGCCTTGTTGGCCTTGTTTCCTCGAGTTCTGGGCTTCTGAGCGTCCTCCTGAGCGCGTTTCTTCGCTTTTTCGAACGTCCAGCAGTTAGCCACCTTGTGACCAGTCCTCCCACAGAAATCGCAGGTCTCCGACGCGTTTTTGAAGCCAGAACGCGCTGCTAGGGCCTGGGAGCCTCTCAAGGCGTCCTGAGCACGTTTCCTTCGCTGAATATCCTCTGTAACAAAGGCCTGATGGATGGTAGTCTTGTCCAGCTTGTCCATAAGCAGGAGAGACAATGTGAAGGCCAAAAACTCGTCCGGGAGCGCCCTAATGAGTGCCATAGAGGCCAGCTCATCATCCAGCTGCTCTAAAGTGAATTTCTCTGGTCTAAGCTCCTTTAGATGACGTTTGCAGCCCTCTACATGGTTTATAAGTGACTGGAGGGACTCCTCTTCGAGTTTACAGATGCTGAAGAGCTCATCATAGGCATTGAATCGCATTCCAGCCTTTTTCTGACAATGTACAGCCTCCAGAGCAGCCCACATCTTGATTGGATCGTCCTGGATGCCTGCAAAATGCACCCTTTGGTCTTCTTCAACCAGATACAGCCAGCCAGCTGCCTTGTCGAGTTTATCCTCCCAGAGTGACTGGGAAGCGAAATCCTGGGGAGTAGGGGAAGAGGGAATTGAAGGAGCACTTTGCTTGCCTGCAACAAGTCTCCATAGGCCAGAGGCACGTAGCCAGGCCTCCATCTCACTGGACCACGTGGCATAGTTCTCCCCATTGAGCTTAACGAACGCTGGCGAACCCGAAGCCATACAAGCAAAAATGAGGGGAGGAGAAGTGAAATAGTTTGAGGGAGGAGGAAAGGGAGAGAGTAGATGTTGAGTTGAAGACCATCGCTTCTTGACCTCTTACCACTACCTTCCTGTTTTGGAAGCCTCAGTGCTAGAGCTGTACTAGGAGCAATATACGTTCTACGCTATGGATACTCAACCCGACTTCAACAATGGAGGCTGGGAGAGCAGCGACGATGAGAACTTGCCCCCCGATTTGTGTGCGATGAAGGAGGCAATGGAAGTAGAAGTGTTCAGGCTGCTGCCCAAGACACCAAAGGCGAGTAGAGCTGAAAAGCTTTGCTCACAACTGAACATGAAGGGGAAAGCTGGTGGTACTGGCTTCTTCTCTTCCCCCAACCCCCCTGTCACACCGACGCCAGGCCCTTCGCAAGCTGCGACGACGACCCCGTTGTCGTATGCGACTCAGAGCCCGAAGACTCCATTTGGTCTGCCAAGGCCCCCTGCAGCGACCTCTTCCCCTGTTCCCTCGCCATTGGTTGGAAGCTCCACGCGTCGAGCCAATAACTCTCTCGCCCAGCAGCTCAAGGAGGCCGTTGACGCCGCCAAGCAAGCTGGCCCCACCGAGAAGTTCGATTCGATTGCGGACGAGCTTCTTCACTCAATCTGGACCATCCTCAAGGCCCCCAACCTCTCCCAGCGCCAGTTCATGGGCATGGGCGGCTTCGCGCTGTTTGATGTTCAGCTTGCGCAGACCATTGCATCCACTGGCCCCCCTCCTGAGGTCCCCACTCCCACCCCGGTCCCAGCCACGCCCCCTCCCCCTCGGCCACACCTACACCACGCCCTCGGTCTCCTATGGCCGAGGCCGAGGCTGACGCGGCCAAAACTACTAAGCGGCCCAAGGTAAGCCACCCGGCCCCACCTCCTAAACCCGCGGCTTCTAGAAGTCGTGCTCCGGCTGCGCCCGCAGCTGCTGCGGCGCCTTCTAAGGCCAAGAAACAGGTCAAGTTTGCGCTCCCCTCCTCCCCCTCCGCGCCTTCTCCCGCCTCCACCCCCGCTGTCTCCGTCAAGTGCCCTTCCAAGTGCAAGGCAAAAGGCAAACACACCAACCATGGACTCTCTCGCTGTGGAGTCCGCATCATTCCCCCGGCCGGAACTACTGTCCATGCCACTGATGTCACTCCGGCTATCATCGCCGAAATCAACCCCCACCTAAAGTCCGACCTCATGTCGACTTTCTTGGTGGAACATGCCATCGACATCAAGACCGGCCTTTTCCTAGCCGGTAACCAAGTCCCCTCTGCACCCGAGGGCAACTGTGTTCTCAAACACGTTCGCTGCCTCATCACCGTCCCTGGGATTATCCCTATCACCACCGCCCCCGTCACATCGATTTCTTATCTCAAGATAATCGATGTTCCACTTATCCCTGCCGAGTCCCGCACTTGGCTCACTTCCCAACGCGCCGCCCTTCAGGCGGCTCTCGCCATCTCCCCTGTCGGCCAGCAACTCGCTCACCACATCGCCCATGCCCCGCGCTTCATGCGCACCTCCCGCCATGCCAACACTTGCGTCGCATGGATCGACATCACAGACGCAGTTTCTGGTAGCAATGCCAGGAACTTTATTGGTAAGCAGGTCCTGATTGGAGGACGCAACTGTCAGATCTGGGGCGCTGCCCCTCGGCCCGGTTCCGCCCTGTGCACTCGTTGCCAGCGGTGGGGCCACCACTCTAACTTCTGCCGAGCTAAAGGTATACGTTGCGCTCACTGCGGCAGTCCGCACTCTGCGGACAACCACGACTCCTCATGCGCTGCGTCCCGCGTTGATGCCGCCATCCGCCACTGCGTCAATTGTTCCGCAGCTAAGAAGAAGAAGACGACACACTCCAGCACGGACACTTCGTGTCCGTTCTGGAAACACCGGTTCGATCGCAACTGGCTCAAGCGCCAGTTCCCATTGAACAAGTAGGACTTTTCGCCGGGTCTTTTGGGGCAATGGCGCGCTGCCATCCCACTATTTTTTCATTCATTGATTCCTTTCTTTTTCCATCGACAATCATCTCGTGTATGAATACCGCTGCCAACGCGGCGCTCCAAGTCAGTTCGAACTGGATAGGGTCTGTTTCAGGCGCCGTCCCGCCTTGAAGGTTAGGACACTTATTATTTCGACTTTATAGGATTTTTCTTTTTTCTCTTTGAGCGCTTGACCATGTCGCGCAGGATACGATCTCCCCCCCACCTATGTATAGTTTGACTCCATGTAGCAGATTGGTGGCCGCATCGGAAACGCGTTATGGCATCCATTTCTTGTACGTGTGCATTTTAGTATTTGCATTATGTAGTAGCGTACTTGAATAAAGGTCCACCAGAAGGTGCCATTGATTAAAAAAAAAAAAAAAAGTTGAGTTGAAGATGGTTGAAGAATGAAAAGTCGATTTGTAGGTCATTAGAAGCTGGGGCCCATAACCTGTTAGAACGAGAATGTAGAGTTCGCAGTGGCGATTCTAACGACGCTAGTATCGAGCAGATCAGATAAGAAATGAGCTAGTATTATCACAGTTAATCTGTGGACAAGTATAAGAAGCTTTAACAACAATACAAAGAGATTGCTCACCTGTGGACAAGTATAAGAAGCTAAAGACTTCTAAGTCATCCACAGGCAAGTTCAACATGCGCTGACTAATCTATCACGTGAACGGAAGCGTCCGCTTTACTCTAAGTCGAGATATACTCAAAACAAATTAACCAGTCACTCTAATAACTGAATGCTTGGGGCATTCTAACACTCTGGATGGGTATTCAAGGTTAAAAGGCATGCTGACGGCTCAATTGAGCGCTATAGGGCTCACCTTGTTGCTAAAGGCTTCTCACAGCGTCCTGGCTTCGATTACACCGAGGTTTTTGCTCCTACATTCCGCCCTGCCTCCCTGCGCCTCATTGTAGCCTTAGCTGCAAGAGAAGGCTTCAAAATGCGCTCTGTCGACATCTCTTCTGCCTTTACCTAGGGGGAACTCGAAGAGGAGATCTACATGAGACAACCAGAGGGCTACCACACTGGGGGACCTAATATGGTCTTCAGGCTCCGAAAATTGCTCTATGGCCTTAAGCAGGCTGCCAGGCAATGGAACAAGAAGCTCAGAAGTGTCCTAGAAGGTATTGGCTACTCCAGGCTTCGCTCCGACAACTCTATCTACATTTATTCCAAGGGAGACATCAAGGTTTTTTTTTTTTTTTTTTTTTTGTAATCAATGGGATTTATTTCAAAATCGACCTTAAGGGTGCCATAACACATTCCCCGTACTTTACATCACCTGTACACTACCTCTGTCTGCGCGGGACATTACATGAAGAAAGAAACAACAAATGCGCAAAAGAAATGTATCCAGCGGACTTGGTCAACGCTATGTGAGAAAGGGAAAAAACAAACAAACGAGAATAGAGCGATCCGAATACAAGTACAATAATACCAGACTGCAAGAAAAGGAAACGCTGAAGTACAAGCACAAAGAAAAGAAACTCCTTGCACCTTTTGAAAACATTCCGCCGAGTCCACGGCTTCATCTCCATTACTGAGTTCACAAACACCTCTCTCCATTCGTCCGCCTCGAACACGGTTTCAAACTGGCTCATAATTGTCTCATGATAGAATATTGGCCCCATAAGAAGAGGACGCTTGCGCTTCCTCCTCTCTTTATTCTCGTCTTTCCGCTGCTGGTAAACCTGCTTGTAATACGCAGGCCAGTCGGGTTCGCATATTCTCGGCACTCGGGGAAGATCAGAGTCGTCTTCGAAGGCGAATGCTTTGGGATTGTCGATCAGGAATAGGATGAGACCTTGGATGGACTCGATCCCTCCAATGGAATAGTGTTCAGCCCTTCTAACGAATAAAGGACAGACGTTGAGGATGTGCTGACGTGTCTCCAGTGAGTTGGGTGAGCAAGGACATGTCTTGAACGGTTCGTTCGGAAAGAATCGAGCATGATAGGATCCGATGGGGGCGTGGTTGGTGATTGTGCGCACAAGACGAGCACACAAAGGGGAGTTATGAGCGACTGAGACCCCGCTGTAGTTGCGGAGCCATAAGCCTAGGTTAAGGTGAGTTGGTTTGTCAACCGTGAACTTACAATTATTTTCGTGATCAGCGGCACCGCCCTGTTTTAACTGATCCGAATGATACTCTGAGCCAGCGGCACCGCCCTGTTTTAACCGGCCAGATTTCTTCTTCCCTGGACGGAGTTGATAGTCTGAGTAGGAGGCGTCCGGCCTCAACATCCCAGTCCCGGAACTACCGTCGTGAAATTCATCATGCAGAGCAAAGGGGGAGGTGGCTAGCCCCGCTCTCAATTCCCTGCTTGATACCCAAAAGTGATCTGGATACGAAGCGCAATGCTTCGACCTCTCAGATTCCACTCTACAGGATTTTGTGTCATACCAGCCCTGTCCCTTGAAGCAAGGCCGGTTTGTAGGATCATCGAACCCTTGTTGCCATAGTGCGATCGCGGATTTGGTGGTCTCGCTTCTGGCCCATCTATATGATGCAGATTGAGGAAACTGAATCCCCGCCCAAGTGAAGGTTCGCTCTTTTCTAGCATTCCAATAAGCCTGATACGCAGCCGGCTGAAGGCCGACATTGCTATCTGGTGGTCGAGTTGCCCAACTCTCTCTGAAGCCCTTCACGCAAATGTCCACTAATGGGAATTTGGTTACTAGAGCCTCAAACATGAGCGAGACGGCAATCGACAATTGACTACCAAAAGGCTTGGCTGAAACCGCCATAAGTTCGCGAACTGTGGATGGCGAGGTGGTATAGAGAATGACTTGTTTGACGTCAAGTCCTTTCTCCAACTTGCGATACGCTTTGAGGAGGCCGAGGAATGCGGACCACCCTACAAGTGTTTCCTTCGTGACTCTACGTCCAGCGGCACAGGTTTTGGACGATATCGTTTTGTCATTGAAGACGGTGGACAAAGCGATGTGGGAATGACTCTGATTCTCCAAGGGGTAGGAGGGATCGATTGGATTGAGAACACCTGCTGTGATGATGTGGAGGTTGCTGGTGTTATGAATATTCGCCCCATGAATGTCGAGGTGATAAAGGAAGGAGTCATCCTTGTCCGCAGGAGGTTGGATGAATTTGATACGGTCCGGGCATCAGTCGATGAGTCGGTGGCCTGGTTTAATGTGCTCGGAGAGGGGGTGGAAGATCTCCTTGCAAGGGATGTTGATGATGGAGTCGAGGGGGACTTCATCTTCTGTTGGATTGCCTCGGTTTTGAATTCCAAGGAGTTGTGGTGTAGGGTCGAGCCCTTGGCTTTCCGCCGCTCTATAAGTGTAAGAACGGGATGGTTGGGGTGTAGCGTGTTGAGGCGGAGGTTGGATCGCTCATACAGCTTTTTGAGGGTGATGGAGATGGGCATGAGGCCAGCCACGGCACTCATTCCACCTATGGGAGTGGTTCGGAACACGCCAGTGATCCAGCGAGCTCCTTGAGAATGGGTGAGTTCGACCATTTTGACGTTCGTCCTAAAACATCGGGTACCCGGGATGTACCAACAGCGAAGTCCAAAAGTCGCTATTGGCTGAATGCACAAGATATAGAGTGTACGTTTTTGTTTGATGGTAAGTCCACGTGCTGAGTTGCCAAGGGATTTCATGCATCGGACTGCAGAAATAGATTTCGTGGCGTAGAATTTGACGTGCTCCTTGAAGGTGAGGTTGCGATCAAACATGATTCTGAGGTACCTCCAGATTGTCTTGGGGGTAAGAGGATTGGTCGAGGTGAATGGGGCGAACCTGAGGGGAAGCGAGGGGTTGGCCGAGTGATAGTTGCGGGCGGAGTCCGCGAAGTTGAAAAGTTCCGTCTTTGAGTGTTCCATAATCAGACTGAAGTCGGTGAGTATGGAAGTGATTTGGGCGTACGCCTCTTTAAGAGAGTCCAAAACGTCCGATCTACAATCCCCCATTGCAACAAGTAGTCCGTCATCAACAAAAGAAAGAAAAGCAGTTAAGGGAAAATGAATATGAGAATCTTCATCCGATAACCATAAGTCCAAAAGATGGAAAACAGGAGCTAAATACAATGCTGAAAGAATTGGAGAAAGCGCACTACCTTGTCCTACACCTACATCAGAGTCAAAGAAAGGAGAGGTAAAATTGTTAATAGAATATTGAGTCTTTTGACCAACTAGATAATTAGAGAAGAAAGAAACAACTTTGTTCACAAAACCAAAATGTTTGATGATTTTAGAAAGAGCGATATGATTAAGAGAAGGGAAAAATTGGGCCACATCAAACGCGATGACTGACGTTACCTTTTTGTTGGACCACCCGGCTCGGACATGATGAGTGAGGGCGGTGGCCGCGTCTTCGACAGATCGTTGGATAATACCCCCGGTCTGGCATGGATGGATGGCTCCACTCTCGACGCCCTCGAACTGAAGTCGTCGAGCGATCATCTTTTCAATGAGTTTTCCCATTGTGTTGAGTAAGACGATGGGCCAAAAAGACTTGGCCTTGTCGTAGGAAGGTTTGCCCGGTTTCGGAATGATGACTGACGTTGAGGCTTTAAAGTGTTTGGGCCAATGTCCTAAGTCGATACAGGCATTAGCAATCTTAACCACTAGCTCACATACAGCGTCACTGCATGCGAGCAGTTTCCATATCCTCCATGAGACGTGATCCGGTCCTGGGGCCGTGTTCTTGGCGCATCCTTTGAGACCGTCGTGGAACTCCTGGATAGAGAACTGGGGCCATTCTCTTTCCGGTAGCTTGTCTACGTTCGCCGTGAATTTCTCCAGATTGATAGAGCGATTGTTGGCGGAGTTGTAGGTGGAGTGGAGAGTGTCGAATAACTTCTCGGGGAGTTACACGATAGTCCTTGGTTGTCTAGAATAGCCTCAACAGCCGGTAGTTTGCGTTCGCGAACCCAAGGCATGAGATCCCAGGGTCGCTTGTTATCTGTCGCCATTTCTTCGATTTTCTTGTCAAAGTGCTCGCGTTTAGCTTTTCGAATGGTTCTTTTGAGGTTACCCCACTTGATGTGATTCCGAGACCCTCCATTTTTCATCATCCTCTGATAGGCCTCCTTACACTCCGAGTTCCACCATTTCTTCCCATGTTGACTTGGTTTCCTTTCCTCCGCAAACTTTAACCACGCACTTTCCAGGGAGACATCAAGGTCATAGTGCCTGTCTTCATTGATGATATAACTCTGGTGTCTAAAAGCGATGCTGCTGTCTCTGCTGCTATCTCTGAGCTGTCTAGCCACTTCAAACTTCGAGATCTCGGGTCTACAACTCTACTACTGGGTATTCAGGTGAAGCAGGACTGTTCTAAGCGCACCATTTCGCTCTCACAAGAGCACTACATCAAGGAGCTGCTAGAACGATTCCATATGGATGATTCCAACTCCCTTTCCACCCCACTTCCACCTGGTTCTGAGCTCTCCGACATTGTGCCCTCTCTTGAGGAGCAAGCTGAGATGAAATCAGTTCCTTATCTCTCTGCTGTAGGTGCCCTGCAGTATCTGTCCACCATGACTCGTCCCGACATCACTTATGCTGTCTCCTACCTTGGGAGATTCAATCATAACCCTGCCCCTGCCCATTGGCTTGCAGTGAAGCATTTACTTTGCTATTTGAAGGGTACCCTGCACTACCAGCTCGTCTACAGAGGTGGTGACTCTGGGGAACTGTTTACTACCTATTCCGATGCCTCTCACGGCGGCTGCAAGGCCACAGGTTGAGCTACAGGTGGATATGTGACTATTCTCTCTGGTGCTGCTGTGGGCTGGTCCTCAAAGCGTCAGCCCTTTGTGACTCTCTCGAGCACTGAGGCCGAGTTTGTGGCTGCTGTTGAGGCTGGAAAGGAGATCAAGTGGACCAGGAACATTCTCAGCGAGTTTGGCTACCCCCAGACACTTGCTTCGACTTTATTTGTTGATAACAAGTCTGGAATCAGTGTAGCAAAGAATCCTGAGCACCACGGGTGCATGAAACACCTGGATCTTCGGTTCTACTGGCTCCGGGAGGCTGTAGAAGAAGGAATCATTGATCCCCTCTATGTTTCTACTGATCAGCAAGTGGCCGACATTCTGACCAAGGCTGTGGCACCCAAGGTGATTGATTTTGCTGTCCCACTATTGGGACTTGGACACTAGACTGCTTGGATCAAGGGGGTGTGTTAGAATGCCCCAAGCATTCAGCTATTAGAATGACTGGACAATTTGTTTTGTGTATATCTTGACTTAGAGTAATGCAGACGGTTCCGCTCACGTGATAGATTAGTCAGCGCATGTTGAACTTGCCTGTGGACGACTTAGAAGTCTTTAGCTTCTTATACTTGTCCACAGGTGAGCAATCTCTTTGTATTGTTGTTATAGCTTCTTATACTTGTCCACAGATTAACTGTGCTAATACTAGCTCAATTCTTATCCGATCCGCTCAATACTAGGGTCGTTAGGATCGCCACTGCGAACTCTACGTTCCACTTCCAACAGCATTTCCAGCAAATTCTCGGACTCTCTGCGCTTTTTCGGCACCAGGAGTCAAGCTAGAGCTTCCAGAAGCGGTGGGGGAGTCATTGGAGCTGTCCTGGGCTTTGTTGGCCTTGTTTCCTCGAGTTCTGGGCTTCTGAGCATCCTCCTGAGCACGTTTCTTCGCTTTTTCAAACGTCCAGCAGTTAGCCACCTTGTGACCAGTTCTCCCACAGAAATTGCAGGTCTCCGACGTGTTTTTGAAGCCAGAATGCGCTGCTAGGGCCTGGGAGCCTCCCAAGGCGTCCTGAGCACGTTTCCTTCACTGGATATCCTCTGTAACAAAGGCCTGATGGATGGTAGTCTTATCCAGCTTGTCCATAAGCAAAAGAGATGATGTGAAGGCAGAAAACTCGTCCGGGAGCGCCCTAATGAGTGCCATAGAGGCCAGCTCATCATCCAGCTGCTCTAAAGTGAATTTGTCCGGTCTGAGCTCCTTTAGACAACGTTTGCAGCCCTCTGCACGGTTTATAAGTGGCTGGAGGGACTCCTCCTCAAGTTTACGGATGCTAAACAGCTCATCATAGGCATTGAATCGCATTGCAGCCTTCTGACGATGTACAGCCTCCAGAGCAGCCCACATCTTGATTGGATCATCCTGGATGCCTGCAAAATGCTGTTAGGATGGAAAAGTGACCACACCAGGGTTTGAACCTGGGACCACCCCAATTGCACCAGGGAGCTCTAACCACTGAGCTACATGGTCTTGGTATTATAGGAGCTAGGATATTATATATATATACCCTAGGCCTAGAGTTGGAACTCACTACTGCAGGCCCACTCCAGGGGCTGGGGCACTAGGCAGTTTCTCGTGAGAACTCAGAGCTCCAAAGCTGTCAGATGACCGACATCGCTTCTTGACCTCTTACCACTACCTTCCTGTTTTGGAAGCCTCAGTGCTAGAGCTGTACTAGGAGCAATATACATTCTACGCTATGGATACTCGACCTGACTTCGACGATGGAGGCTGGGAGAGCAGCGACGATGAGAACTTGCCCCCCGATTTGCGTGCGATGAAGGAGGCAATGGAAGTAGAGGTGTTCGGGCTGCCGCCCAAGACACCGAAGGCGAGGCGAGCTGAAAAGCTTCGCTCACAATTGAAGCTGAAGGGTAAGGCCGGTGGCACTGGCTTTTTCTCTTCTCCCGACCCCCCTGTCACCCCGACGCCGGGCCCTTCGCAAGCAGCAACGACGACACCGTTGTCGTATGCAACTCAGAGCCCGAAAACTCCATTTGGTCTGCCAAGGCCCCCTGCGGCAACCTCCTCTCCTGTCCCTTCCCCGCTGGTTGGACGCTCCGCGCATCGAGCCCACAACACCCTCGCCAAGCAGCTCAAGGAGGCCGTCAACGCTGCCAAGCAAGCTGGCCCCACCGAAAAGTTCGATTCGCTCGCGGACAAGCTTCTTCACTCACTCTGGACCATTCTTAAGGCCCCCAACCTCTCCCAGCGCCAGTTCATGGGCATGGGCAGCTTCGCGCCGTTCGATGTTCAACTCGCGCAGACTATCGCGTCTGCTGGCCCCCCTCCTGAGGTCCCCACTCCCACCCCGGTCCCAGCCACGCCCCTCCCCCCTCGACCACGCCTACCCACGCCCTCGGTCTCCTATGACCGAGGCCGAGACTGACGCGGCCAAAATTACTAAACGGCCCAAGGTAAGCCACCCGGCCCCACCTCCTAAACCCACGGCTTCTAGAAGTCGTGCTCCAGCTGCACCTGCAGCTGCTGCGGCACCTTCTAAGGCCAAGAAACAGGTCAAGTTCGCGCTCCCCTCCTCCCTCTCTGCGCCTTCCCCTGCATCTGCCCCCGCTGTCTCCATCAAGCGCCCCTCCAAGCGCAAGGCTAAAGGCAAGCATACCGACCACGGGCTCTCCCGTTGCGGAGTCCGCATCATTCCCCCGGCCGGAACTACAATCCGTGCCACCGACGTCACTCCGGCTATTATTGCCGAGATCAATGCCCACCTAAAGTCCGACCTCAAGTCGACTTTCTTGGTGGAACACGCCTTGGACATCAAGACCGGCCTCTTCTTAGCCGGTAACCGAGTCCCTTCCACACCCGAGGGCAATTGTGTACTCAAGCACACTCGCCGCCTCATCACCGTCCCCGGGATTATCCCAATCACCACCGCCCCCGTCACATCGGTTTCTTACCTCAAGATAATTGATGTGCCACTTATCCCCGCCGAGTCCCGCACTTGGCTCACCACTCAACGCGCCGCCCTCCAGGCGGCTCTCGCCATCTCCCCTGTCGGCCAACAACTCGCCCGCCACATCGCTCATGCCCCGCGCTTCATGCGCACTTCCCGCCACGCTGACACCTGTGTCGTGTGGATCAACATCACTGACGCAGTTTCTGGCAGCAATGCCAGGAACTTTATTGGTAAGCAGGTCCTGATTGGAGGACGCAACTGTCAGATCCGGGGCGCTGCCCCTCGGCCCGGTTCCGCCCTGTGCACTCATTGCCAGCGGTGGGGCCACCACTCTAACGTCTGCCGTGCTAAAGGTATACGGTGCGCTCATTGCGGTGGTCCGCATTCTGCGGACAACCACAACTCCTCATGCGCCGCGTCCCGCGTCGACGCCGCCATCCGCCACTGCGTCAATTGTTCCGCAGCCAAGAAGAAGAAGACGACGCACTCCAGCACGGACACTTCGTGTCCGTTCTGGGAACATTGGTTTGATTGCGATTGGCTCAAGCGCCAATTCCCATCGAACAAATGGGACTTTTCGCCGGGTCTTTCGGGGCAATGGCGCGCTGCCATCCCATTATCTTTTCATTCGCTGATTCATTTCTCCTTTCTATCAACAATCGTCTCATGTATGAATACCGCTGCCAACGTGGCGCTCCAAGTTAGTTCAAACCGGAGAGGGTCTGTTTCAGGCGCTGTCCCGCCTTGAAGGTTTGGACACTTAGTATTTCGATTCTATATGTTTGTTTTTCTTTTCTCCTCGAGCGCTTGACCTCGTCGCACAGGATACGTTTCTTCCGCCACCCATGTATAGCTTGACTCGATGTACCGAACTAGTGGCCCGGTTTTGGAGACGCGTTATGGCTTCCGTTTCTTGTACGTATGCTTGGATTTGCGACCGATGTAGTAGCGTACTTGAATAAAGGCCGGCCGGCAGGCCCCGTTGATTATAAAAAAAAAAAAAAAAAAAAAAAAAAAGCTGTCAGATGACTTGACCTGTCATCACCTGACACACCCCCCTGACATGGCAAGTCTCCAGTCCACTAAGCAGATTAGGTAAGCACAGAAGCGCTCGGGGCCCATAACCTGTCAGAGGTAGAATGTAGCGCGTGCGGAGACGGTTCTAACAGTGGTAGTCACAAGTGAATCGGATAAGAATTGATTAAGCAATCCTGTGAACAAGTCTAAGAAGCTAAAGCTGAATATACAGAACTCTATACTCACCTGTGAACAAGTCTAAGAAGCTAAAGGCTTCTAGAGCGTTCACAGACAAGTTCAACATGTGCTTACTAATATATCACATGATCAGAAAGTCGTACCATCTCTAAGTCCGCAACTTGCTGGTCAGTGGATACATAGAGGGGATTGATGACTCCATCTTCTACAGCCTCGCGGAGCCAATAGAAGCGAAGATCTAAGTGTTTCATGCGCCCATGGTGCTCTGGATTCTTGGCTACACTGATACCAGACTTATTATCCACGAAAAGCATTGAGGGAAGTGTCTGGTGATAGCCAAACTCAGTCAGGATGTTCCTAGTCCACTTGATCTCCTTTCCAGCCTCGACGGCAGCAACAAATTCAGCCTCAGTGCTCGAGAGAGTCACAAAGGGCTGACGCTTTGAGGACCATCCTACAGCAGCCCCAGACACTAGAGTCACATAACCACCTGTAGCTTGACCTGTGGCCTTGCAGCCACCATGGGAAGCGTCAGAATAGGTGGTGAACAGCTCTCCAGAGTCTTTTTTTTTTTTTTTTTTTTTTTGTAATCAATGGGACCTCCCGGTCGACCTTTATTCACAGTGGCTCTCGAATACAAATGGATCGTAAGTACCATACCACTACGAAATGGCTGCCATAACGCGTTGCCTTATAGGGGCCCCCAGACCCATACCTCTTCAGCCTAAGGCTAGGAGGGAAAGAAACGTATCCGCGCGACTAGGTCAAGCGCTTGAAGAATAATCGCTTTTTTTTACACCTACATTTTCTATCTTTTCAATCGCGAGGTCGCAGTCGGGCGAGCGCGATGCTCAAGCCCTAGCGTAATGGTGGACCCGCATACAGTGAGTGAGGGACTATTTCAGCCACATGCCACCCAAGATACGAGCCCGGAAAGCCGGCATGGTGACCAGCGGTGCGCCAATTGGGATTGACGCTGATGGTGTAGGCCGCAAAAGGCGTCACCTATGGAAATGCCCTTGGGAGGGCGGTGGATGCCGCTTTGATGATGTGTGGCAGAACAATGGTGCCCGAAGGCGGAAGGAAGGAGTGTCGGGGCAGCTGAGTGCCTGGAACGAATGATGGAGGTCGGCCATCACATAGAGTAGCTGAGGCCGGAAAGGGACAGAACGGAATAGCCAGGGGGGGGGGGAATTAGGCTTTCCAAATGGTGGGCCAGTGGACCCGGAGCATGAAGTCACGTCACAAAGTAACGCAACAACTTGGTGCCAGCCAAAAATAGCCAGCCAATGGTGGCCAGACCCAGAGTAGGATCCGGCCGGGGAGAGGGAGGGGAGCCACGCAGAAGTGTGCAGCAAAGTGGTGGCTGCCAGAGAGATGACGACCGGGGGGGATCGGGCGGCGCGATGCCGCTGAAAAATGGTGCACGATGGGAGGGTCTCTTGAAGACACCGCAGCCCAGTGCGGAAGAGGATCGGACCGTCCGATGAGGTGGGACGGCAAGACTTGGACGTGGTCGCATCCGACGTCCGTTGAGGGAAGGGAAAGTGGGCGCTGTGAGCGGCGCTGACGCGGTGGTGTCCAGAGGGCTTTGGCCAATCTAGACGAGGGGGTGCGCCCGCGAAAGCGATGGGCGCGAGGGTGGAACGAAGGGTTTTCGTCCCGGGGGGTCAAGCAGTAGGGGAGTAATATACCCCAGTCTGCCCGACGGTGGCCGCCTCGACATCCAAACGATAGCACAAAAGACAGCCGTGCTATTCAACGCAACCTCTGGGATTTCAGCAGGGAGTAACACCCCGCCTACTCAGCTCCTCGTCCGATTTCGCCAGGGAGTGGCACCCCAGCTACTAAGGCGGACGCCCCACCTATCCCAAAAGGGAAGGTGGTGGTTAGAGGTCAAGAAGGGAATGCAGCTCTCCAGAGTCACGAGTGGTAGCTACCACTTTACAATGGCTACAATGGCTAAGTTATGATAATGGTTCTCATAGTCTCCATTATCTTTTGAGAATGATAATGCAATGATTATCATAATTTACTATGGTAAGGGTTTTCATAACTGTCTGGGAAGTAATTGATAACATTGACAGATGAATTATCAATAACCAATGGCAGTAGAGAATGCACAGAATTATCATTATCATTATACAATGGCAGTAGAGAGGCTACACAATTATCATTATCATTATACAATGGCAGTACATAGTCTGCACAATTATCATTATCATTATACAATGGCAGTAAACTGTCTGTACAATTATCATTATCATTATCCAATGGCAGTACACAGTGCACATCATTATCATTATCATTATACAATGGCAGCAGACTGTCAGCAGAATTATCATTCTCATTGTACAATGGCAGTACAGAGTACACACAATTATCATTATCATTATACAATGGCAGTACAGAGTGCACACAATTATCATTCTCATTACACAATGGCAGTATACAGTGCACAGTTATCATTCTCATTAAATAATGGCAGTAGACTGTCAGCAGAATTATCATTCTCATTACACAATGGCAGTATATAGTGCACACAATTATCATTATCATTATACAATGGCAGTATACAGTGCACACAGTTATCATTCTCATTAAATAATGGCAGTAGACTGTCAGCAGAATCATCATTCTCATTGTACAATGGCAGTAGACTGTCAGCAGAATTATCATTCTCATTGTACAATGGCAGTGCACTATGCACACAATTATCATTATCATTATACAATGGCAGTAGACTGTCAGCAGAATTATCATTCTCATTACACAATGGCAGTATATAGTGCACACAATTATCATTATCATTATACAATGGCAGTATACAGTGCACACAGTTATCATTCTCATTAAATAATGGCAGTAGACTGTCAGCAGAATCATCATTCTCATTGTACAATGGCAGTAGACTGTCAGCAGAATTATCATTCTCATTGTACAATGGCAGTGCACTATGCACACAATTATCATTATCATTATACAATGGCAGTAGACTGTCAGCAGAATTATCATTCTCATTACACAATGGCAGTATATAGTGCACACAATTATCATTCTCATTACACAATGGCAGTATACAGTGCACACAGTTATCATTCTCATTAAATAATGGCAGTAGACTGTCAGCAGAATTATCATTCTCATTGTACAATGGCAGTGCACTATGCACACAATTATCATTATCATTATACAATGGCAGTAGACTGTCAGCAGAATTATCATTCTCATTACACAATGGCAGTATATAGTGCACACAATTATCATTCTCATTACACAATGGCAGTATACAGTGCACACAGTTATCATTCTCATTAAATAATGGCAGTAGACTGTCAGCAGAATTATCATTCTCATTGTACAATGGCAGTGCACTATGCACACAATTATCATTCTCATTACACAATGGCAGTAGACTGTCAGCAGAATTATCATTCTCATTACACAATGGCAGTATACAGTGCACACAGTTATCATTCTCATTAAATAATGGCAGTAGACTGTCAGCAGAATTATCATTCTCATTATACAATGGCAGTGTACTATGCACACAATTATCATTCTCATTACACAATGGCAGTAGACTGTCAGCAGAATTATCATTCTCATTATACAATGGCAGTGTACTATGCACACAATTATCATTCTCATTACACAATGGCAGTAGACTGTCAGCAGAATTATCATTCTCATTACACAATGGCAGTATATAGTGCACACAATTATCATTCTCATTACACAATGGCAGTATACAGTGCACACAGTTATCATTCTCATTAAATAATGGCAGTAGACTGTCAGCAGAATTATCATTCTCATTGTACAATGGCAGTGCACTATGCACACAATTATCATTCTCATTACACAATGGCAGTAGACTGTCAGCAGAATTATCATTCTCATTACACAATGGCAGTATCCAGTGCACACAATTATCATTCTCATTACTCAATGGCAGTAGACTGTCCATACAATTATCATTATCATTATACAATGGCAGTACAGAGTGCACACAATTATTATTCTCATTATACAATGGCAGTAGACTGTCAGCAGAATTATCATCCTCATTCCCCACTGGCAGTACAGTGCCTGTACAATTATCATTATCATTACACAATGGCAGTACACAGTGCACACAATTATCATTATCATTATATGATGGTGGTAGGCTGTCTGCACAATTAACATTATCATTATAGAATGGCAGTATGGAGTGCACTGAATTATCATTATCATTCTACAATGGCAGTTGACTGTCTGAAGAATTATCATTATCATTATAAAATGGCAGCAGGCTATCTGTACAATTATCATTATAGAATGGCAATACAGAGTGCACACAATTATCATTATCATTATACAATGGCAGTAGAGTGTCTGTACAACTATCATTATCATTATACAATAGCAATACAAATTGCACACAATTATCATTCTCATTCTACAATGGCAGTAGACTGTTGGCACAATTATCATTATCATTATGCAATGACAGTAGACTGTCAGAATAATTACCATTATCATTACACAATGGTAGCACACAAAGCTCACAACTACTATTAACAACACAGTCAACACAAATTTTCTGCATTCACAAGTTACTACCTACTGCCATCTCAATCATCCAAATCATCAAACTCTTCTAAGCTACCCATATACCTGTCATCATATTCTTCATCCAATTCTTCTCCATCTTCTTCCTCTTCCACTTCTTTCTCAGCTAGTTTTCCATGCTTCATAGCCCATAGTGGCTCAGACCCATTTTGTTTCAGAAGGGGCAACCACTTTTGAATGCAACTCTTAGCCAATCTTCCAAGTAGATTAGCTTGACGATGAGCATAAGCCTCAATACCTTGTTTGAAAACTTGATCTCCCTGGAATCCTTGGTCCCTTTGACTGTCCCACCAGTTAATCTTCCACTCCAGATAGGCAACAACTCTATGCATTTCTTCTTCAACAAGTAGGCACTCTTCTCTCCACCGGTCAGCTCGAGCCTTCACCTTACACCACTCTGTACACAATGATTCATTGAGAGCTTGTTCATCACCATGTTGACTTGGTCCAACAAGCCAAATCCAAGACATCTGATAATCCCGGCTTGGTATCCTATCACCTGCCTCCTTCCCTGGGCCACGGATATCTTCTGGAAGTAAAACCTGAAATCTTGAAAGAGCTGGATCATTAGGCTGGAGAACTAGGAGTGCCTTGTAAGCTGCTCTATAAGTCTCAGCAGCTAGCTCAATTCGTTGGTGATACCGATTTGCTAGCTCCCACATCCATGTATTTGCCCTATTGCCAGCCCCAGAGACATTCAGCTTTTTGAAGATATTGAGCCCAGCCACAGTTCGTTGTCCTTGGCGGATTTTCTGGAGAGCTTCATCAGCCTGAGCAATACGGAGACGGGATTCCTTCTGGCATAATAAAGCAATATCTGTCTGGTCTCGGATTGTCGAAGGGAGTGATGATGGCAGATGGAGAGAAACATTCTCAGTTAGAGTTGATTCATCAATATCAGGGAGCTGTTGGGTGCAAGGCATATACACATGTTGAACTTCCCTCCATTGCAAGATTCGCTGCAGCAATGAGTTACATTTGAGCTGCAAACTTGCAGCTGTACTAGTGCCCTTTGAAAGAATAGACACATTTAACTTGTGTCTGTTATAGAATGTCAGGTTTATGACCACAATAAAAGATAGGTGAATTCATACTGCTGCTCTTCTAGCTCCAATCCTTTGACCAGGAATTCAGTCACACTCATTGAGTGAGCTGAGATAACACCTTTTGCAGCATCAGCAGCATCTTCCCTTGCCAGCTGAAGCTTGACATCTTGTATGGTGGTCTCTATCAATAAGTAGATTAGAATTGTTTAGCTCAGACAGGGAATAACACTCACCAATTACAGCCTCCTTGTATGGATTTGGTACAGAGTCTACCAATGGCTTCTCCAATTGAGCTGCCTCCCACTCACTTACCATTTTTGACCATTTATCCCTCAATGACAGGGGAAATGCATCTGAGAAGAGATGAAACTCATCTAAGGTTTTCATCTTCATTGTTGCTGCATCCTTGAAGCGTCTTGCAAAAAGTTGACCTTTAATATATATGTTAGATAGTTGTTGAGGAGAAACATTGAACTTACGGAAGCCAACAATCTTGCGGAAATTCCACCAGTTCCAATGGTCATTCAAACTCTCACGTCGCATTCCAGGGCCCATTTCTCGTGTACTTGGTGCTAGCATATTAGTGTGGGCCCAGATTGTCTCAATATCCTCTCCACATGTTCTTCCAACACCAGGAATGTAGCTAAGTGAGTAATTGTTGCGACATGAGGGACCATGTCCATGAGCATGCCAGCTTGGGATACCAACATCTACCATGGTCTTTGAAGGTAACTTCAATTCTTCAGGATATGAAGAAGTACGAGCTTCAAAATTCTTAGACCATTGGCAGCCAATATCATACGAGATAAGAACTCGTAGAACACTGATACCAACCAGAGCAGATAGGACAAGATAATCTATTGAACAATATCTGATAAACGTAAATGTCATTTCATATTTCGCAAATAAATTAAACTTACTTTTCTCCCTTTGAAAGATCAACAGCACCATTATGTCTCACAAGTGAGTGCCGTGCACAGATGGCCAGTGCCACTCCATTGACATTGTATCCAGGTACTGACAAATTCGCTCGGGCAATAGCATTATGGTCTGACGAGCATGCATTGATCTAAGTCATATGTAAATCAATACCTCAAAGATTAATAAACACCATAAAAACTTACTTCATGTTGACCTCCTTGACTTGCGATATGTTCCGTGTATCTCGAATGCTCCACATAGCATCCTAGGCCAGGATCTAACTCAAGATCTTGAATTCCACGGTCCTTCCCTTTGAGCTTAAAGTTCGTGTCGATCGCAATGAAAAGTGTGAAAAGAAATCTAGGAAACAACGGTCAGTCAAGAATACAATATCAAAGTCACAAATAAGAGATGGAGGTATACATACTGTAATTCCTTAGGGATCTTCTCCCATCCATCGGGGAGATTCTTTCCAGGTAACAGGCATGCAGGGCATTCAAGAGTGAGGCGAGTCTGAGGAGGATTGGATGGGTAGCCCCTATGTCCAGCATGCTTGAGGCCCTTCAGATGTCGCCAGACACGAAAGGCATGCTGGAACTCAGGGTAACGATACTGAACAAAGATTAGCAAAAACAACATTATAGCAATGTCGAGAAGACATACAATGGGTTTGTTGAGCATCATATTATCGCTACGATGCAAGAGTGTATGGTAGAAATCATACATTGACATTTTCCCCTGTAGCAAAAGCTTGTGGAAGAGATCCAAAACGTCGAATGTGAACACAGTCTGAGGCCACTCAATTGACGCAGGGAACCAACCAGCACGCAAGAGTTGTACTCGCATTGGTGGTGCAGTGGGGGACAAACAGTCACAGAATGAAACATCAACTTGAATAACACCATGCGTCGTAAACACGACGAATCCCACAGGACCAGGTTTCTTGGAGGGGCAGGGGCGCCCACCATGGCCAAGATGTATACAGAGACCCAATTCTTGAAGCGGTATAGTGTCAAAAAAGGCCCCATTCCATACCTAGCCTGGGTAAGCAGGGAGTCTAGCAAGGAAAAGGCTAACCAACTTACTTGTACACGATGAAGGGGAAGGTTGATGTGTGCCTTGACAATACAATCCTTACAGTGAAGAACCGAACGATTGAAACAGTGGTTACAACGATATATACCACCTTGCGAATGACATACGGTGCAAGTGGTCTCACTACCTCCCCCCCAAGCCCCTCTAAACGGATCAACTCGTGGAGATACTCGTCTCGATGTTCCAGCCATTCTACAAGTTTTGACTATGGGCAGAATAGGGAAGGATGAGAGACCACCTTATTTGTACAAAAGCAGAACGTACAGTTGTCATATTTATCTTATTGCGTCGGGTCTTTGGCTCAGATTCATCGATTCCCTCAATCTTAGCAGACGTCGCATCATCAACAGACCCTTTAGCCGGGGAAGGTAGGACTATGTTCTTCACTTCTCTCGTTGACACCAAGCCAGTCTTGACGCGAACAGACATCATGCGAACTTTCTTGGCAACTGGCTTGGGTGGAGAGGGGGACTCTGCCTTTGACGTGTCGGCTGTGAGAGGGCGCTTCGATTTCGGCGGCATGCTGAGTTCACCTTTAAACAAAAAACAAGACGTCAGCTAAGTCAAGGAATGCAGGAGAAATGCATATGAAAAGTACTGATGGTTACGCACCTGATTAAATTGCAAAGGGATTCACGCAAGCGTTATAGCGGCGGCCGGAGCAGTGAATGCACGTATGTTGACAGTGGGGAGACAGTGAATGCGGGGAGATTTGGGACCACGTTGACGAACCGCACTGCCCATACTTGTCACGTGAGGACAATAGAGATCGAAGATCTCTGCCATATGAGGAGCGCAGCAGAGGGAGGTGAGTCAGCGATCCCTGTCGCTATCTAAGGTAAGTACTCCCCTATGAGTTCTTAGGACGCAGCGCAGGGAATGTGGCTTTAAATCAACTACGTGTGTTTGGCTTTTGAGTAGCTACTACTAGTTGTTAACTGCTAGGAGGTTCCCTAAGAGGGCAGCTTCGTAGAGAAGAAACAATGTAATACCAAGATGAGTTAACTACTACATCGTTGAGCATTTATATAGCTCTTACCTCCTACCATACAGGTTCTGTTAAGAAATCTAGAGTAGCGCGAGCAGGAGGCAGAGAAGCAGAGTGTGTGTGTGTAACTAGATGGACAGCCGGAGAGGAAAGAGAGAAAAAGAGAGATATTTGAGGGGTGACGTATGGGGCATAACACTAGTAGCTACTCAAAAACGAAGTGTAATAAGTTCAAGTAACATTACACACCACTGTCGGCGAAATGGAGTCAGAGTACATTCATATTGAATGTATTATTGCCAGCAGTACCAGCGCAGTACATGTTGCTGGATGGCTAGGCTATAATTCAAAACTAGATATAAATTGTAGATTTGAACTTTGTTACGTTGAAGTAGAAATACTAAATGCTGTCCAACCGAGTGCTCGCGTCTGTTGGTGATCATTACTTCAATGCTCGATGTTCACTGTCTATTATGAGAAGTAGAGCTTAGTCGAAGACATGACTCGAGAGTTGCTGGTGATTAAGTTAGGTATGATATCCAGTAGTAACACTGGAGATATCATGCGAAGTGCCAAAGAGAATCCCATCGGCTGCGAAGAAACTGGTGTATACCTGGTGTATACCACCGATAGTGATACTATTCCCGCCATTGACAGCAACACTACAGTTTGCTTAAACGGGACAAAATTGTGCTTTGTATGTTTAATCTTCTGACAGTCAAATCTAAGATGTTCACCTACTGATGACGTCCTGCCATTCATCATAGTATCTGAATAACTACTAAAACAACTTGGAGCAGCGGCCTTTTCATTGCCGACTTTACCCAAGTTCCTCATGGTTGTATTGTTCGATCAGCTTACTGGCCTATATTGGCAGCAAAGGCTACAAAGAAGAATACATTCATGACTAGAAGTTGAAATGTTTTAGTCGAAGATTGTGACTTGATACTCAAACAATATATGTGTTGACGTCCAACCACCGGCTACGTCAATACATATGCCGTTCAAGTACCCTAATAGACCTTCGATTAGTATGTTTTATTTGTCAGTTGGGGTTGACTTAAGTAGGGAATTTATTCATATATTGCACTTTCAAGAGGTTTTTGGTTAGGTTTGTATGGCAAGCTGTGTAATACAAATCTCTTATAAACCTGCTCTGAGTGTGTTTGATTTCTCGTTAGTTAATTGAGCGGTGAGTTGCTGCAGCTGCAACTATCTCAGTGTCGTGCTTTAGATAAAAAGTATTCGTCATTGGAATACTGATGTTCGAGGTCACACCTCGTATCTTTGTTTCGCCGTTCTTGTGCCCATGTCGACTCTTCACATGGATCCCCCTTCTGTGATAACGGAGAAAGTTACATCTGCATTGAGCTCGGCGGTCGGCAACTAATTGGAACTTTTCGATCATCTATGTGTTGTATGCCCCGTTACAATTTCTTCACTTATATTCGGTGCCCTCAAAAATCTATCGCAGACGTTTGTAGCACTTATTGCTCGGCTCTAGAAGGAATTGGGTCGTAGCGGTGCCAAAGGCAACTGAGTTTCTGGAACTGTTAATATGCGCATGCTCATGTCCCCGATAACTTCACGGCACCACATGAGTTTATTAGACTTAGAATGTATACATCGTAATCATTCACACTTCGACTTTCATAGGGTAGGCAACAGCGTTATAAACAAGGCTCACTTGTGGCTTGTGGTAGATGACATCGGGTAGGGGATAGACTTGGATCCGCATGGAGGTATTGTTCTTGCCGATTGTAGCGGAGAAATAATATGTCCAAAGGAGAAGTCAACCTTCAAACAGAGAATATCATGCTTGTGGTGTGCGGAAAATTAATACATACGAACGAACAGAAAACATCATTCTTCAGTGGCCGAGAAGGCTACCAAATATCAACGTCAACGTTAATGAATGGGGAACGAATGTCATTCAAACCCCAAATTGTTGCAGAATGGATCAGGGTTCAATGATAACGGCAGCTGTCGAATTCGAAATGGTATATATAATTATATTGGGTTGAATGAAGAATGGTGTTGACATTGATTTGGAATGAGGGACATACGGTTACAGCACGTGTATCTCTGGAGAATGGCGTCGACATCAACTTATACTCTGGGCAAAAACTGCCAATGCTAAAGTTTTCAGACACGATGGATGTTGAATAAGCAATTGACGAGGAAGGGATTGAGTAGTCTACCTTAACTCCAGATCTCCTTTCTGATTCCCCGATCCTGCTCGGATCCAACAAACACGAAGATTTCAGACACGATGAATGTTGTTGAATAACCAAGTGACGAATAAGGGATTGAGTATTCTTCCTTATCTGCAGATCACCCATATGATTCCCTGATCCTGCTCGGCTCCGACAAACGCAAGGAGTTCCTGATCCTGCACAGATCCCGTTAACAAAGCTTTTCAGACATGATGAATGGTGAATAAGCAATCGACGAGGAGGGGATTGGGTACTCTACCTTAACTCAAGATCTGCTATATCATTCCCCGATCCTGCTCAGATCCGATAAACTCAGTGAGGTCGAATGGTACCGATGCGGCCTAGATCCTGCAAATGCGGCGAGGTCGAATATGGAAATCGAAAAGAGCACGAGGCCCCAAAGGATGTGACCACACAACGTCTGTTTGAGGTACAAATTGTTAGGAATACTTTACCTCTATCCCCGGGTATCATTCTCCCTCTCGAAGTTTGAATCCATGACACGCTCTCAATGGACGACAGAAGAACAAGCCTTTTGGCTCAAGGAACGGATGGCTAACTGGGTTGATGCTCAAGCGGCAGGGACAACCAAGTATTTCCAGGCGAAGTTGCTGAGGGATTGGTTCAAGAGGTTTCCAACGACGGTTACTGAAGAGGAGGTCGCCGCATGTAAAGGGGACCAGCAAAAAGCTATAGAGGCCAAGACCAAATCAATAAAGGCTGTATGTATCGCACACAGTCTCGATGGCATACCTGACAGCCTTTATTCCCACCGCAGCGTCTCCAACCCTGGTACTACAACCACACGCGTCGTTCTGCAGCTAAAAAGGATGTCATCAAAACTCCAAAGAAGACCCGGAAGGCAGGGCTATGGCAGGAGTATATGACTACATACTGGGAACACAGGTTGAAGCAGCTTGTCGATGCTGCTTACAACGAGGCTCTGGAAGCACAACGGAAAATTGATCCACAGTTCAAATTGGGAAGGAGTGAGAAGATGAAGATTCGTAGTCGCATCGTCAAGGAGGAGTACGAAAAAGAGCCTGACAATATAAAGCAAGCCGTGGCTAAGTTACGTGAACAGAGAAGCCAGTGCAAGCAAACTGTCTCCACTGAGACATGCCAGAGGTGTTTTGTCTATGTCTTTTGGTCCGACAAACGATTTGACTAACGATTTAATGCCAGGAATATTCAGTTATTACTCAACACGCTTACAAAGCATATGCAGACGCTTAGTAAACAAACTGGATGGGTTTTCACCATCCTTGCTGGTGGTCCGGAGCCTCGATTGGGGGGGAAAATCAGTTCGCTCTTGTGAGTGCAAGCGAACATCTATTGTACAGCGACATTACTCACCCATCATGTAGACTCAATGGTGTCGTAGAGGAATCAAATCTCGACTTCGAGCAATATGTGGGTGAAGAGGCGTATATGGAAATGGCGCAGACATGGGATGCCTTCCTCTGCGAAGCGTTCGGTGAGTCATAACGTCTATGATGCAACACTCTCCTCATGAGCTTACTCACTTAACATGCGAAGAATCGACTCTTGGTGGAGACGATAACAATAATGACGCTGTGGGAGACCTTCAAGATGAACACGAAGGCGGTGTTCAACCTCAGCCCGAGAGTGAGGACGACGAAGGTATGTTTGGTGCACCAGCGCGTTCCCTACTAACTAATTGTTCAGCAGGCATGTCCGGTGCGGCAGAGGGGCTAGATTTGAGCCCTCAGCCCGAGAGTGAAGACAACGAAGGTGTGTTCGGTGCACCGACGCGTTCCACACTCACGATTGCTCAGCAGGCACATCTGGTGCGCCAGAGGGGCTAGATTTGAACCTTCAACCCGAGAGTGAAGACAACGAAGGTGTGTTCGGTGCACCAACGCGTTCCACACTCACCAATTGCTCAGCAGGCACACCCAGTGCTCCAGAAGGACTAGCCTTGAACCTTCTATCGACGTCAACGAAGAAACACGCTAGTCTTCAAGGGGTGAAGAATGCTGGGTAAGTATTGTCCTTGACATTGTTCTATTGTGTGTCATTCAACCTTTTTTAGTTCTCCTATCGTAATTGGTAACTTGGGCAAGGGTGAGAGCTCAGACAAAGGTGGGGACTTGGACGAAGGCAAGGACTCTCAGGGAGGCGAGGATCTGGATCGAGGCAAAGACACAGATCAAGGCGGGGACTCGGATAGAGGCGAGAGTTTGAACAAAGGCGAGATCGCGGATGACGGTAGGACCTCTGACACAGGCAATAACTCAAATAAGGGTAAACTCTCGCACAAAAGCAAGAGCTCAGACAAGGGCGAGAAGTCCGGTGAAGGTGAGAATTTGGATAAAGGCAGGAATGTGGAAAAGGATAATGCCTCTAACGGCCACAGTGATGCGAGGTCAGTGCGTTTCTTTTCCTTCAGGTGCATCTGTTAACTTTCTCCAGCCCTGCAATTACTGAATTGGACAATACTAGTGGCTTAGGTGATGGCGATAAGGATAACAAGACCGAGGACCTAGGCAAGGACAAGAAGTCTGATGAATTAAATGCTGCGTTGGACAGTCAAAGTCGTGTTGTTTCCCCAGTCAAACAAGCACCTGACTTTGCAAAGAAGTCTACTCGTTGTGAGTTTTGTGTTTCATGTTTGAGTACTGGTGATGATTTAAAGCCGTAACAGCTGTTTCAAAGGCTGCTACTCGGACTGATACCACCACTGATATTGCGCCGCTCCCAATAACATCAGACCTCCCCCCATTTATCCGAATTGGTGGGGAGCATTTCCGCTCTATCGAGTCACACTCCACTACTTGGGGTAAGCTAGTCAACAATTGGTTGCGATTTGAGATTGCATGTACTGCTAGTGGTGTATGTCACATCTCTTCTACATATATCACATTACTAACATGTAGAAGACCCTTTTGACTCAAAATCGCCCAGAGGAAGTTGGTGCATGGCTTAAACGTGGTCGAAAATATGGGTGGGTTCCTCGAATTAACCTTAGGTCTTATCCTGGTAGCTTCAACAGATGGTGGACAGCCCTTGAGGGGACTGCCTCGATGGATGATTTGGCTTTGCTGGCTCGGTCAGGACCCAATGGTTTTTTTATCATCGTAATGTCACTATCATGGTGGCTGTTGAATCTTGACAGAGATGTCACTGAGTTTGATGCTACTTGTGACCGTGTCAACACTGTGCTTTTAAAGATTTTGCAGTCGTTCCCTCAAAAGGAAGCAAAGCGTAAAGTTATTGATCTATCTACTGAAGATGATGAAGAGGATAAGGTGGAAAGAAAGACATATGGAAGAAAGAAGCGGTATGTACTAGACTTTGAACGTTGCACCCAACTAAAGAACTAAAGGATATTTTAGGGGGAAACAGGTTTAATTAAGATAGTTATGAGTGCCTGTGTGATGTTTTTTGATAAGAATAACTATGAGATATTTGTTAATTGGTTGACACAAGGCATTTTTGAGATATATATCATGGGTGACAATTGATGAGTCTTATGTGTAGTTAATGAGATAGAATAGAAATTAATGCTTATTGGAAGATGAATTGAATGTATAAGTGGTAACAAGCTATCATGTCTGCTGCTATTCTATAATAATAATAACAAGGTAGCATAATTCCTGCCATGGTGGAATGATAATGATAATGTTGGAGACTGTTACTGTCATTATACAATGATAATGATAATTATATTGACTGTACTGACATTGTAGGATGATAATGGTAATTGCATACATTGTATACTGCCATTGGATGATGAGAATGATAATTGTACAGATAGTCTACTGCCATTGGATAATGATAATGATAATTGGACAGATAGTCTACTGCCATTGGATAATGATAATGATAATTGTACAGACTGCCTACTGCCATTGTATAATGATAATGACAATTGTGTGCACCATACACTGCCATTGTATAATGATAATGATAATTGTATAGCCTCTCAACTGCTATTGTATCTTGATAATGATAATTGTACAGACAGTCTGCTGCCATTGTATAATGATAATGAGAATTGTATAGCCTCTCTACTGCTATTGTATGACAATAATGATAATTGTGTGCACCTGGTACTGCCATTGTATAATGATAATGATAATGGTGTGCACTGTTTACTGCCATTGGATAATGACAATGATAATTGTACAGACAGTCTACTGCCATTGTATAATGATAATGATAACAGTGTGCACTGTATACTGCCATTGGATAATGATAATGATAATTGTACAGTCAGTCTACTGCCATTGTGTAATGATAATGATAATTATACAGACAGTGTACTGCCATTGTGTAATAATAATGATAATTATACAGACAATGTACTGCCATTGTGTAATGATAATGATAATTGTACAGATTGCCTACTGCCATTGTATAATGATAATGATAATGGTGTGCACTGTGTACTGCCATTGGATAATGATAATGATAATTGTACAGTCAGTCTACTGCCATTGTGTAATGATAATGATAATTGTACACCCAGTCAACTGCCATTATATAATGATAATGATAACAGTGTGCACTGTGTACTGCCATTGGATAATGATAATGATAATTGTACAGTCAGTCTACTGCCATTGTATAATGATAATGATAATTATATAGCCTCTCCACTGCCATTGTATAATGATAATGATAATTGTTTGCACTTGGTACTGCCATTGTATAATGATAATGAGAATTGTACAGTCAGTCTACTGCCATTGTATAATGATAATGATAATTATATAGCCTCTCCACTGCCATTGTATAATGATAATGATAATTGTTTGCACCTGGTACTGCCATTGTATAATGATAATGAGAATTGTACACCCAGTCAACTGCCATTGTATAATGATAATGATAACAGTGTGCACTGTGTACTGCCATTGGATAATGATAATGATAATTGTACAGTCAGTCTACTGCCATTGTGTAATGATAATGAGAATTGTACACCCAGTCAACTGCCATTGTATAATGATAATGATAACAGTGTGCATTGTGTACTGCCATTGGATAATGATAATGATAATTGTACAGTCAGTCTACTGCCATTGTATAATGATAATGATAATTGTACAGTCAGTCTACTGCCATTGTGTAATGATAATGATAATTATACAGACAGTGTACTGCCATTGTGTAATGATAATGATAATTGTACACCCAGTCAACTGCCATTATATAATGATAATGATAACAGTGTGCACTGTGTACTGCCATTGGATAATGATAATGATAATTGTACAGTCAGTCTACTGCCATTGTATAATGATAATGATAATTATATAGCCTCTCCACTGCCATTGTATAATGATAATGATAATTGTTTGCACTTGGTACTGCCATTGTATAATGATAATGAGAATTGTACAGTCAGTCTACTGCCATTGTATAATGATAATGATAATTATATAGCCTCTCCACTGCCATTGTATAATGATAATGATAATTGTTTGCACCTGGTACTGCCATTGTATAATGATAATGAGAATTGTACACCCAGTCAACTGCCATTGTATAATGATAATGATAACAGTGTGCACTGTGTACTGCCATTGGATAATGATAATGATAATTGTACAGTCAGTCTACTGCCATTGTGTAATGATAATGAGAATTGTACACCCAGTCAACTGCCATTGTATAATGATAATGATAACAGTGTGCATTGTGTACTGCCATTGGATAATGATAATGATAATTGTACAGTCAGTCTACTGCCATTGTATAATGATAATGATAATTGTACAGTCAGTCTACTGCCATTGTGTAATGATAATGATAATTATACAGACAGTGTACTGCCATTGTGTAATGATAATGATAATTGTACACCCAGTCAACTGCCATTATATAATGATAATGATAACAGTGTGCACTGTGTACTGCCATTGGATAATGATAATGATAATTGTACAGTCAGTCTACTGCCATTGTATAATGATAATGATAATTATATAGCCTCTCCACTGCCATTGTATAATGATAATGATAATTGTTTGCACTTGGTACTGCCATTGTATAATGATAATGAGAATTGTACAGTCAGTCTACTGCCATTGTATAATGATAATGATAATTATATAGCCTCTCCACTGCCATTGTATAATGATAATGATAATTGTTTGCACCTGGTACTGCCATTGTATAATGATAATGAGAATTGTACACCCAGTCAACTGCCATTGGATAATGATAATGATAACAGTGTGCACTGTGTACTGCCATTGGATAATGATAATGATAATTGTACAGTCAGTCTACTGCCATTGTGTAATGATAATGAGAATTGTACACCCAGTCAACTGCCATTGTATAATGATAATGATAACAGTGTGCACTGTGTACTGCCATTGGATAATGATAATGATAATTGTACAGTCAGTCTACTGCCATTGTATAATGATAATGATAATTGTATAGCCTCTCCACTGCCATTGTATAATGATAATGATAATTGTTTGCACCTGGTACTGCCATTGTATAATGATAATGAGAATTGTACACCCAGTCAACTGCCATTGGATAATGATAATGATAACAGTGTGCACTGTGTACTGCCATTGGATAATGATAATGATAATTGTACAGTCAGTCTACTGCCATTGTGTAATGATAATGATAATTATACAGACAGTGTACTGCCATTGTGTAATGATAATGATAATGGTGCGCACCTGGTACTGCCATTGGGTAATGATAATGATAATTGTACAGACTGCCTACTGCCATTGCATAATGATAATGATAATTGTATAGCCTCTCTACTGCCATTGTATAATGATAATGATAATTGTGCCCACCTGGTACTGCCATTGTATAATGATAATGATAAGTGTACAGTCAGTCAACTGCCATTGTGTAATGATAATGATAATTATACAGCCAGTGTACTGCCATTGTATAATGATAATGATAATGGTGTGCACTGTGTACTGCCATTGGATAATGATAATGATAATTGTACAGACTACCTACTGCCATTGTATAATGATAATGATAACAGTGTGCACTGTATACTGCCATTGGATAATGATAATGATAATTGTACAGTCAGTGTACTGCCATTGTGTAATGATAATGATAATTGTACACCCAGTCAACTGCCATTGTGTAATGATAATGATAATTGTACAGCCTCTCTACTGCCATTGTACAATGATAATGATAATTGTGTACACTGTGTACTGCCATTGTGTAATGATAATGATAACTGTACAGACTGCCTACTGCCATTGCATAATGATAATGATAATGGTGTGCACTGTGTACTGCCATTGTATAATGATAATGATAATTGTATAGCCTCTCTACTGCCATTGTATAATGATAATGATAATTGTGTGCAACTGGTACTGCCATTGTATAATGATAATGAGAATTGTACACCCAGTCAACTGCCATTATGTAATGATAATGATAATTGTGTACACTGTGTACTGCCATTGTGTAATGATAATGATAACTGTACAGACTGCCTACTGCCATTGCATAATGATAATGATAATGGTGTGCACTGTGTATTGCCATTGTGTAATGATAATGATAATTGTATAGCCTCTCTACTGCCATTGTATAATGATAATGATAATTGTGTGCACCTGGTACTGCCATTGTATAATGATATTGAGAATTGTACACCCAGTCAACTGCCATTGTGTAATGATAATGATAATTGTACAGACTGCCTACTGCCATTGTATAATGATAATGATAATTGTATAGCCTCTCTACTGCCATTGTATAATGATAATGATAATTGTACACCCAGTCAACTGCCATTGTGTAATGATAATGACAATTATACAGACAGTCTACTGCCATTTTATAATGATAATGATAATGGTGTGCACCTGGTACTGCCATTGTATAATGATAATGATAATTCTGTGCACTCTCTACTGCCATTGGTTATTGATAATTCATCTGTCAATGTTATCAATTGCTTCCCATACAGTTATGAAAACCCTTACCATAGCAAATTATGATAATCATTGCATTATCATTCTCAAAAGATAATGGAGACTATGAGAACCATTATCATAACTTAGCCATTGTAGCCATTGCCAAGTGGCAGTTACTAGTGACTCCATTGCCATCTTTTGCCGCACCTGACATAAGTGACACGAACGAACATACCAGCTAATGTCAGCTTCCATCTTGGGCCACCAAAACCGTTGGCTGATCAGTCTCGATGTAGCATACACTCCTCAATGCCCCAATTTGTTGTGACATTCCCTCATGATCTCCATCCTATTTTCTATCTTGATCACCAACTGAGCATAATCATCCCCTGGTCTTTGACGATACAACTTCCCATCTTTATCTAACCAGAAGTTCGAGGCCACTCTTGACAATTTTGCCTCCTCGATCGTAAGTCGATCTTTTGGTAATCTCTCCACTCAATGAACAATCCAGTCTCGGACCTTTCCCAACCGACTATCCTGTTCTCGAGCCGCAATGGTCCTGTGATCCTCATCGTAACCATCTCGACCGTTTTCTTCATTTACTGCCTGTTCCTCTTCCTTGATCATTTTCCCAAGGAATACTTGAACAGGTTCGGCAACGTCTCGATTATTGGATAACTGTCGCTTCTCTGCGATTTCCACATCTAGACACTTTCTTGTGAAGTCGAGGTCCAATTGATAACTATGGTCCATTGCTATCACTTCAGCAAAGAAACCTTTTCTGTCATCTATTTCCTCAACGAAATCGTCTATTGGTAGAGGGTCTTCTTCTCCCTCATTCTCTTTAACCAACTCAATCTCTTCTCCGTCATCATCTGACCCATCATCATACTGTCGAGTTGCTTTATCTCCAGGATACCATTTCCTCCGAGACAATCCATCAGGTCCAAAGCCTTTTCCCTTTCGATGAACCAGTGTGAAGTGGAAATGGGTTCGAATATAAACCACCCAACAATTCACAGTCGCGCTGAGTAACTTGCCAGCATTGTTCAACATTCCATGCAAGTACTTTGCATCAGTCTCGACTATGAGATTTCGACATCCTCGAAGTAGATAATTCTCCTCTTCGAGCACCATGCGCAATCCCACTAACTCTCGCTTCGGTTGAGAATACTGTTGCTGCCTCGGATCCATTAATATCGAATTAAACTTGATATAATGAATTATTTTTGGCTCCAACTTGTCTCGCTGATACAGGTAATACCCAACAGCCCTCCAAGATGAGTCCACAGCTAAGACAATTGGCTGCTCACTCGGAAACCTCGGATTCCTCGTATGAAAACAGTCTCAGATAGCTTCTTTGACCTCAAGCTGAGCCGCTTTCTCAATCACGCCCCACTCAAAGGTAACTCCCTTCTTGCAAAGATTATACAAAGGAACTGCCTTCATAACAAAGTCTCGAATGTGATGTCTACACATTACCGCCATCCCCAGGAAAGCTCAGACGTCAGTAGTGTTTTCACAGTCACCCCAATTCAAAATTTTCTTGATTGTTTCCGCTTTTGGCTTTCGCCCTTTATATGAACACTTGAATCCTAGGATAACCACTGTATCCGCACATATCATTGTTTTAGGTCCCAAGAACGTTCCCCCAGCATATTTCATTTGCTGTAGAATACGATTCACGTTTTCCATATGTTCAAACACAAATTTTCTAATCCCTGAGTTATCAGGCAAGACTTCCGGTACTCCCTCGGCGTTTTCATATCTAGTCACGGGGCCCCTGATGGCACATCGTCTATATATGGCAATGTGAACTCAGGAATCTCGTCTCAGAGAATGTAAGTCACATCCTCGTGAAAGATCGGCACAGAATTAGTCCATCCCATTGGCAAGGTAACCAGGTGTAAGGCCCCGAACAGCGTCTGGAATGTCATTAGGTCCCTCAAACCCTCGGCGATTTCTCTTTCATCGTAACCCACATACAAATCGAGTATCCCATTACAGGCTCAACCCGCAAAATGCATTGCCAACTCCTCGGTCACAGGTGGTAGCCCCGAGTGTGCGATCGTAACCTCGTTCAAAGGCTCGAGACTGTGCACTAGGTGCAGACTCTTCCCATCCTTTCTAATTACACAGAACCATCTTGACTGATAAGACGCATTCGAGGGTTCATATACTCCCACATCAATCTTTCTCTGGATGATCCTACATACTTCATCATAAAATGCAGGTGGGATTCTCAAGTTTCTCAAAACCCAAGGTGTGTGAGGCACAGTAGGAATCTCGACTGAAGGGAAACATTCTTTCTTGAAGCTCCCCCTCTCCAGGTCGTCCCACGCGAACGCTTCATTTTGCGCCACAACTAACCAATGCATCAACTTAACCTCCTTGGGCCATAAAAACCCATCACTATGCGCTTTATCCATTTTTAACATTCGCTCCTCGGTATATCTTCCTGTCAGTACGAACTCAGATGGCCTCCTTGGTAGTTCCGGCATATCTCTTAGAGGATCCCCAATAATATTTCTAACAATTCAAAATTTATCCAGTACTTCTCCTAGGACAGGCCTGACCTTCAGTGCAACTGGCTTATACTTCTTTGCCAGACAATGCACTAACTCTCAAGGATCACCTGGTTCCTCCAACTCTTCCACCGCGACTGATTTATTTCTCAAGTCATGTGGTCTCGACAGTATATTCAGGTACTGCTCAAATGTCTTTTTCTCATCTGAGTCCCCTTTTCTTTCCAAACTCTTTGCTAGATATAAAAGTTTGAGCTCATCCGTAGTATATGCTTCAGCCTCGATAGGCAAGTACTCCATTATACTAGCTTCTCCGTTTTCATCTGCTTCAATTATACAAGCCACCTCTCCTCCATCCCACTCGTCAGAATCCTCGAGGCGACTTAAAAATTTACTGCCGGCCAAGAGGGAAGTTGTCCTCGACCATAAGTCGGAATACACGTCGAGGCTTTAGTCTCGGGGTTTTTCAAATTAAGATACTGTCTTCCATCTTGATGATTTACGACCTCGCTCGCTGTAACCAAGTCAAAAGGACGACCCAGTAAGACTCTATACGGTGCCTTCTCGACTACGTGCACCTGGAGCTGTACTGTGAGATCCCCTAAGGTAAACGGCACATTCTTGGCTAGACCACACATCCGAGACACCTGCCCATTGGCTGATTGCATGTTAATTTGCAGGCTTGAATCCCAACTGAGTTTACAGTCCGTGGCAGCCTCCCTCGACATCATCACAACTTGTGACCCACTATCTAACAGTGCCTCTTCCTCTCAGACACCATTAATAAGTGCTGGAATGACCATCAATTCAGCTACATCCTTTGCTGAGAGATGATCGCACTCTGCTATCACAAATATCATAGTCCTCGACTCTTCTGCTGAGTATCAAGTCAACAATTGCAGTACCGGGTCTTTCCCTGTACACATATCCTCGACCCCACTAGGCTCGACTGATCCCTCAGTACTCATTAATACATTTACATCAATGACTCTACAGGCTCCGCCTTCCTCATCTTCCGAGTTGGTGTTCTCTTCTGTCTCGACTGACTCCGGTACCTCTGCCACTACCTCCTCAATGGCTGATACTTCACCAGTAAGTACTCTCTTTTTTGAGATGAGTCCCTTCATGGCTTCTCGCAGTCGAGGGGCCAATGCCAGAAGTTCCTTCTGCGTGATCGTTATATGATTCCCTTCAAACCTCGATAAAAGTTCCACTACATCCACACCCTCCTTGACTTTAGTCTGGTGCTTATATGCCGGTCCCCTTTTATTCTCCTTGAAATACTCGGCAGGTAGTGGTGGCACTTCTACTACTGCTTTCAACCCTGGTACCTTCCTATAAGGAAACTTCTCGACTCTTGTAGACAAGGTCTCTTTTGCCTCAACTACTTCCTTCTTTTTATTTTTCTGCTTCTCTCCCGGGTTCTCTTTCCTAGAATCGTCCTCAGTCACCTTAACACCTCTGAAACTAACTGGTTCTCCAGAGACTGGCTTTGTCACCGGACGTCCTAAAAAACCGAGCCCTGCTCCTTAGTGGCAGAAAGCAAACTCGATAACTTTCTCAAGAGTGCCTCCTCGCTATCATCTTTGCCCTCGACTACTGTCTCGGAGTCTCCCTGTCCAGAACTACCCATCACGTCTGGTATTTTATGCAGTAGAACCTCCATTCCAGCAATCTTCCCTTTCAAACTTTCTAGCTCGAGATCCTTTTTATTTATCCCCTCTTCTCTTTTCAGAATAGTTGGCGGATTCTCATAAGCAGGACCTATATATCCCGTATCCAGCTCCTCGTCTGCTGGTTCATAAATCCAGGACGCGACAGTCGCGGGCATAAATTTCCTAACACACTCTCGGATATTCAACCCTGCCTCCCGCGGAATTGCTGCACCATTTGAGAACCAAATCTTGTTACCATCCATCTTAATCTTTCCATCCTTCTCATCTTGCATCTTATAAGAGCAGGTTGCCCATCTATGGTCCTCGCCACAATAGAAACATCCTTGACAACCCTCCGGTGTGTAATTGTTCTGGAAAGGCAGTCTTGGATGCGGAGGAAAGTTATCTGGCGGTCTCAATCCTTGGGTAGTGAAACTCAATCTCAATGAGTCGAGACTCCCCTGTAAACTCTTCTGCTGCGTCATCCATAAATCCTTCATCACATTCATCTCTTGTCGCATTTTCTGACGGATAGCTTCTACATCTGCCGATCCCTGAACTGCGGCTGTCATCTCACACTTTGCCGAGCCCCTTGCCTTCAAGGCAGCTTTCTTGACAGTCGAGTCACTAGACCTAACAAGCTTTTTGCTTCCTACTAACTCCACAGCTTTCGAGATTACTTCCCTCCAATCATACGGATCCTCGTTTCTAGTCTGGACATTCAAGCCAGCATTTCTCAATGTCCCATTCAGAGCTAGCCTTATATTTAGCTGGTCCCTAAATGTCGAGTCGAGAGACAACACAAATGCCTCGACTATCTCTCTATTTGAGATAAGTGCAGGAGGCTTCAAACACTTTTCAGCTATGACCTGGAATTTACGCCTGAAAGATAACAGTCGCAACTCCTCAGCCAAAGTGATAATGTGGAATCTCGAACACAAATCCTTTAAAGCTCCCACCGAGCCTGCTTCTTTTTCTACAAGCTCAGGGTATTCTGAGTTGAGCGCCTTTCTAAAGTTGCTCCATCTTCCTGCGGACTCTGGAATGGCCAGCCATTCCATTCTAATGTCGTGCAGAATGTAGGCTAATGCCCACTTCATCTTCTCATTCTCATCTGTCAACACGACTGATTCACAAGTCTGGTCGAGGCGCCAAATAAAATCAGGTAATGCATCTACATCACCCTCCCATTTTGGCGCACCAGCCGTCATCGGCGCAGGCATCTCCCTTCTAGACATTCTCGGTCTTGCTGCTGGTGGTGGTGGATTTGTAGGGGGTTTTGGTTGTACAGAAGGCTGGCTCAGAGCCGATGTTCTTTTAGCTTGAGGGGAACTTGTAGGGGCCGTGGGTACTGAAACACTGGCTGCAGCGCTTGAGAATGAAATTGAGGGAGAGATAGGCTGAGTCACAGGTAATTTTTCAACTTCCAAGGGCGCAGACTCCTCCGGATGAAAAAGGTCTTTCAGTTGTTGTTGGTACAAACTCGGAGCTGGCGGATTAAAAGCTAAACTGGTAGCTGGTGATCCCCCTGACTGCCGAGTGAATGGTGATTCTCCGAGACTGACAGAACTCGTGGAAGGAAGTGGTAAACCCTCCCTAGGTAGTACTGGCACTTGAATACGAGGCGCAGCTGCACGTCTACTTGGACTGGCTGATCCAATTATAAAGCCCCCCGGAACTTCCAATCTTGACTGATCAGAACTTCCAAACAAACTCTCTAATTGCCTTTCCAGAAACAGGTTACGCTCTGTATCATCTGATGCTCCCTTGGTAGGAACTCCCCACACTTTGCGCGTAAATTCGGGCTCAACTCCTGTCTTGACTTCTAACCCTTGACTCTCTTCTCTCTCCTTTCCTTTTTCTCTTCGCTTCTCTTCCCTAGCTCGCTTCAATGCTAAATCTGGATCCTCGGGGATGGGAATGAGGCTTGAAGCCTGCAAGTTCGAAGTAGCCCTCCCTGATTTCCCTTTTTGCTCCAGTTTTCTCCGAGACTATGCTCCTGTCCTTTGTCCTTTCCTAGACCACCTCTTTCGAGCTGTATCACGAAGGCTTGAACAAAATAAACTCTGAAAAACTTAATCACTTTCAATCTGAAACTCCCCTCGCAGTGGGCTCCAGATGAAGAGACTAGATCAGTGTAAATGTGGAAAATAAAATATAAAAAAAATATAAAATCGAATGCGAATGCAACCCTTTGAATTACACCGAGTCTTGAGTGCGGTTCGTGGGGAGAATAAATCAGAAAGAAAGTGAAAGTAAGCGTCTCGATTAAGTATTAAATGAAAATAGGGGTAGAATAGAAATGTGAAACAAGTCTTGACTGAATAGAGACCTCTTCCAGACCTATGCCGTTTTGATTAGAACCTTTGCGATGAGTGGCTAAGCTCGCGACGACTGTCCTCAATAGGATGGGTTAGACACCTATCTAGGAGGGGTAGCGAGTCCGCCCTAGTGATGCCTCAACAAACTCGGAGAGCCTTGACCTGCCTTCGCGCTTTGAGACAGACTGCAAGACAAGTCGAGCTAGCACTGAATGCTATCACGATCCTATTAGACCAGTGAAGATACTCTCTCGAGCAGAACACAAGACCTTCCAAGTCGAGAAAGAACTTTAAGAAATGCTTAGAACACTGCGAAGTTTAACCAAACTTGATTTCACTCGCACAGCGCTTGGGCAAAGATTCGATGCCGAACCTCGTCCTCGACTGGCAACTATATACGATACACAATAAAAAAAAACTGAGACAAAATAAACAAATATGAAACAGATAACCAAGTCCGTATCCAGCACTGAATGGGTATAGTCTCCTCGACTCATCTTTCCCCACCAATCAACAGTCTCAACTATTCAGTCTCCTTGACCAAACATCGCACTTGCCTAATCTCCTGCTCCCCATTGGCCAATGAGCTTCCAACCCTAAACCCTAGTCTAGAAACTCTCGAGGCGCATCCCCCACTGATTGTCCCATTGATAAGATGTCCTCGATTAGACTATGCTTCTATCTTGCCTTTAGTTGCTTTGAGATTATCACTATTTCTGCCTGATCCAGAGTCTTGACTGACAATTCCAACAGTCTCACTTCAGGTTAATTCAGTCTCAACATGTGTAAGTCGTCTACTTCCTAGCCCTTTCCTTATTAGGCAGGTAGTAGTTATAGATTCAGTTTAGCATAAGGTCCGCTGAAGGAACCACGTTCCGCTAAGTCCTCAAGCCATCCTATAGCCAGTCTTGATGATAATCCCCAATAAAGTCTCTCTAGACTCAGCCTCGAGACTTCCATTTTAAAGTCCTCGAACGCGATTATATTTCCCCTAGCAGTACAGTTTTCCTACTAGGAATCACGGATGCAATCTCGACTGTCCCCTAGATCAACCTTTCTTCACACATGTCCTCGACTGAGATTATCTCTAACTGGGTGATCGATTGTTCATTCCCAAACTTAATACATACACCTAACCGCATTAAACATATATTTTCACGCGTAAAACAACTGGGGCTGTAACAGCGCAAGGCCTTCACCCTTGCTCTTAACAATTCCCCCATTGGATTAACCTTATCCCACGCCCTCAAACACTCCATCTGTTTCATGCAGACATCTCGACACTCCGACATGTGTGTAGCATGGTTGGATATCTCAGACACCGTCTCTGGCCAAGTTGCCCAAGATTTCATTGGTAAGCAGGTCTTCATTGGAGGCCATAACTGTCAAATCTGTGGCACTGCCATGAAAATGTATGTTTAATGTGGCTAGGTGTACATATTAGACTCAAGAATGAGTAATTGATCACCCCGTTAGTAATGAGATCGGTCAAGGGCATGTGTAAAGACAGGGTGAACTAGGGATCAGTTGAGATTGCATCCATGGTTCCTAGCAGAAAAACTGTACTGTTAGGGGAAATATAATCGCATTCAAGGCCTTTAAAATGGAAGTCTCGAGGCTGAGTCTAGGGAGGCTTTATTGTGAATTATCATCGAGACTGGCTATGGGATGGCTCAAAGACTTAGCAGAGTGCGGTTCCTTTAGTGGACCTTATGCTAGACTGAATCTATAACTACTACCTGCCTGATATGGAAAGGCTAGGAAGTGGGTGATTTGCACATGTCGAGACTGAATGAACTGAAGCAAGGCTGTCGGAATTATTGGTTGAGACTCAGGATCGGGTAGCAATGCTGATAATCTCAAAGCAACTGGAGGCGAGATGGAAATTTGGTCTAATTGAGGACATCTTATTGACAGGTTGATCAGTGGGGGATGAGTCTCGAGGGTTCCTAGACTAGGGTCTAGGGTTGGAACCTTGTTAGCCAATGAAGAGTGAGGGTTTTGGCAAGTGCGATGTTCAATCAAGGAGACTGAATAGTCGAGACTGTTGATTGGTGGGGAAAGCTGAGTTGAGGAGACTATACCCATTCAGCACTGGATACAGACTTGGTTATTTGTTTCATAATTGTTTATTTTGTCTCAGTTTTTTATTATGGTGTATCGTATATAGTCGCCAGTCGAGGACGAGGTTTGAAATTGAATCTTTGCCCAAGCGCTGTGCAAGTGAAATTGAGTTTGGTTGAACTTTGCAGTGTTCTAAGCATTTCTTAAAGTTCCTTCCCAACCCGGTGTTGATAAAGCAGAGCTGCTACCTGCAGCATGGAGATCGGATAGACTCACATTGCTATAATCCTAAGCGGTAGGTGGATTGCGGTAGTAGATAGAGTTTGTAGAGCTGAGAGAGCTTGTAGAGCGAAGTGAGAGAGGAAACTGAACTGTTATTCTATGGAATATACATAGGGTTTATATACTCGACAAAGAACCTCATAGTGGTAAAGGGTAATGTGAAACATACAGGTAAAACAGGAGTCCGCAGAAGGAGTTCGCAGTAAACATGCATAAAACAATTGAAAAGGTGTGGCATAGTGCATAGTGCACAGTAGTTGCTCATACACGTCATACCGAGCGTATAACTCGAGGTATTTCGTCAACACTCCTCCTTGAGTAGACTACTGTTTACGCAATCCTAACATAGGGCAGAACGTATTGAACTTGATTTTCTCGAGATTTTTGGTCATGATGTCAGCAGGATTTTCTTGACCGTCAATCCAGTCAATTTTGATCCGCTTTTCCTCAAGAAGATTCCGAACATAGTGAAAGCGAATATCGATATGTTTAGATCGCTTTTCTTGGACTTCTGAGGTGGCCCAAAATAGGCTTCCCAAATTATCTCCATAGAGAAGGGGTGTGTCGATATCAAAACCTACTTCGGTGAGAAGTTGGGACATCCAGACAAGTTGTCGCGAACAATCAGAGAGAGCCATATATTCGGCTTCCATCGATGAAAGTGCAACAGTTTTTTGTTTGCGACTCAACCAAGATACTGGACCATCAGCGAGTGTGCAAAAGTTGCCGGTGATTGATTTCCGGTCTTCGGGATCAGATGCCCAATCAGAATCTGAATAAGCAATTATACCAGAATTCGAGTTACCATCAAACTCAAGAACTCTATTTTTGGTACCGTTAAGATACCGTAGTAAATGCATTCCAGTGGTATAATGTTCCTTATTAGGTTTTACCATCTGTTGCGATAATTTTACAACCGCAAATGCAATGTCTGGTCGAGATCCGATCATAAGATACATCAAGGATCCAACTAGTTGCTGGTATTTTTGTCTGAATTCAGGTTTAGGCATTTTGTCGGAAGTAGAGAACACGAAACCTTTCGGTAATGGTGTTTCTTCAGATCCAGATTTGATTCCGAATCGATCGAGTACTTTTTGAAGGTACTTCTGCTGATGCAGAAAGACTTTTCGACGAGGTCTATCTCTAGAGATTTGCATCCCGAGGAACTCAGTCATTTCGCCTTGATCACGACATTCCCATTTGGTAGAAAACTTTAGCTTCAACTCTTGGAGGAGCTTAGAATTTTTTTTGCCTAAAAAGGCTACGTCATCAACATAAACTACAGCGATAACTAATTTGCGAGTTTTAGGATGTCGATAATAATATACGCCTGCATCGGACTTACATCGGATAAAACCGATTTCTGTCATGCTAGCGGTGAGTTCTTTCCACCAGCTAAGTCCGGCCTGTTTAAGGCCATATAGGGCACGGCGTAATCTCCAGACTTTATTTTCCTTTCCAGGAACCCTAAATCCTTCTGGTTGTGACATATAGATTTCTTCATCCAGTTTGCCATAAAGATAGGCGGTTTTGACGTCAACACTGAACATATCCCAATCTTCCATGGCAACAACGCCGAAAAGAAGACGAGCAGTTTCGTAGCGGACTACTGGAGAGAATAATTCATTATAGTCAATTCCCTCGACTTGAGAGAATCCTTTAGCAACCAGTCGAGCCCGAAGGCGACCATCACTCTTTTCATTAAACACCCATCTATTTTTAATGGTTCTTCGACCTTTTGGGAGATCCACTAATTCATAGACGCCTCTTTGTTGTAAGGCTTTTAATTCCTCTAAACAAGCATCAATCCATTTTTTGCGCGTTGCCGCAGGCAATTGTGACAAGTCCTTAAATTGGACCGGTGTTTGGATTTTGTTTGCAAGTTCGAAGAGAAAGTTATTTAACCTTACTCCTCCTTCTCTGAGAAGAACTTGAATATCCTCCATTCGGTCATCGTCGTTATCCTCCTCCTGATTTGGAGTAGGGCGTGATCCGAATTTTACGGGAGGTATTTCAGTGCCATGTTCTTTTTCCCAATCTTCAGCCCTTTGTTGGGCTTCGTCAAATCGTCGGCGAATTTCTTCGCGACGTTCAGTGACGTCATCATTAGGAAGTCTGGCTTTCTGACGATCAGATCTAGAAGGAACTCTATTTCTGATCTGTTCATCCATTTTAGGTAAGAAGGGTTGTTTCTCATAATCCCGAAGAATCTTAGCTGGCGGTTTATTGCCATAGACATTATCCGGACGGTTAGGAACTCGAGATTCTCTTTCCGATCGTCGGAGTGGTGGTCTTTCAGATTCATCAGGCGGTGATTCTGCACGCCTTTTTCCTCTATTCCATTGTGGCTTTTCCTGTTGTGGAATTTGCCGTGGTCTGGAAGGACCAGGTGATGGAGGAGGTGATCTCGGTGGTGATGCCGGAGGATCAGGCGGATTATGAGGAGGTTGCTGTGGTGCATCAGGTGGAGGACCCGGTGGAGGGTCACGAGGATGTGAAGAACTAGGTAAGTCTGGAGTTTCATCACTTGTTTCGTCAGGGGATGAATCCCTGGAAAGTTCCTCATCAACTTGTTTTTCGAGGTTACTTGGTTTAGATGACGAACATTTAGGAAAGTATGATTCGTCAAATATGGCATGTGGGCCGATAAACACAGTGTTATTTTTAGTGTGTCTGATGAACTTGTAATTCGTGCCGTCATAGCCAACGAATAACATAAGTTCGGAACGTGCAGAGAGTTTATCCTGTCGGATCTCATCTGGTAAATACACGTGTGCACCACATCCAAATACTCGGATTAAGGACAAATTTGGTTTGGTTCCGAAGAACAATTCGAATGGTGTTTTCCACTTTAACCGTTGCATTGGGGTGCGATTATAGATGTAAACCGCATACGACATAGAGAATTCCCAATAAGAATCCGGGAGGCATGCCTGCAACCGTAATGCTTGTGATTTCTCATGCAAGGTTCTATTAAGTTGTTCCGCGCGACCGTTCTGTTGGTGAACGTGGGGTGACGACATTTCATGCTGAATTCCGTTTGCTGCCAGATATTCTTTTAGAACTCCGCTAGTGTATTCTCCTCCTCGATCAGTGCGTAGTCGCACGACTTTCTGGCCAGTAGATGTAGCCAAGAATGTCAAGATGTTTTTCATCTGATTTGGAGCTTCGCTTTTCTTGGATAGTGTGACAATGAAAGCGACACCGGAGTAGTCGTCCATTATAGTCATAATCCATTTATAGCGATGATATGATAACACCGGTAGTTCGAACAGGTCGGAATGAACCAGTTCAAGAATCTTCTTAGCACGGCTTTCAGATGGTGGAAATTGTTTTTGGGTTAATTTACCCTTAACACAACCATCGCAAACCCCTTTAGATTTCGGAATTGTAATTCTGGGTACTCCCTGAGTTTCCTCGCAGAATCGATTCAGTACAAAATCAGAAGGATGTCCTAATCGACGATGCCAAGTTTGATAATCAGCAGGCTGGAGTGCTTTCGCAAACTCTTTGGGGTGTTTCTTTACAATCCTGGAAAGGACCGCTGGGATATTTTGGTAATGCCCAGAGACACCGCTCATAACAGCGCGATTATTTTTATCTCGAAATGTATGTAACTTCGCATCGGCTTCTAATCTCAGGCCTGATCGCAATAATTGGCCGGCCGAGATGAGCCTCATGTGTGTACCTTCGATATAGAAAATGGGCCAGAGTTTTGTCACTAAGGTGGACTCGGCACCAGTTTTGGGATCTATGACTAAGTGTTCTATGAAGATTGTTCCTCGACCCTTAATATTTTGGGGAGTAGAAGCGGTGTGCACTAATCCGAAGAAACCCATTTGTATCGAAGCGAAGTCCGATAGGTTTCCGGTAAAGTGCGCTGAAGCACCGGAATCAATCATCCACTTAATGTCATAGTGACTGCGTTTGATAGTCGAACTTATGAAGAAAGAATCACACAAGGGGGTCAGATCATCGAGAAGAGTGCCTCTAGCACTCGATTCCATCGCATAGATATTACAAATCGGACTACTATACATAGAGAGAGCTAATACTCGATCCATCAAATGTACGTCAACTGACTCTTGTCCGGTCGATCCTCGGGGCGAATGGGCGCATTGACCCATGCTTGCAACTCGGGATTCATGTAAGATCTGAAACGTGTGATTAGTAGAGGCGTGTGAAGAGGATGGGGACACTTGCGCGTACGACCCTTCCTTCGTATCCATATTGCCATCATACTCGTCTTCTTCATCTCCAAGAGAGATTAAATCTTCATCTTGTCCTTTCTTCTCATCGATAAGGGAAGGCCCTTGCTCCACAACTTCCATTGACCCGAAGCCATCGATCGTATGATCGATCGGGGATTCCGTTTCTTCCTCCGCCGGGAATGCTTCTTCGATTATGTCGACACTTTCCGGGAGGTTGAGAACTACGTCCCCCAAGCGTTTGTCCCATGCAAGCAGGGCTTTCAGCTTGGCTTCTTGATAGGGCGTGACCCTGCCAGTCCGAAGACGAGGATCAGTTGTCCTAGCAACTGTTATGGCCAATAGGGTATTCGTGATGTCCACAAATTTCCCAGAAGGATTCCATGAAAAAACGCGGCCATTGGTGTATTTGCCAATAGACCAAACATCCGGTGCCGGGTTAGACCGAAGTGTAACCGGATGTTTGAGTTTCATGGGGTAGACATGAACCCATTCATGCATCAAGGAATATTTCCGGCATTCGTGAACCCAGCGATTGGTTCGACGATACCGGTCCAGATCAACATCGCCATCATATGATGATTCCGGTGCGCAAGGAATGTGCAGCCGCCGGAAATAGCCACGTCGGGAATCAAATGATCGTTGATCATAAGGGATGAAATCATCTGCACAAACCCCATAGAGTTCGTTGCGAATTTCCGAAGATGTGATTGTGCGGTTATCATCATCATCAGATTCATATGCCCGATAGATTTCCGAAGTAGTCACAGACCAATGCGGGATGGCAGGAGGTGCAATGTCCGCAGAAGTCAGGGACCAGCCATGTGGCGTTTCATCAAATGCCCAGCCACGATAGACATCGGAAGGAAGTTCCGGAGTCATTTCGTAATCCACGGGTTCCGAGGGTTCCCGTTGATTATGGGCGTAATCCGATTCCCGAATGGAATGATCATGGATTGTCCAGGCAGGATATCCATCCATACCGGATAACCATGTTCCGTCATCCGTGGGATCGGAGACAGAAGTTCCAGGGGTCGGAGTAGGTGATGCATATTGTGGAATATCATTCCGCCATTTGCAAATCCAATTATAGAATTGGTCAGATGCGGTTGAATGGTCGGAAAGTTCATCGTCATCGGAATGATTCAGATGATTACAATTATGGCCATCGCAATAAGGATGTGCAATATGACCACAATTGAAGTGACGATCGCAATCCGAAGGTGAAGATATAGGATAAACGATTTCGTCAGTGTGATATTCCTCTGGAGTAAGAATGGGAGAAAACGCACCGGAAGGAGCGGAGATAGGAGTAGATCCCATCGTCATGTTCTCGACCTTTCCTTGACGTATGCGCTCCACCAGGGAGCGTGTGGAAGGAGCCGGTACTTCGGCTACCATGGGGAAGGCAATCGCGGATGCTGCATTGTAATCTGCAGGCACTTCCTCGATTTGGGCGACACCACCTTTGCCCTTGCCTTTGCCTCGGCCTCGTGTGCGCTTGCGCTTTTTCTCATTGCCATTGTTCTGGCCAGAAGGACCCTGCTGGGCCGGCTTCTGCTGCTGCTGCTGCTTCTGTTGTTGGGGAGCCGGAGGCTTCGACCCAGAAGCTTGTGGTTGACCGTTGTTACGGTTCCACTGAGGTTTCTGCTGGCCTTGTTGTCTAAACTTGGCCGCATTAGCAGTAGAATGAGGGTTGCGCCAGGCACCCATAATCGCATCTCGTGCGGCATCAAACTCCATATCAGTGACCTTTTTAGAAGAGGCCAGCATGACTGAAGTCACGCCTTCAAGGCGTGATGGCAATGCGTTAAGTAGCATCATCACTTGAAGGGACTCGTGAATAGGAGCCCCCGCATCGGAGATTTGAGAGAAGATTGCGCGAAGATGCGCGATGGATCCAGATGGATCGGCTATATCAGGAACTTTGAATGTCATGGCTTCCATCAGTTTAGAATAAACGAAGGAAGGTCCACGGATCCCGTAAGTCTCTTTGAGTTTGGCCCAGAGGGCCTTGGCATTAGCGAAGCTTTCCCTGATCATATGATCGGGAAGAGCACTCTCGATCACTGCAGTTGCCTGCAAGGAGAGAGCGTCTCTGGCATCGGTCTCTTTGATCATAGCCTCGAGACCAGCAGCGTCATTGTCGCTTTTGGGTTCAGGGACCTTGGGTAAGGCCTTGTCTGACCCGGAGACTTCCCACGCAGAAAGGGTGGTATCGGGGTGCCTCATCAAGATGAGGACGTTCCTAACACGGCGCGACCAACTGTCCCAGTTGTCGACACCAGTGAGTTTGGGGAGAGCGTTGACGGAGATTCCGTTTGCGGCCCTGCAACCCGGCAGTCAGTAAATGTAATCTAGGGTACGACAAACTCTATCTAAGGTTATATATAGAATCCAACAAAGGCTATCAACTCGTTTCAACAGCGAGCGATTGGGATAAATATAGAACTCAAGCTTCAGAGAAGCGAGATCTAAAATAGATCCACAGATCGTATCTCAAGCCGGAATGGCGAGAGCGATTGCGGGGCCCATAACCTGTTGATAAAGCAGAGCTGCTACCTGCAGCATGGAGATCGGATAGACTCACATTGCTATAATCCTAAGCGGTAGGTGGATTGCGGTAGTAGATAGAGTTTGTAGAGCTGAGAGAGCTTGTAGAGCGAAGTGAGAGAGGAAACTGAACTGTTATTCTATGGAATATACATAGGGTTTATATACTCGACAAAGAACCTCATAGTGGTAAAGGGTAATGTGAAACATACAGGTAAAACAGGAGTCCGCAGAAGGAGTTCGCAGTAAACATGCATAAAACGATTGAAAAGGTGTGGCATAGTGCATAGTGCACAGTAGTTGCTCATACACGTCATACCGAGCGTATAACTCGAGGTATTTCGTCAACACCCGGAAGGACTTGTGTTCTGCTTGAGAGAGTATCTTCATTGGTCTAATAGGATCATGATAGCATTCAGTGCTAGCTTGACTTGTCTTGCAGCCTGTCTCAAAGCGCAAAGGCAGGTCAAGGCTCTCCAAGTTTGTTGAGGCATCACTAGGGCAGACTCACTACCCCTCCTAGATAGGTGTCTAACCCATCCTATTGAGGACAGTCGTTGTGAGCTTAGCCACTCGTCACAAAGGTTCTAATCAAAATGGCATAGGTCTGGAAGAGGTCTCTATTCAGTCGAGACTTGTTTCACATTTCTATTCTACCCCTATTTTCATTTAATACTTAATTGAGACACTTACTTTCACTTTCTTTCTGATTTATTCTCCCCACAAACCGCACTCAAGACTCAGTGTAATTCAAAGGGTTGCATTCGCATTCGATTTTATATTTTATATTTTATTTTCCACATTCACACCGATCTAGTCTCTTCAACGGGCTGTATGGCCTGAGATGGAGTCAGAGATGTCCAACCATGCTACACATGTGTTGGAGTGGCATGAAGTCCACATGAAGCGGACGGCATGTTTGAGGTGGCAGGAAAGGGAAAGTCCTACCAGAGAGTTGTGCCTTGCAACAGTGAATGCATCACACTGCACTTGAAGCCATTTGGCCAGTTCAGCTGGAATAAAAGGAACATTGATCACCTTGAAATATGATGTGGAAGAGGGGGTGGCAGCCTGGAGGGGGATGAGACCTTTGGGATCAACAAGGTGCCAAATGTGCCTAAGCACACATGTGGACTCAGGATGAGAGAGTACTTGGGATGCAGCAATGAAAATGCCAGTTCCCAAGTTGATAGAACTTGTGAGAACAACCTCAGACTTGAGGTCATCCTTGAGATGATGATTACACTCCTGGAGGATCCCAGGAGTGATATTAATAGCGTGGATGTTAGATCCAGCCAGGGGAGTGATGTAGACACCTCATTGTGAGGTGCTGTGAGTGGTGTGTTTGCCCTTGCACACTGGTGCATGCCTAGACACAGCAGAGGCAGTGGAGGGAGCAGGAGCCTTTGGGAGGGAGGGGATGGCTGCAGGCTTTGCTTTGAGGATGCTCTTGACAGGTGCTCAAACAGCTGTGGGAGCAGCCAGGGCACACAAGTGGCCCCTGTATCTGCAAGCCAGTGGAAGTCAGCATTGAGCTGCAGGGGGAGAGAGAGCAAAGGGAAAGAGGTAGGGGAGGGGGCACTTGCATTTCCAGCAAATTCTCGCACTCTCTGCGCTTTTTTGGCACCAGGAGTCAAGTTGGAGCTTGAGGAAGTAGTGGGGAAGTCACTGGAGCTGTCTTGGGCCTTGTTGGCCTTGTTTCCCCGAGTTCTGGGCTTCTAAGCGTCCTCCTGAGCTTGTTTCTTTGCCTTTTCAAATGTCCAGCAGTTGGCCACCTTGTGACCAGTCCTCCCACAGAAATTGCAGGTTTCCAACATGTTTTTGAAGCCAGAATGCGCTGCCAGGGCCTGGGAGCCTCCCAAGGCATCCTGAGCACGTTTCCTTTGCTGGATATCCTCAGTAACAAAGGCCTGGTGGATTGTGGTCTTGTCCAGCTTGTCCATGAGTAGGAGAGACAATGTGAAGGCAGAGAACTTGTCTGGAAGTGCCCTAATGAGTGCCAGAGAGGCTAGCTCATCATCCAGCTTGTCTAAAGTGAATTTCTCTAGTTTAAGCCCCTTCAGACAATGTTTGCAGCCCTCTATGTTACGACCTTATAGCGATTAGCTCAGGTTGCAACTTAGGCAAAGACTTGAGAGCGATAAGGGAATATAGCGAGTTGGTAAAGCGTAAGGAATACAGAGTGTAACTACGCTACTTATAGAGGAGTCGACTACCTAATAATAGAAGTAGAAAGCGGGCTGAGTAAGTATGCCCGAGGTGTCTGACTAACGATGAGAACAAGTACACGAAATAGGTAAGGTGAGCATATGGGCGTGGAGCAGTGGCATGCGGTCCTGGGTCAGGGGACGATAACAGAAATAGATCGTAACATCACCCTCCGTTCAGGCTTCAGATTCCAATCGAAGCGCCATTAGATGTGCGCGAGGAGATTGTTTAAGAGTTTCCTCTTAGTATCGGCCACGATCCATTGGTCGGTTTTCTCGTTGAAACCGATGAAGTGAGGGGCGTTGTCTCGTCCACCCACGATGATGCGGGTCGGCAGTCCTTTGAAGGTTTCGTCCTTCCCCTTTTTCATCAATAAGACGGTGAGGATGACGTTCCAGTATGCAAGCCTTTCTTCGGGGGATTTGTAGCGGTTGTTGTAGGCGAAGCAATAGGTGGTGGGCATCTTGAATTCGGTGGGGACGGTGGCGTTTGGGAAGAAGTTCAGATAGGTATAAAGGGTGTCGGCTTCTTCGGCTAGATCGGGGGAATGAATGTTGGAGACACGACTCGCGGCTGGGCTTATGTTTTCTTTGTCGGAATCTTCGTCCATGAGGTCGTTTTCTCGCTTTGGGATGGGCAAGGGCGAGGGGTCAGGGACGGGTACGGGTTCGTTTGGCGGGGTGTTGGGTCTGGTCTCGGGTTCCAATCGGTAGGGTTTGCAGATTGCGTCTGCGGCGGCTAGTTCTTCGGCAGGTCCTACTCGATCCAAGACGTCGAGCATTCTGACTGAGTGACAGGCGACTGAGTGGGCGTTGAATTCGATGTGGGTGTTAGTTATTTTGTGCAGTTCGGCGAGGATTTTGTTGAAGTGTTCGGCTACGATTCCTTCGTCTCCTCCGCAGAGTCTGATGGGGGCGATTACCGATCCTGCGATGTTCTGGGCGTTGTTGTTCAGTTGTATGATGGAGGCTCCAATTTCACGAAGTTGTGCCATGGCGTGCAGGACCCTGAGGAGATAGCGGCGTCGGGCTATGGTGGAGTGCCTGCGCTGGATGTAATCTTTGTGCATGGCTTGGTCGACGGGGATGGCGATGGAGCGGAAGGTCGGGTTGGTGTTAGGGTTCATGCTGGCTAAGAGTTCGAGCAGAGGGGCGTATTTAGCAGTGAGCGCAATGTTGGGCAGATTGGAATGAGAGAAAGAAAACGAGAAATGGTTTGATTTTATATTACCCCTTCCTCCCTATTAGGCAACTTCTACTGTTGCTGGTTGTTTTCTTCTGCCTGTGCGTCCCAACCATCTCCCCATGTTCCGTTTGCGGCCCATCCATGGGCATTCGGGTTTATCTCCTCGGTGAGATCTCTCAACTCTTCTTCCATCATCTGCAACTTCTTGATGATCTTCTTGATCATCTGCCTCTCCTTCCTCATGACCTTTACCATGTGGTCTTTCTCTGCCTCGGTTGGTTGGTTTACTCCTTTTGGGCGATCGTAGATGAGGGGAACGTAGGTGTGGGCGTAACGGTTGTCCACGTCCGTTACCGCGCTGTAAATTTCGATGAGCTCTCGTTTGGCGGAGCTCCGGAAGGAATCAATGATGAGGTTGTGGTAGGCCTCTTGTTCGGTGGTGGTGGCGAGGGTTTCGGCGGTGTTTTGGGAGCTCATGATGTCTTCTTCGAACCAATAGACGATGCTATACCGGTGGTTGTGTGGTGGGTTTCCTTTTATATTCACAGGGGTTTATTGTGTTTCCTATATTCGGATAGGAGTTCTTGTGCGTTCGCAAGGTCTGCTGGGGATTGCCACGTATCCTCGGAGTTGTCGTATCCTTTCCAGTGTACCAGGTATTGAGTTCCTCGGCCTTTCTTCCTATGTCCACGGATTTCCTCCACTTCGTATTCTTCTTCGTTGTTAATAATATCTGGGGGGGGTGGAGGTGGAGTCTTTTGACAGTTGAACTCGGGTTCGTTGAATTTGGTGAGAAGCGAAGAATGGAAGACGTCGTGTATAGCCCAGGTTTCAGGTAATTTTAGACGGAACGAGGTCTCTCCAATGGGTTCCAGAATTTCGAAGGGTCCGTAGCGTTTGCTGTCGAATTTTCCAGAAGGGCGATTAGATCGTATGTTGGTGGCTTCCAGGAAAACTAGATCTCCTTTCGATAGGGGGTTCTTCTGCCGTTTCAGATTACCGCGTTCGGACATGGTGGAGTTGTATTCTTCTAGGGCTGCTCGTGCTTCGTTTCGGGTTTTCTCCAGTTCCGCGGTGAAGTCGTTGGCCAGAGGGTTATCCGAATTAACAGTTAGGTTTCCTTTCCAGGGGTGGGTCCCATAGGTGAGAAAGAAGGGGGTTTGCTTGGTCGCGGCGTGGGTCTTGTCGTTGTATTGGAATTCTGCGGTGGGAAGCCATTTTGCCCAGTCATTTTGTTTGTAGTTGACGAAGTTTCGCAGGTAGGTTTCGACTTCTTGATTAATCCTCTCCGTTTGGCCATCGGTTTGGGGATGGTAGGCGGTGGATAGGTTCCTTTCGATCCCTAAGGCGGAACATAATTCTTTCATGAATTTGGAGGCGAATTGGGGGCCTCTGTCGCTAATAATGCGTTTGGGTATTCCGTGTATGCGCCAGATGTCCTTCTTGTAAATTTCGGCTAACTGTCTTGACGTGAGAGAAGTTTCGGTGGGGATGAGGTGGATCATTTTAGAGAAACGGTCGACAATAACGAGTATGGCATCGTGGTCCTCGGATTTAGGTAGGGGGCCGATCATGTCGATGGATATTTCTTGCCATGGTGCTTCGGGGATGGGTAGGGGTTTGAGGGGTGTGTGACCGGGTTGTCGGTTGATCTTGTTTTTCTGGCATTCGGTACATCCTCTTACGAATCTTTTGACGTCCGTCTTGATCGTGGGCCACCAGAAGGTTCGTTTTACTAGTTCGAGCATGCGATAAGAACCGGGGTGTCCGATATCGGGTGGGTCGTGGTGGTCCGAAAGAATGGATTCCCGCAGTTTGGGATCCTCTGGTACGTAGATCTTTCCATTTCGGTAGATAATACCGTTCTCTTCCCAGAATTGGTCGGGTCTCTTGTTCTTTTCTTGGATGACGCGGTTCTCTTGGTGTTTGGAGTTGCTAATTTGTTTCAGGGTGTCGGGATCCGCGGAGATCGAGAAGTTTCGGTTTAGGAGCATGGTGGTTTCTAGTGAGGTGGGAATTTCGGATAAGGTTCGTAGGATAATGCGGTCTTTGAACATCTCGATTTGGGTTTCTTCCTCGGGGTTTTCGTGTCGGAAAAGTCTGGATAGGATATCGGCTTTGACGTTGGTTTTGCCAGGGATGTGTCGGAGCAAGTAGTCGTATTCTTGGAGCATGAGATACCATCAGGCCTGGCGGGCATTTAGTTTTTGTGGTTCGCGGAAGTATTTGAGGTTTTCGTGGTCGGTCCAGATTTCGAATTGATGCTTGGCGTCTAGTAAATAGTGTCTCCAGTTCTTGATTGCCTTAACTATAGCTAGGAGTTCTTTGTCGTAGATTTCGTAGTTCTTTTCTGCGTCGGTGAGAGCTTTGGACATGAAGGCGACTGGGTGCCATTTTCCTTCTTGTTCTTGGGATAGGACTGCTCCGATTCCTACGTTGGATGCGTCAGTTTCGAGTCTGAATTTTCCTTCGTTGTCTGGCAGAGCTAGGACGGGTTCATTGGTGATGGCGGTTTTGATGGCTTCGAAAGCGTTTTGTTCCTCGGCGGTCCATTTCCAGGGTTTTGGGGTCTTACCTCCCTTCAAGGCATTGAGCGGTGCAGCGAGAGTGCTAAAGTCTTGAATAAAGCGTCGGTAGAAATTTGCAAAACCGATAAACCGTTCGACGTCCTTTACGCAGGTCGGTGTTTTCCAGTTCCGGACCGATTCGACCTTTTCAGTTTCCATGCTAGCTTGACCGTCTCCTATAACCGTTCCGAGCATCGAGATCTTGGTTGCATTGAACTCGCATTTGGTTCGTTTGAAGCATAGGTTGTTGTCGTCCGCTATTTTTAGGAATCGTAATGTCCGTTCTTCTAGTTCGGGGAGCGAGTCGGCAGGAATGGCGAAATCGTCTATGTAGTTGACTAGTGAACCGTCTTGGATCATTTCTCTGAAAATGGTGGTCATCCAGCGAGAGAAAGTGGCTGGTGAGTTGCACATTCCGAAGAACATGACCGTTGGTTCGAAAAGTCCTCTGTTGGTGAGGATAGCTCCTTTCCATTCGTCTCCTTCCTTGATTCGTACATTGTTATAACCCCAGATGATGTCGAGTTTGTTGAAGTATTTGGCGTGTTTTAATTTCCCGATGACCTCGCTGATTAGTGGTAGGGGGGTTTTGTCTTTTATGGTAGCCGAGTTGAGTTTGCGATAATCCTGGCATAGCCTTAGTGAGCCGTCTTTTTTGGGGACAAAGAAGCAGGGCGCAGCGTAAGGGCTTTTAGACGGTCTGATGCGCTTGGTGGCGAGGTTTTCATCCAGGAATTTATTGAGCTCGATTTCTTCCTTCGGAGTCATTTCGTACACCTTTGCGTCGATTTCGTTTGGGGCGTCCGGGAGTAGGTTGACCTCGTGGTCCCATTGTGTTCGTTTCGGTAGTTTGTCGAAGTTTTTCTTGTTGAAGAGGTGGGTGTATGGTCTCATGTATTCAGGTAGATCAAGGGGGTTGGTCGGGTCGGGTTCCTTTTCTTCTTCGAAGTCTTCCCATTTGGTCTGGAGGCGTCGTAGGTGTTCCGGTAGTAAGAAATTGGTGTGTTTGATTGAGCATTCGGGTGGGCATCTTGAGAAGGTTACAGTTCCTCGGTTCCAGTCGATTTCCGGGTTGTGTTTGGTTAACCAATCATGTCCAATGAAGATGTCCGCTGAGTCCAGTTCGGCTACAACTGCGTCGATAGTTTCTTGGTGTCCTTCTATGTTTAGATCCAGGCTGACGAATTTGGTGATGGGGTCTTTTCCGCTTGGGGTACCGTCGGCGTTGGTTGCTTGGATGGGATGGTCGAGTTTATGGGTGGGGATTTTCTGTTTATGGACAGTTCGTTTGTCAATACAGGTATGGGTGCATCCTGAGTCGAGCATGGTTTTGGCTTGGAAAGTTTCTCCATTAGGTTTGGTGATTTCCGGTTTGAGTATTAACTCCTGCACTCCTAGTCGTTTCTGAGGGCAAACATATCGATTTCTCATACGACTAGATACATCGGTTCGCGAGTTCGTGCCTACTCCGAACCTTTGGGAAAATCCTGTTGAGCTTCTTCGACAGTTCCTTCTTCTCCGGTGGTAATGGCGCGAATTTTGGTTTGTTTTTTGGGGCTTCGGCAGACTTTGGCGATATGGCCCGGTTTGCCACAATTATAGCACTCGATGTTGGATTTGAATCCTTGATTTCGGCATTCCTTCTTTATGTGGCCGAATTTGCCGCATTTGAGGCATTTGGGTTTGCCGTTGGCATCCCATTCCAGTTTCCTGGCTCCTATTTCCATGGGTTGTCCGCTTCCTCCGTAGGTGACTCCTGTAGCGGTGCGGTGGTCATTTCGTCGTCTTTCAGAGTCTTCCCATCCTTTCCCAACGGATCTGATGGCGGCGATCCATCCCTTGAGGGAGGTAGGAATGGCGCTTGGGGGGTAACCCAAAATAGTGTGGATTACGTCCGATCTGGTATGTTGTTTCAGGAGGTAGAGTGCGTGATCCTCGCTAGATTTGGATTGATGGACAAGGGCAGTGAATTTGACAAGGAAGTCGTTGGTGTGAAGGTTTCCTTGTTTGAAAGATTCGATCTTATCTTTAGCGATCTGCTGTTCGTTTCCGGGGGAAAAGGCGTCTACGATTTCTTCGGCAAAAACTTTCCAATCCGCCGTATCATCTCCTTTGATGATCTTATCTTCCCATTGTTTGGCGAACCATCCTGGGATTTCTCCTCTCAGGCGGTTGGTGACAAGGAGTATCTTTGAATCTGCGTCTTCGTATTTGCTAAATTTGAGGAAAATTTCCATTCCTCTCCACCAGTCGTTAAACTTATTCCTATCTCCATGGAAGAATCCTGGTTCCATGACGTCCTTGTGGTTGATTGCGTTGGTAGATTTGGTTTCGGTGTTGTTAGTCGCCATTTCTTTCAGTTCTAGTTCTTCGAGTTCTCTTGCTAGTCGGTTTAGGTCTTCGTCGAGCGGTGTGTTCTTCGGTATTTGTACTGGGTCTGGTTCTTCTGATTCCTGTTCGTCGTTTTCTGACGGGGTTTCGGTTTCCTGGTCTTCCTCGTGTCTGAGGGCTTCAAATCTGTTTCCGTTTCTGTGTCCTTCGAAGAAAGCTGTTTCAAAATCGATTCCGAATAGTTCTGTGTCGTCTGTGCTCATATACTGAGCTTGTCGCGGTTTCTTGCCTCAATGACTAGAGGTCTTTCTGCAAGGTGAGCTTTACGACGCTTTACCAAATGTTACGACCTTATAGCGATTAGCTCAGGTTGCAACTTAGGCAAAGACTTGAGAGCGATAAGGGAATATAGCGAGTTGGTAAAGCGTAAGGAATACAGAGTGTAACTACGCTACTTATAGAGGAGTCGACTACCTAATAATAGAAGTAGAAAGCGGGCTGAGTAAGTATGCCCGAGGTGTCTGACTAACGATGAGAACAAGTACACGAAATAGGTAAGGTGAGCATATGGGCGTGGAGCAGTGGCATGCGGTCCTGGGTCAGGGGACGATAACAGAAATAGATCGTAACACTCTACATGGTTTATAAGTGACTGGAGGGACCCCTCTTCGAGTTTCCTGATGCTGAACAGCTCATCATAGGCATTGAAATGCATTCCAGCCTTCTTCTGATGATGTACAGCCTCCAGAGAACTTTTCTTTTTTTTTTTGTAATCAATGTCACCCCCCAGTGGACCTTTATTCAAGTACACTACTACAAAAGATGGATTGACTAAAGCATACATACAAGAAAGGGCTGCCATAACACATTGCCATTGGTGCAGGCCCCAAGACCACTACCAAATCAAACACTTTACAAGGGAGGGAAAGAAATGTATCTGTGCAACAAGATCAAGCACTCAAAGAACCCAAACCAGAAACACAGAAAACACATTTGAGATAGATAAAAATGAAACCTTACTAGTCAATCCTCACCCAGGACAATGCCAGCAGTCAACTCCGGATCCAGCAAGGTGGAATGCTGGCCCATTGGTCAGCAGTATCCATTCACAAAATGAGGTCAATAAAGAAAAATGAATTAATGAATGGAATAAGGTGGTGGGGCGGCAACACGCTGTCATCCCAGAAGTCCCAGTGAAAAGACCTACTTCTTTGATGGGAACTGGCACTTGAGCCAGTCACAATCAAAGCAATGATTCCAGAATAGACACAACTTGTCTGTACTGGAGTGCACATGTTCTTTCCTCTTGCTGGTGAGGCAGTTGACACAGGAGCAAAGCACAGTGTCCTTCTTCTGGGTGGCACATGTGGAATTGTGGTTGTAGGTGTTGTGCAGACCACTGCAGTGTGTGCACTGTATCCCCTTGGATTGGCACACATTAGCATGGTGACCCCATCTCTGGCACTGAGTGCACAGAGCGGAGCTGGGCTGAGGTGCAGCACCTTGGATTTGACAGTTTTGGCCACCAATGATGACCTGCTTACCAATAAAGTTTTGGGCATTGCTGCCTGAGACAGTGTCCATGATGTTGATCTACACAACACAAGTGTCGGCATGCCAGGATGTTCACATGAGTGGGGGGCATGAGCCAATTTTTTTTTTTAATATCAATGGCACCTCTTGGTAGACCTTCTATTCAAGTAGCTATAGGACATCCAAGTAGATAATCCAGGCACACTACAAGAATACAGCTGCTATGACACATTGCCAAAATTGAGAAAACATTAAGCCCCTAACAACATGATAAAAAGAGAAAACATATCCAGTGGAAAGATTATCACCTCAAGGAGAAAAAAAACAAAACATAATGAAACAGAAATAATGCGCCATAAAGAAAAATGTACAAAGCGAGCTGTAGCTCAGCAAACATACAACACCTATGTTAAGACCTAGATACATCCCCAATTTTCAGATGAGACAGTTTGCAATCACAGACAGAGTGGCAAAGGAAAATGGTGGGTGCTGGCAGCATGCACTCCCAAAGTAAGTGGTGAAACCTACTACTTCTTGGATGGGAACTGGCGCTTGAGCCAATCCCAATTGAAGCAATTATTCCAGAATGGACACGAAGTGTCCATTGAGGAGTGCGCCTTGTTCTTCTTCCCTGCTGCGGAGCAGTTGGCACAGTGACAGTTGTCTGGATTCTTCTTCATTGCTATGGACGCCTGAATGTATATATACCATGGGATCTATACTCCTCACCAAGACTACAAGTAGCTTTGAACGGGGACTTACCAACAGGTAGTTGAGACAAGCAGGCTGAGCGTTAGTAGAGTTTTTGTAAAGAGTTAAAACCTCTACATTCGAAAAACGTAGCATATAACACTTTTCACAAATAATCCAAGTCAGTTTGATAATCCAATCATATTGCACAGAAAGTAATTTATACTAAATGATAAACCAGTCTTCGAGAAACGAACAGATCAATCCAAAAAGAAAAAAAAATGTTACTAGATCGACAACAAAGTATGTTACTTTCAATTTATATATATATATGTATAAGTATGACCTCTCTCAAGGTGGTTCCAGAGGCATATCGAGAAAAAGGGGTATGAAAAACGGACAGCAAAGCGAGATATAGATAGGAAAAAAGAAAAACGAAAACCGGAAGAAAACCAAGAAAGAGAAACTCTATAGAACAGATTATAATATTTTGATACCGGACGGAAGTCTTGGAAGGTACCAATTGACCTCGACCTGTATACAAAGGTTTCCGACTAATAGACAATCGGTTTCTTCGACAGACCCTCCATAAGCATTCAAAGAAGACAAACCTTCCTACAAATCGACCAAGCTCCAGGCGAATATATCGATACCTCTTTTCTATACCACACTCTCCTGCAAACATTAACCGTAACAAGCGAAAGTGAAAAAGAAAAAAAAAAAAAAAAAAAAAAAACTCCTCCTCGAAATTACACACGGTGAGAAATCGAAAGCCAAAAAAAGAAAAAAGGAAAAAGAAGAATTAAACAAGCAAAGTACAAAGATACGGCAGTGAGCCAAGCAAGCGAGGTGGGCAAACCAACAATAAGTCTTACAAGCAGAAGTACAGTAAGCCAAGAGACGCAGACGGGGTTACAGCAGCAGACGAAGCAGAGGAAGAAGACGGAAAAGGTCAAGCAAGAGATAAAAGCACAATTAAACCATAAAAATACTTTTTCCGGTGGCTCTATGCAGTCGGATCTTCGTTAACTGGGTGCGACTGTTGTTGTTGCTGATGCTGCTGAATCTGGGTAGCGAACCCTCTATATTGCTCTTTGAATTGTTGGTGGAAGGTGGCAAGTTGTGCCTGCGAGTAGCCCGCTCCCATTAACGAGTTGATGCCGAGCCCCAGGTTGAGGTAAGTGCCGTTGGAGGCATTACCAAAGTAGCTGGACTGCTGCTGATATGCAGCCACAGGTACGATACCGTTTGAGGAAGTACCGGAAGAACTCGAGGACGATGGAGAGGGGGTACCGGGTTGTTGTGACGCATTCGACCGCGCATAGCAGGCGTAGGCATAGGGATTTGGTTGCTGCGGAGAGTACTGCGGCGGATACCAATTAACATATGCTCCAGGCGCCGATGTGAAAGAACCCACCTGTCCAGTATAGATTCCCGTGGATTGTTGCTGTAACCCCTGTTGCGCCAGCGGTGGTGTGACAGTGACAGGAGTCACATGAATTTTGGTGGCTGTCGCTTGCGGGACAGGCTGCTGAGGTTCGCAAACGTTGACCTGTACTGGTGCATTGAGACCGCTCCTCTGATCCTGCTGGACCTGGACATGCTGCGCCGAAGACGGGAGTTGCTGCGGGTTTGACGTCGGTCGAATGACCAAACGCTTGCCCTCCTGATCTTCGATAACAGCAAACGGGTTTTGTTGCGGTTGCTGAGGCTGAGGGCTCTGCAGAGGCTGCTGGTTTGAGCTGTGGTGACTCCTCTTGGCGCCCTGCAGACACTCGTGCTGGCCGCTAGCAAGTAGAGCCAAACCCTGAGCACCGTGTTCACCCGAGTGCTGATAGTGATAACGGAGGCCGTTCATGTTCTTGTAGCGGCGTTGACAGTCGCCGACGCCACAAGCAAAAGGTCTCAGCCTCCTCTCAGCTTCTTTCTCGACCTCGCGCAAGTCCATCTCCGTAATGCCATACTCGGCAGCTAGTTCAGTGGTGGGTGTGGCCGGTCCGCTCGTTGTAGGGGTATTGGCTCCGCTGAAGGATCGACCGAAACCGAGGTCCCTTTCCCTTTCTCTCTCGCGCTTCTTCCGCTCCAGCAGATCCTTGACGTGTTCGAGATCCTTGGGAGGAGCAAAATTACAACTGCCGTGAGTCATATGGTATTTGAGACCGTTCGCCTGCTTGTAACTCTTGTTACAGTTTGGCTTGGGGCATTTGAATGGTTTACTGAGGAGTAGGGAGGGATTCGCCGCGGACATGGTCCGCGAAAAGGCGGAAGGTCTGCTGCTGGAAGTTGAGGAGATGGGGGTTGTGGGCATGGAGGCAGAGCTGAGGGCCGGATGAGGCTGAGGGTGAGCAATGGTCTGGGTATAGCCAGAGGGGCTGGGGACACGGGAACCACCGGGCGTGCTGGCTGGAGTAGCCGTTGCGCTACTTGAGAACAGCAGAGCGGGGGGAACGCAACCAGGCTGTTGACCTCCAATCTGTTGCCAGCGGGCATTGTGCGGTGGATTGGTGACCATACTTGCCTCGTCGGCTGGAGCCGGATTGAACTGTGCACCGGGAAGACCTGAAGAGTAGTCTTGAGAGAAACGAGCGTATGTGTTAAAGGCGTCCTCGGGGTTGGCGAGGACATTGGGAGACGAAGCGTGGGCACGAGAAAAGACAGAAGCACCGGCAAGATTAATGCTAAGGTTCGGGCGAAGAGTAGCTACCGGAACTGGAGAAGACGTGCGAGTCGGCGCAGCCGTTTTGGAGCGGGGGGAGGGAGGTTGTGAGGAGGCAGGAGTGATGTGTTGGGAACGAAAGGCGTGGGGTGAGGGCCAAGCAGAGAGTGGGGTGGATATGGGAGTATCAGGAGGAGTGGGTGCACCTGACGAAGGGGAGGAGTGGGAAACGGTGGGAGGTGGGGCAAGGGAGCTGGATGAATTGTCGAGTTCGAGCTCGAGCTCCATATCATCCGGATCAAAGGCCGCTTGGTGGTCAGAAGGAGGGGAGGAGACAGCGGTGTTGATGATGGGATTGAACGGGATCTGCATCTGGGGATTGTCTACATCGCCGTCGACAATCATGATGTGGACGGCCTCGAAGTGCTCGAGCAAAGCGTGGAGGTCGTTGAGATGGAGACCGCAGCAGGTGTAGTTGCGACACTGTGACAAAGTGGGTGAGTGAGGCCGGACAAGGGAGAGAGGAGAGCGAGGCACCAGTTCGCCTTCCCGGTCAAAGAGATTGAGGGCGTTGAGAAGGGAGTCGCGGGTTTCGAGAGACGAGGAGGGCGTGCGACCGTAGCGCATCTCGTTGGCACTGGCTCGACGGGTCAGAGAGGGCAGACAGCGAGGAGAGGAAAGAGAGACGCACTCTATGGAGCCGTGGAGGGGCGAGTCCATGTGTCGCTGGGAGAAGGAGCCCGCGCTGAAGGACGAGGGCCGCCAGGAGATGGGGGAGCCCAGAAAGTGGCGGGTGTACGAGGCGGGGTTGAAGGGGCCGCTGGAGCCGGTGTAGGAGCCGTCGGCCATCTGGTAGTCGAGGTAGGCGACGGCGTGGGCGCTGTGGGCGGGGAGGGCGATGGGCTGGGAGGTCGACGCTGAGGCCATGGCTGAAATCAACACCGGACGGCGGACGACTTAATTATTATTCGCACCACCCCCCCTGTTTGGCCGTGCTTGCCCGTGTTGTGCCCGAACCAGCTCGCTCGGCCTCGGAGTCGCCCGACCCGCTGGCTGCCGGCATCCCCAGGCCCGTCGCCCAGCGCGGCTGCTGCAAATAGCCCGCGCTGGCCTGCCCTGTCCTCTGCCCGTGGGACCGGCGTGCGCGATGGGCCCAGCGCGGCCTTTGGCAGGGCGCATCACCGGCACGTGTTGCGCCCACCTGCTGTTCCACCGACTGCGCTGCCGATGATGTAAGGCCAGGCCCCTGCTCCAGCGCGCGCCGGCTCGCCAGCCATGGCCCTTTCCCCGCGGCTGTCGTGCGTGACCCAGGAACACCCGCATCAATTACCGACCGGCTCAATCACCGGCTCGCCCCCGCCCTGTCCCACCAGAAGCCTATCCAACCCGAGCGGGTCCCGAGCCCAGGGTCTTCCGGCCACAGCAACTCATGAATCTGCGCTTCTTTGACAGCCCGAGGCACAAGCAGACCACACACACCCGCCCTATCAGTGCGCAACCGCCTCTTGGGGCGTGCGCATGGGCCAAAACAGGCGAATTTGATCTCTGATCAGCAGCGCCTACCGATCGGACAAGGGTTCTCATCGGATAATAGTTCACCACGGCACTGACGAGCCTAAGCTCCCCATGCACCCGCGGCGATTCGAGACCACACTGAGACCACAGTCCGCCAGTGCACGTCCAGCGCGGCACCCGCACCCCGCCGAAACCCAAGCCAGCCATTCCCTCTTCATACAACCATAACCGATTTGATAGCTGCACGTCCAACATTCGCAACGTCAACTCAACAATCGAAGTCTGATAAGTCATCCCGGAAGCCTCTCCCGATCCGTCTACGTATGTTTGGTCAGCCCTCGGACTAGCCGGTGGATAATCTCCCCTGCCGGGCACAGCACATCGGGTACCCGCCACCGGACGGAATCAGGGCGAGCGAGTCGGACACCTGGCCCTCTATTCATCCTCTCTCCGATTCACGACGGAACAGCTTTTATTTTGAGACAAACCACGTCCTCATGTTCATAGGGTTCGAGGGCCCCTCCCCATTATCACGACGCCACGTTATAAATACCATCATTCGGAGTGATCCAGCTCAACTGGTACTTATCTCTCCATCACGCACCGCAGGAACATCAGCCCGAATGTGACGACCCTGAGCATCGTATTGGCTGCTGGGTGCATTAGTACATACGTTAATCAAACTCGATACAAACTTGGCTTGGCAGCTCCTTATGTAATTGTCGACATCCTCCATTAAGGTGAGCCCTTGTCGATACATGGTCAAGAGGGTCTCACGCGATATTTTTACCACGACACGGCCCAGAACATCTTTAATCTGTGGCCCAACTTCCCGACGAACGAGCTCACATCATCATGGGAAGGTCCATGACGAGCCAATAACAGCTGGGCGACACTACTCGTTGTGGGATCCCGAACAGCCTTCTAGAACGTGAGGTTAATTGAATGTTAATTGATGCACACGAAGCCTATGCTAAGCCTGCTCGAATGTCATCTTTGAACCGCTGAACCACAGGAACCATCCCTCCCTCGTCCTGTACATATCCTAAACTCAGTGCATAAGAATTGTCTGCCTTTTCCGGCCATGAGGAGACAATCCTCCGATCGGTTTCATCGTCTTTGAACACAACCCTCTGCAGCGCCTCTGGACCACCAACCTGCCTCAATGCCTCCAGCATCTCACGAATCGTCGTCGTAAACCCTGGCGAACAAACAACACGGGTATGGGGCGTAAACTTCGACGCGGGAACATGCTTGGCAATGATCAAGTTTTTCAGAACAGATTTAGATGACGCGACCCAAGTCCGGAGTTCCAATTCAGGAGAGTCGAATGAATTTCCAATAGGACAAACAGCCGGTTCGCCCTTGAGCGGCTCTCGAATAATAGCTATAAATTCATAACGTCAGACACTTCTATTTGTGGTCGCACCAATAGTAAACTTTTACCGGATAGAAAAGCTGAAGTGGCTGCAGCTGGCGGACCTGGTCGTACGATGACAGTCGGGAGTCGAAGAACACGACCATCGACGAAACCTCGGCGTGTATATTCGTTTATGAAGAGTTCGCTGATGAGTTTGCTTGTACCATACGCGCTTTGCGGAGTCGGTATCGTGGTGGGTTCGACAACAGGAGGCTGGTATCACGGCATAAGTCGACCACAGATTCACAAAAACATAAGATGTACCAGAGGTCCACCATAAACAGCCAGACCGGATGTAAATATGAACTTGATGTTCTTGCCCTTGATATGACCATACTTTCTCGTACACTCCAGGAGATTACGGACAGAGTCTACATTTACCTAACAATGAGTGAGGCACATACGGCATCAATGGTCTATCCGTCCTCACTTTCAACCCCAAATCAAAATTATCTTCAGATCCCCTCGACATGATGCCATGCATACAATATACGGTATCCGGAACACCGTAAGCCGTCGTAAAAAGAGCGTCCATTTCGTTGTTATCAGTCAAATCCGCCTGGATCGCGATCACATTCTCCGCCTCCAAGCGAGGCTTCACTATGTCAGCCACGATGAGATGAACATTCGGTGTCAACGGATCTTCAAGTAGGGCATCCGCAACCTAGGAGTACGGATATCAAACCAAAATATCTATCAAGAATAATCACGGTACTAACGCGGTTTGCCAGCCATCCACCAGCACCCGTCACTAATACAACTTCTTTAGTAGTAGTCATTGATAATGAATGTTCAGGGTAGATCGCCGGAAAATAGTCATTTGATTAATCATCCTGGCAACGTCACGCTACAAAATATGAGAATTCAGAAGTGGTCATGTAAGCTTTAAGTAACAGATGACTGTACAGATAACGAGAAATTCTTTCAACATCAATCATCATTACATTTTTTCATGCCTTTCCAGCCGACCCGAAAAGTTTAAAAAGGCGCTCGCACACCGCTGCAAAAACCTCCGTAGCTTCCTCAATAGCCTCCGGCATCGTCTTCGTCTGCAAACTTTCCGACAGAACTTTCACATACGGATCACGAGCCCAACTATTGACATTGATCTATTCAAAAAGTAAGTTTTTTTTATCGCGCATACAGAACCCAAAAAAAAAAAACATACTTTGCTCACACCGTTCTTGATACACTCTTGAAAGAGTTCATCAGGTAGTTCATCCGTCCCATGCAAGCAGATCGGTACTTGGTCACCAAGAGTTTTACAAAGTTCTCTGACACTGATAAACACCGAGATGATCAAAAAAAAAAAAATACAACTTAAACCCCGAGATTAGATTACCTACATTTCCAATCGAAAATTAGGCGGTCGGAGATATGATCCATGAAGGTTCCCGATACTGGGAGCTAAAATCGTCGCACCAGTCCTATACTCATATTCAGCATATCACACTATATCCCTCAGCCATAATAACAAAAGAGAGACGACACACTCTTTAATAAAAGTCTCAGCTTTACGTGGGTCAGTGAGTTTCGAATCCGAAATCACTCGTAATCCAGCTTCACCACCCTCAAGTCGTCCAAGTTCGACTTCAACAGGTATACCACACTTTCTTGCTCGCTCAACATAAGGACGGGCAATAGCAATATTTTCTTCGTCTGTCTACGAAAAAAAAAGTAAACGCAAGACATTTATCACAAATAATTAACACACCTCTGCATGACTTGCATCCACCATGATACTATCAAAAGCAATACCCTCTTCTGCAAGGCTCAAAGCCAACTCAAGGTGTTCCGTATCCGTCGCATGATCCAAATGTACTGCAATAGGTACACTCGCCTGATGCGCCCTAGGATGCCGATAGATTGATGAAGTGAGATATGACGTGTGGTGTTAAAAGTTTACAACACTCACAGGTTCAAACAAAACTGCAGGAACGGCCCCTTACCATACATCAATGTCACCGGAAAAAGCTGAAGTATCGCCGGGCTTTGACATCTTTCAGCAGCCCGCACTAATGCGATCGCAGATTGCGCATCATAGCTGATGCACAAGTCAGATTATCTATCACAAGCGCATTTTCGCGAACACGAACCAGACTTGAGATAAGATACCATAACCAGTTTTCTGTGCTTTGTAAAGTATTTGTAAGGTGCGGTTGTTTGAGAACGACATCTTGGCGAAGCGTAGAAAGTAGAGATCGACATCCTGGAGTCTTGAGAGATCTGTAATAAAGTCAGATGGCCAACATTTCCTTCGTGTGAAGTATTATCCTGCAGGCTTAAACCAATCATACAGGGCCTATTTCCTTCCTTGGGCCACAATCAAAAGCGCATAAATACTACGTGTACAATTACAAAAACTGTCAACGATTCGCTAAAAAAAGAAAGCTATTGCATATAATACACACACGGCTCATTCATGCCAAAACATGAATCAATCAGACTTGTCTGCTGTTTCGTTCTCCACCGCAGGCTCGGATTTAGGTTCCTCAAAGAAACCAGTTCTGTCCCAAAATCTAGCTGAGGCTTCACCTTGACCAACCCGACCCAACCTAGCGACAGTCAACCCAGCTACCCGGATGAACAATGTGCCATCCAAGTATTCTGCTCCTGGCAACTCGGTCTCGATGTTGTTCTTCTTAGAAGCAGACTCAGGGGACGCCGTCGCAGAAGCCCCAGGGACGTCCGGGGCACTGCCACTTGAAGGCCCGCTAAAGGTACCCGCGGGTGTAGAACCAAATTTACTTCCCCAGGAAGCGAGTGCCCGTACAGCTTTGGCAAGATGATCATCAGGATGCACGACTGTCGTTGAAATCAAGGGAAGCCAGGGGTCGGGCACCTGGGTGTGTATCTCATCAGGCCCATGCAAAGCGTCCTTGTGAGGAGTTGGCAGGGTATGGATCGGCAATGGGTGCGGAGGCGCGGTCGAAGATAAGAAGAAGGCGCGGACATCGAGTTTGGGCCGGGCACGAGCAATATACCAGGAGAGGCTGACAGCGAGGTAGGAACGTAGGAGAAGGACTTGATGTTGCGGAGAAGAGCCAATGCGAGCCAAAAGAGAGGGAATGAACGCAGCAGAGGTTACAAGGTGCATCCTGTGATACCAACATAGTTAGCTCACTCGAAGCAAATTGCGCCTGTATAATACTATAACTCACAAGAAAAAGTCGGCATTAAATTCACCTTCCCTCCCTTGTTTGACTTGTTGGGCCCATGTCCATCCGGCGATACCGTACACAGCCACGTTCGCCCACGCTATTTCTTGGACCTTGCGTTCGATTTCTCCAGGCTTATGTACGTCAATAGTCCATTGCGAAACGTGCTCGCGAATTAACTGAGAATGTTTGGCAAGTACCCTTTGAACGATACCCATTGTGTTCGTATCGTCGGGTAGGGTCAGCCTGGAATCGGCCATGACTCGTGCAAGAATTGTAAGCGCGTGAACATTGTTGGTCGGGGAGCTGCTGCTGGCTGGTGTGAGATTCGCAACAAACTGGGCAATCTTCTGGGTCGTTCCGCCCAAGAATTTTGACGGGGCCGGTTCCGAGACCGAGAGGACAGAGTCAAAGAACGACTGCGGCAGAAGCTCGGTGACATCCTTGTGGTGAACACACGCTTGAGCAATACCTGCCAGATTGAAAGTATGAGTTCCAGCACCATGCAGACGGGGCGAACCACCAACCCTCAATGAGCATTCCCGGGAGATTGAATTCAGCTCCGTAGCCCGTGTGAATGAGAGGATGGACTAAGCCAGACAAGAAGCGGTTCAGCATTCCCATCTGCTGAGTGTTATATTTTTTGGAAAATATAAAAGTCTCCAACATTTTGTCGGTACCATTCTTGCGAACATAAGCAGAGAAAAAGTTGACATAGGCATCATAGAATCTGCGATTGAATGTAAGTTGGAAAATTGGGCTCTCTGTGGTTAAACAACAAACTGTTCGTCGCCTAGATGGGCTTCATAGTTTTTCTCTGTGATAGGCTCAGGCGACTTGAATGCGGCCCTTTGTGATTTGAGATCATTTTCATAGGCGGCCCTGATGATGGCAGCATTGACGCCCAAAGCCCAGATTGCAAGAAGATGGTGGGCGGTGTGGCTATATGCAGCCGTGAGAATAGAGAGGGTAAAGCAGCGAATGGTCGCACTTGTGGAAGCGTTTCTCGTTGAAGAATATGTGCCATCGTTCGTGGTTCTCGGTAAGAACGGTTCGGAGAGCCTGAGTGGATTCAGGGCTGACGCCAGACCAGTGGTAAGGGGATAGGGCAGACGGGGGAGCGGAGGGAATGGGAAAGAGAAAATCAGTGTCGATGTCGTCGGGCATGGTGTGGTAAGAGTCTGAGAGAGCCGGGGATTAAATAGGCGCAATGGCGCCCTTGACGTCAGCTGGGGTGAGACTCCAGTCCCATCGAGAACGCTGTGTGGGATGGCCGTTCGTATTCTTAGACAAGAAATCAGGGCTTGAATAATGTCGTATTCAAATTGTCAACGGACATCACATCCATTAGGTAATCACTGAAGTGGACTGACATTTGGAGCTCACGCCATTTCGTACGCTATAAAGTAAAATTATTTTTCTGCTTTTCTCAGGCTAGTGTCTTTTCCTCTCCTCCACCATGGTCTTCACAAACACGACCGTGCTCAATGCCGCACAACAGCTCTACCAGGGCACAGATCTCTCTTCCCTCTCCCGCGTCGAGCAGCTATGGGCTGCTTGGTACGTCTGGATTGGCAACCCAATCATCGCGACCGGCCTCATGAGTTTCATCCTTCATGAAGTAAGCTCTCTCGCTGTGGCTCTGTTTTTCCTTCTAACACCCGTCCTAGGTTGTCTACTTTGGTCGCTGTGTTCCGTGGATTATCATAGATACCATCCCCTACTTCCAGCAATGGAAACTCCAACCCAACAAAGTCCCTACACCGCAAGAGCAATGGGAATGTACCAAGCAGGTCCTCTTCTCTCATTTCACCATCGAACTTCCGGCTGTCAGTACAACTGTCTTTTTCTGTTTGTCGACACACAACCTAAATGTTTACTAGATTTGGCTATTCCACCCTCTGGCTGAGAGTGTCGGTATGTCTACCTGGCAGGTGCCCTTCCCTTCATGGAAGCCCATCGCTCTCCAAGTCTTCTTCTTTTTCGTCTTTGAGGACTTTTTCCACTTCCTCGGTACGCTTTTCCCGTAGCTCAAATTGATTCTGTACTCATCAGTCTTCAAAACTAGCCCACCAAGCTCTCCATTGCCGTGTCCTTTACAAGCATATCCACAAAATTCACCACAAGTATTCTGCCCCCTTCGGTCTTGCCGCCGAGTACGCCCACCCTGCAGAGGTATTCATCCTCGGCTTCGGAACTTTAGCTGGTCCCATACTCTACTGTGCCTTCGCTCGAGATCTCCACATAGTCACTGTGTACCTCTGGATCGTGTTGAGATTGTTCCAGGCTATCGATGCCCACAGTGGATACGGTGCGTTCAATACCATCTCTTTGTCCACGTGCTATCACGAACTTACTGTCTTCCAGATTTCCCTTGGTCGCTACAGCACATTATCCCTTTCTGGTCTGGTGCTGACCACCACGATTTCCATCACATGGCTTTCACCAACAACTTCTCGACTTCTTTCCGGTGGTGGGATTTCATCTGTGGTACCGACACGCAATACCGTGAGTACAAGAAGACGCTGAAAGCTGCCAAGGCTGGGTTGAAAGGAGCATCCAAGGCGCAAATAGAGGCTGCAGAAAAGAAACTTCTAGATGAGATTGAGAAGGAGGGCCTCAGGGCTGAAGCTGCTGCTGAGGGCAAAATCAAAGCCCAATGAATGAGGACGCATACCCATCATGTTATTATATATATATAGTCTGGATATTAATGGAACAACATAGAAATAATCCAACATTGCAAATTTAAATGTTGTCTCTTTGCATCATGACCCGCAGAGGCTTGCTCAACACGCACGCTCATCGATGACTGTCTTCCACGTCGAGCAAGAGAGAAGTAACTGGCTGCATCAAACATCAAGTGCGGCAACTTCTTTCTAAGTATCTTAGCCCCGTGCCCGAGGACCGGCGCGCGCAAACCGACGTACCTGGAGATCGCGACCTCTCGGGTACTCACGCGGCAGGAAAAGTGGTGTCATTGTCAGTCCATTAGGTTGTCAAATGACCGCTCGCCAAAATTGAGACGCCCCTATAGCACTCCATTCATGCCCCAAATATTTGAACAAATGGCAAGGCCGCCTTGCAAGGACAATGCCATTCGGTCTTAGTTCTAGTCTTCGAGTGTATCCAAAGTCCTGATCAAGATATTTCAGACGTTTCCCCCGTGCCCCCGGCCACGTATCGCTTCATCACCGTCAATCAGCAATTCCCTCCACTCCTAAAAACACGCCGTCATCCCCTGAAGTAATAATGGTCTCTCCCTTATATCGGATGATGCTGCAGGAATTGTATAAAGGAGAGAAATGCGATCCTCAAAACCTGTCAACTCATACTCTGCCGGTGCGATGTGGTATACAGTCCTATCACTGTTCGCCGTTGTCTTCATTATCAAGAAGATAATAACCTTCAGGCAACTAACACGTGGCGTTGGGTGCGTAGATCCTCTTTCACTGATTCACTAGATGTTCAACGGACATACTTTACCAGCGATCTCCCGGGTTATCGTACCGTCTTCGACAGCGCTTTGGGAGATTTACTTCCCAAAATTCCCATTCTCGCTGCCGGAAATAATTATTTTTTCAAAAGCAAACATTCTGGTACTCTAACCCCCCCCGTATACTAGCTTGTATGTGCTCAAAATTCTGCCACGTTTAGCTTTCGCCCAGGCCGGTTGCGATGTTATGACGTACGTTGGCATGTTTCCCAGCACCGCGGTTGTAATCGTTGCAGATGCTGCTCTCGTTAAGGTAACGTCTTTCTTGGAACCAGCGCATATATTCACCAGGGCTTATGCTTTTTCTAGGAAATTACTACTTCTCGATCAAGGTTTCCCAAAAACGTCGAGCTCTATAGGGCCTTTTCGGTTTTTGGCCCAAACATCCTAGCATCGGAAGGAGACTCCTGGAGGAGGTACCGCAAGATCGCTTCACCAGGCTTCTCCGAGGTATGTTTTCAAACGCCTTGAGCACGATGAAATGACCCTCATTTGTTTTTTTGCTTTCAGAGGAATAATAAACTTGTTTTTGATGAATCCGTTTTACTTATGCGCGACATCTTTAAACTCGGCTGGGAGAATAAGAAAGACATTACTATTGACAACTGTTTCGACCTGACGCTATCAGTAAGCTTCCACTGGTCTTCGTTGGTCTCCAAGAGCACCAAATAGAGTGATCAGATTTCAGTCCGTATCATATCCGTTGCTGGTTTTGGCCTCAGAATGTCCTGGAAAAAGGATAAGGTCCCTCCTCCTGGTCATCTCATGACACTCGAGCATGCTATGCACATTGTCACATCATATGTCATCCAGAGGCTCCTTCTCCCTGATTGGGCTATGGGCTTGACAACGATGAACAGGAAAATTGATTTAGGTTTCAAGGAAATCAAAGTAAGTTCCTCTTGTCCAGGGAACAATGACTTTGGTTACAACGTAAAAAAAAAATCTAGTCATATGTGATCGAGTTGATCGAACACCGGAAGAATTCCGCAGAAATGGACCGGCACGATTTGCTCAGTAATTTAATACTCGCAAGTGCTAGCGATGGTGAAACTGAGGGCTTGAGTGCCGAAGAAGTGCTTAGTATGTGTTTTCATTGATATACGTCGGGCACGAACACTGACTATGTGGAGGCAACATCTATCTCTTTCTCTTGGTTGGTCATGAGGTGCGCTCGACTTTTCTTCAGCATTGTTGAGCTACCCCGCGTATTCATTCAGGTGTTCATTAGACTACGGCACTCTCGCTGTGTTTCGCTTTCGGCCTTCTAGCACTTTATCCAGATGAACAGGAGAAGTTGTATGAGCAGATCATATCTGTTGTCAACGACCCTGAAGCACCTGTAAGTATCATCGCTTATAATTTTTCTCGAATTAGCGGAGCACTTATCTCGAGTTTTCATCAACAGAAATATGATGAAATCCCTCTTTTAACACGACCTTTAGCGTATGTAATGCTTCTCACTTCCCCATTTTCGGAGGTGACTTATTCGAGAAACGCTTAATATAGCGTAATGTATGAGTCTCTACGAATGTTCCCATCCGTACGTCTTCTTGAAGCATTTTCTTTGAAATTTATCAGAAGTTGACATTTGGTTTTACTTCCAAGGCGTCAGCTATCCCTAAGCATTGTGCGGAAGACACCACACTGACTACCACCAATGCGAAAGGTGAAACGGTAGTCATACCAGTACCAAAAGGTACTGGCGTCTGGATTAACTTGCCTGGGTTGCACTACAATCGTGCGTAAGATTTTCCTTCCTCACCCTCTCCGAAAAAGACGTTCTCACCTCTTTTTTGTTTCACTAGCGAAATACTGGAAGGATCCGCATTCGTTCAATCCTGATAGGTTCTTGCAACATAGTTGGAATAAAGACGCCTTTCTACCGTTTAGTGCTGGCGCTAGAAGTTGTATAGGACGAAGGTGCGTTCGTAAAATATCAGTAATCAAAAGCGTTGAGAGAACAACGAAAACCAGGTTTTCGGAAGTCGAAAGTGTGGCGGTCATTACTACGATGGTGGCGCAATATAAAATTACGGTGACAGACGACCCTCGCTTTGCTGGCGAGACTTGGGAACAGAAGAAGGAGAGAGTGTTGAGAACTACCAAGACGATGACGATAAGGTATAGTGACTCGTTTGTTCTTGTTATCTGGTAACTATGATTGATCGTGGATTGTTGTAGGCCGGCGGAAGTCCCGTTGACATTCACGCGCCGAACTTGAAGAGACATCTGGTACAGTAACTATGGTCTGCAGTAGAGTAAGCAACGTAGGATCGCTCGTCAGTAACGGTAGAGACACTTCCCACCTATGGTATAGATAAATTTTGACATTCATAGTGCCTGCGGACTGAGTATCGCATATTTTGAGAAGCAATGTATCTGGCAGCAAAACGCGTCTATAAATCTACTGTCTGTTATTACTTGAATTGCACCAGAAACACTTACCAAGGAGTGGTGACCCAGGTCTTCTTTCTTGGATGATAATTATTGCCAAACATTATCGGTGGTGGTAGGATTAGTAAGGATCACCGAGGACAATTTCGTGTGTCATTGGTTCCTGTCATGCCAGTAGCAGAATCACTGCAGACCATAGTTCTTTTTATTCGTCCTTTCATCGATTTTCGTGCGCCCTGTAGGATTCTTTTCTCCGGAAGGACAACACAATATCGCATGGAAGATAATTACTTTCTCCTTCACGCGGCTGTTTCACCTGGTGCCGGGTCGCTCTTCCAATGCCCCAGCTTTGAACCATGGTCGCACCTAGAATCCGGATCCGGATCCTTATTCAATTGACCATATCGTCTCACCCTTCAATTCACACTTCGAAATGTGCTGAGCCTTCCCATCCATTAAATAATATTTGTGCCATTCATGGTCGGACTTGATTAATTTCTCAATCATAACTATGACTAGATTGTTGATATGGTGTTGAAGGCGTTGGAGGAAGCTGTGTTCGCCGCCAACGAGGTAACCATGATACGACATTTCACCCCTATATGTGATAAAGACAATAACTATGTGATAACAAGTGTATGATGTGTAGGATAAGGGCGGCACCCCTTTGTCACTCGCAGTACGAACAAGCACCGGGGGTGAAACTGAGGAGAGGCTCTTATGTAGCGGCCTACTTGTATTTACCTCCGACGCGTAGCGGCCCATCGGCAAGCGTCAACTCGGCAAGCACTAGCCACTCTACTAGATATATATTTCCTAATTGGATAGCCCAGGTGCAGTGAACGAGTATGCAGACGTATGATGTTATAAGTTATATATTATTAGCCTAGATATTAATGGAGCAAAATAGAGATCATCCCACATTTGCCTGCTTACATGCTGTCTGCTTCCTCCTTCGCAGCTGCACTATGGCCTCTCTTCCTGACTCGCAGAGGCTCGCCCGGACACGCATGCTGATCGACGACCTCATCTCCCACGTCGAGCAGGAGAGAAACAAACGGTACTCGGCGGCCTCTGCCGGCACGATGCCGGACAGGGCGTTTGGGGTGTTCAAGGCCCCCGCAACAACCTTCCCTGTCTTACCCGTCGAAATCATCGACTACATCTGCCAGCAACTCAACTTCAACGACCTTACTATTGTCGTACGGGCTAACAGTACTCTGAACCTTGTCGGTACAAGGCGGCTGTACCACAGTGTTGGTACTGAAATGGATTCGATACGGACATTGCAGTGCATGATCTCGCTCAACTGCAATCCCGAGCTACCGTTGCTTGTCAAGTCCTTCGAAGTCAACTTGATCAAAGAGTTTCTGACCAAGTCATTCTATCTATTGCTCAAGAAGACACTACAGAAGATGGTCAACCTTACAACCCTCATCATCGAGCTCCCCAAAAGGCATTCGCCAACATGGGTCCTCCCTCTTATATCCCCTCCTTCCTCCTCAGCACGCTCCACAGACACACCTGCCCGTGTGTTCCGACTGCGTTCCTTTACAACCTCGATGCACTGCAAGCCTCCGCTTGCTCGGTTCCTCGACTCCCAGCCTGAGATCACGGAACTTACTCTTCGTGGCATTAACTCAGACGCTTCTAACCCCCTATTCCCATTTATGACCACCCTCTTTCACCCCAACGGAATCATTCCTCCTGACAGCCCCTTTGCCATGTCCTCTAATCTAGCACAAGCGTCCAGTCAATTCACCCTCCTTCCGACATCTTTACCCAAATTATCTCATTTCAATGCTATCCACGCAGGTCCTACCGTCATCCGTGATATCATCACGTCTCGGCCTGTAACACACATGTCTATTCCCCTTTTCGCACCCCACACCATGGAGACCCTTTGTGCGCTTTCTTTGACTTCAAAGCCCCTAGCAAGATTGAGCGTCATGTCGTTTGACCCTACAGCTCCATCATTCTTAATACAAGAATTGGCTACGAGATTTCCAGATCTCGAGGCCTTGCATATTGTAGTGCTCATGGCCGAAGTCACAGCCGGGATGCTGTTAGATTGGGGAAAGTTTCTTGTTGGTTTCAAGAAGTTGAGGTATATCACCTTCATGGCTGCGCTAGGAAGTGACAATGATCCTCATGATGATGGGCCAAGACCAGAGATTGACGAAAGGAAGATTGCAAAAATATGGCACGCTTCATGCCCTACCCTCAAAACTATCATACTACCCCAGGGAAAGGTCTGGTTTGAGGGAACTCGGGAGGATGAAGAGAGCGTGAACGGAGGAAATTGGAAATGCATGAATTGGGATGATGAATGAAGTAAAAACGCCCATCGACCTCGGTCAATATACTAATATGAACAGTATTATGTATCTATATGATGTGGCTTAGATGTGTAGGCTCTTTATAGCAGATTGTAAATGTCACATTCTAGAATGTAGGTTAAAACTTGTGGAATCTGCCAAGTGGTCTAAGTAGCTGGTTAAACCACCTCACTCAAGTTTTCTAATATACTATAATAATTACACTTGATTTGAACACTACACGCTTTGCTACTTTTCGTCCGAGCTTGCACTCGGGTCAGTGGTTGTATTGCTCTCTTTCTCATCCGTCGGTGTGGTGGTGAGCGTATCATCCTGCGCCCTTGATCTTCCAAGTAACCTCTGAACCCACGGTGGCACGATACCTCCGGGCGGGATAACAAAAGGCTCTGAGTCTTCGTAATTGGGAGGGAGAATTCGGCCTCGTGAAATTATTCGGAGTAGGCGGGGCACACCATTGAGGATCATATATGAAATGATGCCAGCGATAACGCCATAAGCGATGCTAGAAGGGAGAAAGATTGTATATCAGGATACCTCCGTTATTGGAAAGAGCAAAACGCACTTGTAAGTTAAGGGAATCATAATAAGGGTGAGGAAGGCTGGGACGGCATCTCCGAGATAGTCCCAGTTTATTTCGAGGACACTGGTGATATAAATAAGAATGTGCTTTCCTTCCAACCTAGCGTAGACGTACTTTCGGACCATTAGCGTACCAACGATGGTGAGGGCACCACCCGTCGCCCATGGGGGGATAGAAGCAAATATAGGCGAGAAAAAGATCGAGACGAAGAAAGCGAGTCCAGTGAAGATGGCTGTGAGGCCAGTCTTTCCTCCCTCTACGTTCTGTGTCAAAGAAATTATCTCGTTTGAGGGTAGTGAGCCTACATACCACTGATGCCGGTTGCACTCTCTACGAATGCCGTGACCGGACTCGTTCCCATAAGGGCACCCATACTGATGCTGAAAGCATCTACACAATATGCAATAGTGGAATTCTCAAAGTCGAGCGTTACAGGGTCGCGTAGGCCAGCGAATTTGGCCATCGAGTAGAGGGTGCCGGTGGTATCTGTGGCATACAACTTAGTCGGGAGGTTCAATACCCGGTGAATCAAACGCACCGAGTATATCAACATAAAGGAATGTGATAAGAGCATACCAGACGCGGCCATTTCCGTAAGAGTACTAAATCACCGCAATGTCAGAGGATGATGGTATTTACAAGACCAAAAATAACCACTCACGTCAATCGCATTACCTATTTGTTGTAGAGGGTGGAAAGTCACGACCTTTTTGAAGAAATCAAACCTTTGGTCGCCTAGGTCATCATGAGGAAAATATGTGACTGGGGTCGGGCGGGGCCAAGAAATGATAGAAACTAAAAGGATGCCCAGAAGGATAGCGCCTCGCACGCGGTACATCATCATCAGAACCGTGAATATACTAGCAACAGGCGGATTTAGCAGCCTTTTTTGGACAGAATAAGTAACATACCCTCCGACAAATATCCCAAGCCACATTGTCGGGCTACGAAGGACTCCAGTCTTGCAATAACCCACCAAATCAGCACTGATGTAATCTATGAATCACGGTTAATATTTTTATCCATGAATTTGAAAAATTTTTGGAGTGACTCACTGTCTGGTGTGCATCCGCCAAGCCCAACAAAATTGGTTGTGTTACCTCCGATAACTCCCAAACCAGAGCCCGCTATATGGATATCCAGTGTTGGTACCTTGATCAGCAAACGCCAGTTACGTACGAAAACTCACAGAGACCGATGAAACTAACATTGGAGATAAAAATAGCTGACAAACCACAAAAATAGCACTTACGCAATGAAGAGGCCAATTCCCGCTCCAACCGCAAGTACAAGAGATTGCGGCATGATTCGTACAAGCCATTGACGAAGGCCCAGTAAGGAAAGAATCACAAAGAGCCATCTAGGAATAACTTCAACAGGGTGCTAGCGACATTTGAAAAAGCGTACCCTTCCAAAAAAACGGCTGCCAGTGCCTCACGGTATGAAACGGTTCCGGACCCGTGGAATCCAACAATAGAGTAGGAGAACTAAGCGAAGAGCTGTCATCAGCATATGCAAATGGAAACGGAATAATCCGATCCTGCTAGAGGTTCTCACATATGCATTCAGTCCCAGACCGGGAGCAAGGCCGACAGGAAGGTTGGCCAGGAGGCCCATTAGAAACGAGGAGAGTGCCGAAATGGCAGCGGTGGTGGTGATTAAATCCTGGCGAATCTGACCCTGACACGAAAGATAAGCTGGATCATTGACACAGAGGTCATCCCGTGTGCAAACGCAGGTCCCGCCAGTATCAGCAATGATTGCGGCGTTGACAGAAATCTACCAATGATAGTAAGACCGACGAGTGATAGAGTTGAATGACAAGATTTACAATATAAGCCATAGCCGCCTGGGTGGGCGTGCTTTTGATTAACGAGAAAAGCAATCACGATATGAATAGAGGGCCCACCCATGTCGTTAGGCCAGCGCGGAGCTCTGTCTATATAAAGGGTCGAGTAAGCAACGAAGTATAGCGTAGGGTAGGGCCCAACGCACTGTAAAGCGCGAACCGACACGCTGCTTTGGCCTCCCGCACCCATCGAGCAAAAACCATCTTCCAACAAACGACCGCGCAATCTGAAATCGGCCGGGGTTTAATGTGGTGATTTCATTGAGATAGAGTATAATCATGTTACCGCATCGTTGAGGTTGGATATTAACGTGGGCATGGCAGGGGCAGAGGAAAAAGAGCAGCGGAAGGGGGCGGGCTAGCCAGTCGTCTAATAACGACCCGCCGATATCCAGAGATATATATACAAAAATTTTACCACCTTCCAGGATATACGAGTTGCTATATCTACGTAATGTTGTCATCCGGTCTATCGTCCCGCATTACTTCCCTGGCCTGGATCGCACTGCGGTCGAACCATTTGCTAACCAATCTTATAATCCTGGCGTCAGAACTTGATTGAATTTTTAGAATCAGGAATAGAAGAGGCTAGGTTTGTTCCCAACTCAAACCGGGAGGATGTTGAGCCCCGCCCAAATTTGATTGGATGATTACACCGCCTTATCGTCGAGAAATAAATACTTTCCAGGGATGACTAAGAAACATACTTATTCTTAATCCTATACAACAAGCACAAATAAATGCGGCTCGCAACTCCGTGGATCTATAATAAACTGACAGGTGGGGCTGATGGTTAGTCCACATGAATAGTCAACAAGGGGGAAGAAGCCATGCAGAATGGACTTGTTCCGAGTTACGACTACAACGGTAAGCCTCAAGTTGGCTCGAACAGCTGACGCATGAACTAAAGCCTTGAGTTTAACCGTATGGATACTCACAGAGCTATCAGGCCGACAGGTGTTTACACAAACTATCTACTGTGCGTACCTGTTACCACGCCTTCGTTACCATTTATATATTTATGTTCTCGCTTTCTGGATAAGCTGTGTGATAAATGCCAAAGGTATCATATGAGATTGGTGCCTCAACTGACTCCCTTATATACTCCGGACTAAGAACTCTAGGCGGGGGGGTTCCCGTGATATTGTGTCTTCTAGGGTACAGGAAGCGTTATCTTTGTCAATTACTACCCCATTGGCCTGCCCACCATTGAACAAAGTCATGTCACTGGAGAATTCGAACACTATCAATGGAAAGCTTGCGCTTATCACTGGCTGCACGTATGCCCACTTACCCTATCGTGCTATTATTGCCACTGGATTCATTATAAAATAGAGGAGGCATTGGGTATGCTACTGCGCTAGCCTTAGCCAGGCACGGGTGCCACATTGCCGTCCATTTCCACACGGCCGAACTCAAGGCGAAAGAACTGGTCGTAGACTTGCGAAAATTAGGCGTAGACGCCTCTGCGTTTCAGGCAGATCTTTCAAATTATGATAATGTGCGAAAATTACACACAGAAGTAGTCGACACCCTCGGAAACCCAGATATTCTTTTCAACAACTCTGGTGTCCTTAATGGTATGATCGGTCCCCACGGAAATATCCAGGACGTCAGTGTCGAGACTTTCGAAGAAACGTGGAGAACAAATACAGGTACCGCATATTTGGTGGGTGATGATCGTAAGCTAAGGACCGAAGTTAACGTTACTGACTTGGAAAATTGGCAGTTAACGCAGTTATGCTTGCCCAGTATGGAAAACAACAAATGGGGTCGCATTGTATTCAACTCAAGGTAAGATGATGAGTGGAAGTCTGTTTCATCTATATTTACAGGACTGTGATCTCAGCGTCGCCGCCGGTAAGGATTGTCCTTTAATGTTTTTGCGCAGCTAACCGTGGTCACAGGTACTGGTGGAGTAATAGGCCCTCATTATGCGTCGTCCAAGTCAGCTATACATGGGCTCCTTCACTGGATTTCCAATCGTTATGCCAAGGATGGAATAGTGAGCATCTTTCCAGTATATTTCTATGATTCACCATAAGCATTACTAACTGAACATGAAGACTTGCAATGCTGTTGCACCCGCACTTGTTATAGGTATGAAGCCCCGCACATTTTCAATGTACTAGGCAGCTTCAATTTAACGTTGTCTTTATGTCTCCGTAGGGACTAATATGATGTCTAATCCATCCGAAGAATTAAGAGTGTGTTGAATCTCACTAATAGAGAATTTATTCTCAATATCTGTACTCTAGAAACGAATTCCGATTGGTCGATTTGGGCGCCCTGAAGAGGTTTCCTCTATCGTGGAGTTGTTTGTGGTGAATGCATATATGACAAACAAAGTAGGTTCTCGAACAACTATTACTTGTACATGCCTGACATGAAAACGGTAAACGAAAGATTGTTGTAGCGGATGGTGGATGGACTCCCTCAGCATTCTAACGGTCTATTCGAGAGATTTGTCCTTTCCACTGGCTTTGGACCTGCCAGCCCTCGCTTGTACATTATAAAATTTAGTTAAATCTACTGTTTTGATCACTCTCGCATTTCGTGGCACATTACTGTTACGGCATTTGCCGAATCACTATAATTGGAAGCACGTGGTTTGGTGGCTGAACCTCGCTCCATCGTCTCCTTGCTTGTACATTCACCGCTCCCCAGCACTCGACATTGCTGTCTTGTGTCCATGCCTCTGGTTTGCCCTCACTGTACCTCCATATCCCTATCTATCAGCAGGGAATGCTCTGTGAGCTTTATGACCATGCGAGCACACGGGATGACCCAATCCCGCACTCTGTTCTCGATGAATCTCAGTCTGGCTTACCGGTGTTAGCTGCCAAACCCCATAGCTGGCGGTGGTGTGAAGATGCTTCCACCATCTAGCTCGTTGTCAGCTCTCATACGGGGGAGCTCTAATACGGGGGAACTTTTAGAATTTGTGCCTGTCCTGCCATGGTGTGTTCGTTCCCCTTGTGTTACTCTCCTGCTCGGGCCGTCAATGGGATCTCTACTGGTCCACTGCGGTCGTAACGTGCTCGGCTTGCGATGTATCTGAACGATGATGGAGTGGAAATCCCTTCCAATACCCTTGACGGGTATATACCACCCGCATTCCGATCACGCCGTTGGACTGCCACCTGATGAAGCTGTTGTGGCTCTCCTCAGACGAATTCCAGATGGGGACTACTGATGAAATGAGATGCTGAATTCCGAGGACGCATTCTCACATTCAGTTCCCCGTCTCCCTTAACTTCGTCCATCGTCAATCAAAGGTGCGCATGTTTTGCCCTACCACCACTACACGGTGCTCATTTTCACCCACAGACCTTGTCGGAGACACTAAGAAATATACTCTTATAATGGTTTGTAGATCCTCTGTAGTTAACTTGCCCATCAGACAACATCTTCGAAATTCCCACGATTTTTGGGGATGTTGTTTACGTTATAAACAACACCTTTTTTGATCAGAAGTCATCCGGGCCGAAAGTGCTTTTCGGCGCAAAACCGACGCACTGGCCAGTTGCCGACGACAACAAGGGCAGCAACATCACAATTTTCTCCGTCCCCGCTCCCGTTTGAAATAATCCCTTTTTCTGCCTCTGTGCTCTCCATGATATGCCCCGCAACCACCTTCCGGGTGCCTCGACCCTCAGGAATCGCAACCGGGTTACCAACAAAACTCGCCTCAAGATCCACCATGGCAATCTCGACGCGGACACTCTCCTCATCCCTGACGAAGACGAGGAGAAGCACCGCCTTACCAACCTCGTCGCTGGTGTCGACGCAGAGGATGCCAACGTGAGTCTGCGCTCCCCTCTTGCCCCTCCGCCGTGCCACGTCAGCAATTGTCGTGGCTGTGCGTTCCGCGGTCCAGCTGACTAATCTGATCTCGTGACTTTTAAAATCAGGAACACCATCTCCAACAAGTTCTCTCTGCGGCTCACCGGGCTAGCTCAGCCGTCAGCCGGGCCACAAAGGGCACCCACGAAAAGCCCGCACAGACCGCTTACATCCCAACACCGGATTCCACTGGGGTCGTCAATAATTACGAAGAATATTATCCTGCCAATAAATGGAAAGATCCTGCGACCTATATCTGCACGTCCTTGTCCGTCGAGGAGTCTGTCGTAGATGGTCTGGCCGGTGGTTACACCTACTATATGGACGAGCGCGACAAGGAGTGGCTGGACAAGAACAACGAAGAAGCAAGAGGTGAAGGAACAAGTATCCAGGGCGCTGTTTCTGTGTCTGGCACCCGAACATCTGCCCGCAGCGCCAAAGCAAAGGGGAAGGAGCCTGATGTCTCGCAACCAGTAGCTATCTCAGAAGACGAGTTTGAACTCGTGATGGGCTTATACGAGAAGATTACGAGTGAGAAATACGAATTTTTACATCATGTAGGTCACATTTACTCTCCGTGCATTGATAGCCTTTGACGGCTACCTATAGGGTTGGGAGAATGGAATGTCATTTCCGGCGTTCTCAGACTATCAAGATACGTTTTCGAATGATCTACCTGCATCAATATTCGCCGCCTTTGCCGTACCTTCCTGGGTCCCCAAGCCTCCTCAACTACTTCGGATAGCACGAACTGTTTATCCGTATTGGAAGGAGCGGCGAGTCGAACGACACTGTCATCGGATCATACCTGCCCTTAACGGCGACGAATCTGATACCCTGAACGAGTCTTATATTTGTTTCCGACGACGCGAGATCAAAGCTGTCCGCAAGACTCGCGCATCACAGGTTACATCGTCTGACAAGCTCGCACGGCTGCAGGCCGAGCTCTTGTACCCACTGGAACTTGCCAAATTAATTCTCAGTCGCGAAAATATCAAAAAAGAATTTGCACAGCAAGCTCGGGAGGTTTGGGAGAAACGTCTAGGTTTGGTTGACCTCAAGCGCGTTCATCCCGCTACATTCAGCGACAAGTCAGACGAAGAGATACTTGTGGACAAAGAACGACCAGTCAAAAAACCTGAGCCGCCTACGTACGTGGTCCGGCTTTTTTATCGAGTTATGCCTTCTCAAACAGATTTTCTAGTCGCATCCCTGGCCTTAGGATTCCTACCCAGAACTCCACTGTATCGACTCCCAGGCAAGAGACTATTCTCCGGCCGAAGGAACGTATCAATGCCATTCGAGAACAAATTGAAGCCACCCTTGCTCGCCAGAAGGAACAAGATCATCACTGGGAGGATCAAATCGATGTAAGTCTTGGTTATCCTTTCTTATCCACACGTCTTGACCTGGTGAAAAGAGCGCTTACCAGCAAGCTTCGGTTCCTCACCCTTCGAGACTGTTCAAGTATATCCCGCCTCCAGATGCACCTTCATGGCCTCCAACTGATAGTCTTGATGACGACCTGCCTCCAAGGCAAACACGATCTGTTCGTTTACGCGTTGGTCGAGGTGGTCGACGGTTACTTGATCGCCGTGATTTTGTATCTCGCCTGCCTGGGCGCCTCAAAAGAGACATTGGAGCGGACGAAGTCAAGATGGATGTAGACAAAGAGGCTGAAGAGGCTGAAAGACAGCGGCGTCTCGAAGAACAATGGAGATATGACCAGGATGATGCTCTTTCGTTTGGTCCTCAAGGTCAAGATGAACAGGACCGGGTACTCGTCGACGAATACCAGACTAAGTACTTCTTTTTCCTCACCCGCAAGTTTCTTTGCTGATAGCCTCTCAGGTACTTGCGCCACACTATGACCCTTCTTGCGGACACAGACCAACTAGCCTTGGTGACGGACAATGCCATACCTGTAGTCACAACTGATGGTCGTCAACTTATGTTCGCACCGTTCCGTCTTGGTTTACCACCTTCCATCCAGCGTCGCGATGCAAATGGTAAAATACATTCGTTCTATCCCGCCCTCTCCCAGTTCCTTACACAGGCGGCGCCTGCTCAAGCCGGACCATCCCAACTCCCAGGGCTTTCCAATATTACGCCCGCCATCCAGCAGCAGCTTAAGAAGATGCCCCCGCCAAATGCTTTACCTCAACTACGGATATCATCGAATGGCGGGATGCGTAATGGTACGAATGGCTTACAGTCCTCAGTCTCGATTGCACACACATCCCCACCGCAACCCGTCCCTGTCCCACAGCATTCTCCAAACTCTGCCAACGGTGTTGCCAGTCGTCCAGCCATTTCTATGCCGCACGTTGATGTGGTCAAAACTGAGGTCCATCCACCCTCAGCTTTGGCCAATGGTACTCTTGTACAACAGACGGATTCGACGCAAAGTACGGATTCTGCTTCCACCAATGCCTCTCCTGCTCGCCCAAAATCTCAGGCGCAAGGGGTTAATGTATCGGTCAACGGGTTCCATGTTCCAAATAATTACTCTACAGCGGGTCTGTCACCTGCGGCCTATGCTCAGATGTCAAATCAATCGACGTTGAAGACTGCCTTTGCGAATTTATCGCATCTTCCACAAACGACCGATTTTGCCGCTCTTCAGAGCCAGTTGCAACGAATGAGTTACGTGCCAGTCTTAGCCGGTACAACCACCAATGGCCTTCAGCTTAATGCGAATCCTGGTTTGAAGGTGAACCCCGCCCGACAGATGCAATGGCCAAATTCTCTTCAACGGCCGACGTCGGTGGTTAATGGGATGGAGGGTGTCAATAGTATCAATGGTGTCAACGGAGTAAATGGGGTTCAGTCCAGTCCGCCACCAAACAACCACGTTACCGCTACGCCACCGACAAATGGAACACGTACCGCCATGCGTATTTCGTCTAACGGGATGTCACCCATGCCGCAGCATACTCCTTCACCGATACCACACATAGCACAGTCGCAATCACCACCGCGCCTGCCAATTACACCCACCATGACAATGGCTTCTCCGTCGGTCCAACAACAGCAAGCTGTGGGGGGATCACAGATCGGATACTAATGAGGCGATTTTCACCCGGTTGTCCTTTTGTCTTTACCTTTGTATCCTTTGATAACCTACCCGTTACCCACCCTGACTTTTCAGCTTCGGTTCGATTACCTTTGGAGCATAAACCTCTTCTACTAGTTTGGCACGCCCCCTCCCCCTGTCAGTTTCTTCATCAGTACTTGCACTTAAGTTACATTCGCAGTATGTTTTCAAGCTTTGTATTCTATCTTATCTCTCACCGCAATTTCAGTTTTTCTTCTACTTCGAGTTTCTTCTTTTATCCTTTTTTTTTTATGTTGCAGTGACTATTGGGATGTAATGATTAAGTTTTAGAATTCTTTGGTCTTTAAGTTGATTATTGTTAATTTCGGGAATAAACGTCGGCTTGAAAACTGTTATCACAAACCGCAAATATCGTATATAGACAAGAGTGGATATTCATGTTCTTAACATAGCCCGGGTCAAATGACGACGACAGAGTTCTGAGAGAAGCAACTAGGCGGTCTGCTTAACACATCCTCCTAAGAAAGCTTATAAGCCAATCGACTTTTTGTTGTCGACAGATGATGTAATTCTAAATGCAAACCCAATAACGTCTGCATGGGTAGTTAGTAGTCGAGTCACAGCAACGGCCCCAGGGGGACTAAAATAGAGGGGAACAAAGGCAGACGGCAATGACAAGTGATCATGAGCAAGTATGGCGTATCAAAAGTAGTAACGTTTCAGAGATCCGACCAAGTCAAGGATATGAGGTGAGAATGCAACTTTTACACAGCAAAAAAGATCTCTAGGGAGTACTGGTAATCCGCTTCGATGAAAGGGGTATGGATATCGGAAGGTCAACTCGGAGAATGGCCCTGTCTTTTCCTATCTCCTCCTAATCGCGCTGGTACTCGGCTAGGCATGGAGCCAATCGTGGTGGGAGATACTTTTCAACCGCAGTTGATTGCATAACCGATCTGTATTTCGTTGGACTCGGCGACCCGGCGAGGCGGTAAGCTGTTTGCCAATAGCATGGGAGGGTGTAATTAATGTCTCATCAGAATGCGGGTGCGTGATGTTGGTTTGAAAGATTTGAGGCACTGTATGGCAAGAAAGTCAGCAGACAAGAGGATGCCCACAGCAAGTCCGACTGGAATAACTTTATTAATAGCCAGCACGTGGCGACGGAGCCAAAAGAGGGAATGCAGTGGTACGACATATATTCAGCTCCTCTGTCCTGCTGCTCTTCTTACCCCTCCACCATGTCGTCGACTGACGCGGGTATCCTCAACACCGCCCAGTTCTCCTTTGTCGACTCTCATGGCCGCAAAATCTTCCTCAGAGGCGTGAACCTCTCTGGCTCGAGCAAGTCGCCGCTCGACCAGCCGTCCCATCTCCTTAGCCGCTTTTGGGACACCGCCGAGGCTGGTGGAGAATCCTTCATTGGCCAGCCCCTCAACTTGGAAGATGGCTCTGCTGACGAACACCTCGCTCGATTGCGTGGTTGGGGTTTCAATCTCCTACGCTTCCCAGTTACCTGGGAGGCGTTGGAACGTGCCGGACCGTCAGTCTCTTTTTCCTCGCTCTGTGTTTTACCCGTCTGAGACTTTGCCTCCCCAGCAAAAAATACGACTATGAGTATATGGACTACATTATTCGGGTCTTGGTTAAATGCAAAGAATATGGTTTCCGCGTGTATATGGACCCGCACCAGGATACCGTTCGTTTACTCTACGTCTCATTATGTTCCATTTTCTGAAACATTTTTTTAGTGGTCTCGTTTTTCTGGCGGTTCAGGAGCGCCCTTTTGGACGATACCCGCTTGCGGTATCGACCCTTACCACATCTCCGCTACTCAGGCAGCACTACTACATTCTGAATATCCATTCCCCCACAATGCCGACCCATCGACTTTCCCTGCCATGATTTGGGGAACAAATTACGGCCGTCTTTTCTCCCTCACCCTCTTTACCCTCTTCTTCGCTGGACGAACATTCGCACCCAATTGTATCATCGACGACATGAACATCCAGGACTACCTTCAGTCACACTACATCGCTGCTTTTGGTGAACTAGCAGACCGGATCCGACGAGCTGATGAGGAGGAAGGTACCGGTCTAAGAAATGCTTGCATCATTGGCTGGGACACTCTCAATGAACCGGCGGAAGGCCTAGTCTCCTGGGATGATCTGAACAAATTACCGACGAAACAGGGTACCACTCTAAAAAAGGGCACCACCCCTACTCCGGCTCAATCGCTTCGCCTCGGCATGGGTCAGCCTCAGAGGGTTGAATGTTGGGACTTCGGCACGTTTGGACCGAAGCGTACCGGAACCGTTGACGTCAACCCTAAGGGAAGAAAGGTGTGGGCCGAAACAGATCACTGCAACGGTGGCGAATTGCCCGACGGTACTCATCCTCGCTGGGTTGGAAACGCGACATCTCGAAATGGCCCTTGGGCACTTGCGTATGGGCTTTGCATGGCGTTTGGGATATAGAGTCTGGCTATATGCTCCAGCCAGATTATTTTAAATATCATCCTACAACGGGTATCGAAGTCGAGTTCATGAACGACTTTTGGTTACCGCATTTCAAAGCTTATGGAGAGCGAATACGCTCGTCACATCCCGAGGCCATCTTGTTTATCCAGCCCCCGGTATTTGCCTTACCTCCGAGAGTGGATGAAGAAATTCTGAAAGGAAGGTGTGCGTACACTGGGCATTATTACGATGGCCTGACGCTTATAACCAAACACTGGAATTGGTTCAATGCTGATTCACTGGGCGTCTTACGGGGTAAATATCGATTCCCGTTACAAGCCGTAAAGATTGGTGAAAAGGCCATCCGGAAGAGTCTGGTTGAGCAGATCGGGATGCTCAAAGACGACGCGAAGCTCATCACCACCCCGTGCTCCTTACACCCTACAGCAGGTCCCTACAATCAATACCCTACGGTTATTGGGGAAATTGGCACTCCTTTCGATATGGATGACAAGCACTCATATTATTCATCAAAAGGCGATTACAAAAACCAAGAGAAAGCTTTGGATGCATCGCTGAATGCCTGCGATGAATACAACAATGTTGCGTACACGGTTTGGACCTATATAGCACGAGGGCATTCACATCAGTGGGGAGATGCGTGGAATGGCGAGGATTTGAGTTTATGGAGTGGCGATGATATGAGGTGTACGTATGACAATGGTGAGGGTTACGGCGATGAGGGTAATCGTTCCGATTGTGCCGAGAGGGGTTGAGAGCGAGAGCGAGACGGTGGAGTGGTAATGAGAAGACACGGGAAGGAGCGAAGAAGGCGAAGAGTGAAAGTCAAGCTAGACTGCTCAGTGGTGGTGGCGGGAGGAGTACGGCTGTGCTGGAGAGCGCGAACGCTTCTGCGTTGAGTCTGAACACGATTTCAACGAGAGGGACGAGCAGCATTCCTCTTCCCGCCATCGGCTATGGGGACCCACCAGTACCGACGGCATCATCCACACTTTCTCCGACAACAGAACCTTCTGCGACCACTATAGCACAAAAGGACTCAACAACGTCACTTCTACTTTCGTCTGTCTGCCATGATGATGATCCATTTGACTTCTTGACGGATGGTGCGAGAGCCGTCAGAGCTTTTTGTCGCCCACGACCAGTAAAGGTTTTGGGAGATGTGGTGGACACCAAGTTTGACATTGGAAAAGCCGAGTTTAAATGTGTTATTCGGGTCCCGGCTGGTACTTCATCGACCGCAAGCACCGGACAGGAGGAGATCACGACCGAGTTTTTCATTCCCCTGGTGCATTTCGCAAGTCACGAGTTGCTAGAAAAATCCAGGGCGAAGTGGTGCGGAGATATGAAGGCGAAGAATAGCTCGACGGTGGATCTGAACTTACCAAAGGAGTATGCCTTTAGAGAGTACACTGACAGTGACATGGAAGAGGGTACAGGGCGCGGTGGAAAGAGGAGAGTCTTGGAAGGAATCGAAGATCGCGAAGACCTTTTTGATGTCGAAGTCAAGGTGTCTCGTGGACGATGGAACATCAAAGGTCAGACGCTATTTTGGTCGTACGACCAAAGTCCGAAGGAAGAAGACATGGTGATCGAAGTGAAGAGACGAGGAGGTGCTATTAAAGTTCGACCAGGAGGTTGGGTTGAAGTTCCAAATACGGCGAGTACGAAGAGTCGGAAGAAGAGTTGGTTATGTGACTGCACGGATGGGTGTATCGTTATGTAATGAGGCGCATTTTGTTTTGTTGTTTTTTTGTTCCTTTGCGCTGAGGCAGGATACCTTTTCATACTGTGTAGCGACAATTCTTCTTTCGGATGGACGCTGTATATTATTCTGTATATCGTGGAGCATTATTATATATATATATATACATTCATTGCACGATAAGAACGAGCGATTGGATACAAAACGTGGCGAACGATGCCCTCCAAAGATACGAATACATCGGGCCTGACCATGTGTCAAGTAAGTTTCCCTATCGCCTTTTATTCTGTGCCTTTCCTTCTTCATTGTGCCCCCCCCCCCCCTCCTCGACGGACCCTTGGCGGAGCCGGTATGAAAAAAAAAAACAAGGTGTTGTCAAAGCGACAGCAAGATCTACTCCTGAGGATAAGTATTGGGCAGGATTCTAAGTTGTGGCCAAATAATCGTGAATCGCGTATCACCGAAATGGAAGATGTGGAAGAAACGTCGTGTTTAAGGGATAGGAGGTAGATCTAAAGGAAGTCCGATTGGTTGATATATTAGTTATATGTCCAGTGGTCGCTCACAAGCACACTCGAAGAGTAAAAGTTGCGCCTCAAAGACGAGGGAGATAAATTTGAATACCTTGTCAAATGGAGTGTTTCGAAAAAAAAAAAAACAAGGACCCACAGATGAACGATCCCGACCTTTGGTGCAACACGGTCATCTTCACCCGAGATGTTCATTATGAAGAATGCGGATCCTCTATACCAAACTTTTTTTTTTTGATTAATTAATTACGCGGGTTCGGAGAAAAGAGGGGGATAGAAATCGAACCCAATTCTGGACTCTTACCAGTGCAGTGCAAAGAAAAATGTGGAGTATCAGTCGTTATATTGCATGCATTAATCAGGTAAACGATATCACAAAATACCACAAGAGAGAGAGAAGGATTTTTTAGTCTGTATATTTACCGGCGTTGTGGGCTGGGCAAAAGGGGTTTTTTTTTTCTTTTTGATTAATTCGGAATGCGAAGGAGCCGTGTGCAAAGGGGGGCTTCTTATCGAACCGTGCATAGTCAGCAATGCCATTTACACTTTGGATTGGCAGCTTGAAATATGTGATTTCGTTTCGGAGGTGGCGTAGCAATTCGAATAGCGGATAAGTTTCTGTGAATATATTGGAAGCGGGTGTTTTCTCTAGCGCAGATACGTGCGTCGCGGAAAGACAGGGTGAGGGGATATGAAGGATGTGCTGAAGGATGTATAAAGTTGGTTTGAATGCGGTGATGGGGTAGGAATACTGCTGTTTAGAGTGAATGAATCGGTCCGTATGGAAGGTATCATTGACCGACATCAATGATTGAGGGGTGACTGGGAGAGACGTATAAGAAGGGAGTGATATAGGGATACTGGACTGTCCGTTCTCGACTTGTTCTTTGCATGATGCATGTCAAGTCTCTTATTGGGATCGTGTTCGGTGCGGCGAGCATAGTGGCCAGTGCGGCAGAAGGGTTGTATCAACATGTTGATACTTGTGCAAGCATCCATGAGGTGTTGAAGGTCCCCCAGGGAGTAATTCCGGGAAAAAAACACGACGTCGGGGTGATAGGTAAGGATTTGATACCTACTCATTGGAAAGGTTGACGAATAGCACACACAGATGTGTGTCTCTGTCTCGACGGAGTCGTTGATTTTGTATTGAGCGACCCAGTTGCCAAAGCCGGCGTCGAGTCCGCAGGAAAGTCGTACGTTGTTACAGCAATCAAAAACATGGTGAGTATAAACGCGCATATGAATACGCGAACTGCTTTGTGATTGAGAACGGATAGATCAGAAGCAAGGGCCGCGTTTGTCACTATGCAGATCATGCAATCGCGACCTGCACCAGGGGCGACCCCTGCGCATTTGACTGCAAAGACGGGTTAGTCGAGAGAGCCAAACACTGGATATCGACTGAAAGCTATTTTTAGGTACCAGCCATCCGCGAAGCAGTGTGTGTGCAAAAAGCCGCTCATGGAATGCAACGGAAAATGCGGCATATTCCAAGGATGCCCCAGCGCAAGGCCCCATTACCGCCGGGCGCGTGGCCATATGTGCCCCCAGGGGATGCAAGCTTGTGGCAAGCTGGGCCGAGACGCGAGAACCTGGGAGTGCGTCGACACGCAAAACGACCTGGAAAGTTGTGAGTGTGTCTCTGTGTGCCAGAATAACAGTTACTAATATCATTTGCAAGGCGGGGGATGCACGGTGCCGCTGCCGGGAGAGAGGGCGGGCGGGGAGGACTGCAGTGTGCGGGAGGGCGGGGTGGCGTGTCGGCAGGGCAAGTGCGTCGGGGTGATGTGACAGCGTGACTTGTAGTAGTTAACATGGGCTCTCATCTGGGCACGCCAATAAACACCGCCCTCTTTCTCTACATCCTCTACTCTGTCCAGCGCATCATCTTCCCCAAGACCTCGCCCCCGCGCCCCGTCCCCAACGAGTTCAAGGCCGGCTACTCATGGATGCCCAAGTCGCACCCCCGTCGGTCCTCTTCAAGGTCTACACCCCAAGACGCTCGAGCCTTTCAACGGAACGAATGGTGAACGGATCTTGCTGGCCATCGATGGCACGGTGTACGACGTGACGAGTGGCAGGAACTTTTATGGCCCTGGTGAGTGCACTGACCGCAACACCTATATATACATATGCATATCTGCGCAGATGGCATGTATGGCAACTTTGCCGGAAGAGATGCCTCGAGAGGCATGGCCAAGCAGAGCTTCGATCCCGGTGAGCAGTGACGAGGCCGTGCGGTGACGACTTGTTGAACAGGGGCATCTCTCGCAGAGGTACTGACGCCGGTAGACCAACCGCTCGACAAACTCGACGACCTCAAACCAGACGAAGTGTACGTCCTCTCTTTTGTCTAAATACACACTCGAGCTGACAGCCATTCAGTGACAACATGAAAGGTGCGCCGGGGGGAATATCATTAAACAAAGTGTATACATATGTGCTCATCGCTGACACAGGCTGGATCGAACATTTCTCCAACAAGTACATCATCTGCGGCAAGCTGGTCGAGAATGGGGCTGCGTGAACTACCATTTCGTTTGTAATTTCGGCTCTCCCTCCTGCTCCTCGTTCACCGCAGTCTCTGGCTCGACGACCCACTGTAGAAAGCGTTGCGCATCCTTGTGTAGATTCCGCAAATTATTAATATTCTGCTACTTGAGAGGCAATAAACGCACCTGGGCGAGTTTCTCGGGCATGGACCGTCTGACGCAGAAGCGGGGGATGAGCCCGCCAAACTCTCCGCAGAGGATCCTCCGCCACTCGATGATCCGCCCACCTTCATACTCCCTGAGATGTTCGATGGACACAAACCGGCCCTTGACACCCGGGTCCTCGAGGACTGTGAGGTTTTCTGATGAGTCGTTCAGGTCCACCGGGATGGTGATGGCGATGCTGGGCAGACAGGGTCAGGAACGACGTGATGAGAACAACGGGACAGACATGCCCTGTCCGACTGCCAGGAACACTGGCGATCAATTTAAGCACCTGCAGCATGGCGCACACGCGCGGCGACAGCGGCGTCCCAAAGTCGTACGACACCGACCAGATGGATCGCGACCGCGATATCGCCTTGATGTCGATGGCCGAGACGATCTCCGGGATGTATCTGCGTTGCGGGCATCAACGAGTGTGAGCGAAAAAAAAGGAAAAAAGGGACCCGCACTGCCGCTGCGACGGGATCCTCGACTTGCTCATCTTGTTCCACAGGTGTGTGTACAGCGTCGGCGCCGGCTCGAGCATGTGCGTGTTGGGCGGCGGCTCCGTCTGCCACTCGTACTTGGCGCAGCACCAGAGCTGGTCGACCGAGTTTATGGGGATGGTGTGCATGCAGATCTGTGTTCCGTTGTACGATTTCGTCGTCTTCCACTGCCGCGAGTCGGAGAGAATGGCGAGGGCCTCGGGGACGAGGGCGTCGTTGGCGGGGAGATCTGTGAGGGTCACATATGCGCATTCAGCGTGCCTGCACCATGGAGGAGAGAGGTATACTCGAGAGTTTGTACGGCTGGAGAGAGAGCGCGGCGAGCGGCTGCAGCCTCGAACGGTGTCCGTGCGAGCGTCGAGGCCGCTGCTGCTGGTCGACGGCAGAGTCGGACTGCGAGCCCAGCGACGAGGTCATGGTGGTCGTGGTGGCGGGTGGCACCGAGCAGCCAACTCTCTCCTTCTGATTGCCCAGGGTCCTCGCCATGCCCACCGACATCGACCTCCTCACTCGCCACTGGGCCAACGAGCGACACGCCCCCGACATCCTCCCCGCCCAGCACCACCTCCTCGCCGCCATCCTCGACCACCTCCGCAGGCAAGTCCACCCGTCCCGCACACCCCTCTTGCCTCATCAATCACACACAGACAGTCCGACGCCGTCCAGCTCCTCAGGGGCGACCCCTCCCTCTCTGATGACGAGCACCTCAGGATCACCCTCGTCCAGCTCGACATCGAGCGCGTCAAGTTTATCGTCCGCTCCTACGTCCGCACGCGGCTCTACAAAGTGTGTCCCTTTCGTGATGATTTCGACAGTGCCTAAATGCTGGTTCACAGATAGAGAAATATGCGCGCTATATCACGTCCAATGCCGATGTCCAGACGCGCCTCACTGCCGCCGAGCGCGAGCATGCCAGTCGACACGCCGACCTCACCGACAGACATTTCAACTACAGCGTCCTTCAGAGTCTGCCCGAGCCTCAGCAGCATCTCGACGATGAGACGCCGTACTACATGCCGCCGATGAGTCCGTCTCTTTCTCAGTCTCTTTGCCTTCACCGTCTGACCCCGCAGCAGTGAACACACCCGATGTGACTCGCCCGGTCTTTGTTCACGCGCTGGAGGACTGTCCTCCCGTCAGTCTACCCGAGTAAGCTCTTCTCCTCATCGTCGTCGTTGACACTCACGCTGATACCCCCCACCACAGCGGTACACAGCACGAGATGCTCAAGGGCCACATCTCTCTCACCCACTTTTCCGTGGTCGAGCATCTAGTTGCGCGAGGCGAGGCCGAGCTCGTATAGTCCCACTGTACATTACCATAATATACAATTACATCCATCTCTCTCTCACTCCTCCCCGTCCTCTTCCTCCTCTTCTGGGCTCTTTCTCCTTGGCGCCACCTCCTCTTCATCATAGTCATCCATATTCGTATCTCCCTCCGCATCCCTCCTCCGTATCATCGGCTGCAGCATCTCTGTCGAGTCCACCATTTTCTTCCCTTCACCACCACCCTCCTCTCCTTCAACCTGTTTCTTTCTTCTCCGTCGCTTCGGCGCAGTCGCTGCACCCTCTCCCTCACCAGCACCAGCACCAACACTAGCACCAGCACCACTAGCAGCAGTCGGCTTTTTCGACTTGCGTTTCTTCTTTCCCTCCGCATTCTCAGCCTCCAAATCAATCGTCCCTCCAGCACTCGGATCCGGTACAGCCTCCACAATCTCCTTCAAAAAATCAAGCATCTCTGTCGTATCAACAGCATGTTTCCTTTATATACATCGCCAATTAGTCCAAATTAACTTTTCCTTACCACGATGAGACACAAAAAAAAGGGACAACGCACAGGTGATATGCCTCAACCTTCTTCGATCCACGATCCGTCGTCACTTTTGTCGATTCTTCAATAAGCAATCCGAGGAACAGTTCCAGCGCTTTTGCTGCATAACAATGAGCATCACCTCCAATATCGACGAACGGAAGCACAGAGAAAGACGCGCGTACAAATGACAATCGGCGTCGCTTGTGCAACCTTGCCCACTTCCTCGTCCTTCTGCATAATCTTCTTTATTCGCGCCTACAAAAAAGACCCATCAGTCAAACCTGTGCAACCGGGGAGGAGCTATATATCTTACGACTGGGAATTTCGTTTGCTTATTCTTGTTCTTCATGGTCGTTGGTTGAGTGGGAAAAACAAGACCACGTCTATGTATACTCTTTGTTCTTTTGACCATCACACTGTCTGACATCAATTCATTCCTCATCCCTGTGATTCATCTTGGCGAACCTGACTATTATCCAGTAATCCACATGTACAAGTAGAATTCGTGGTAGATCGACATATCCTCAAACTAAGCACCAAACACTCAAATGCGAACAAGAACAGCCATATAGATAATCTGCAAAACCGCTTCAAAAAAGAGGAACGCGATTCTCCTTCGTCGCTGTGCAGGATTGACGGTGACAGTCGTGGTAGGATTTGAGTTGGTTGATATGGATATTGAGGGGTCCGGGAGAACAACTGAACGTAGTGATCGAAGCTAAAGAAAGGTTTACTAATTACGAACGAAAGAAGAGCTCGAGGACGTACAAGGAAGAAGGCGGTCGCAAGGAATGAGTACACAAAAACAAGAATCCACAACGGCCCAGAGAAACCGAGGAAGCCCGCAGTAATTGTGACGATGACGCTAAGAAAACCTGTGAATACGCGCATATAACGAGAAAAAGACATAAATGCGCACCCCACAAACTTATACCCTCCATACGCAATTAGATCCACAACTTGACTTGCTCCTTGGATATTGAGAAAGTAGCAGCCAAGTTTGACAAAGATAAAGTCCAATATCACGACTGCAATCGCACGCGACGCGCTTTCACCCAATATCTGACGATTCATAGGTCAGCACACGGAGACACGGTTACAGCACCAAATATACCTTGGGATTGAAATTCTTCTCGAGGCCTCGGTGAAGAGCGTTCAAAAGGATATAGGTCACGATGGCCATTACTAGAACCAGTGTCAGCTGTGTTTATTGGCCACATTGGAGAGGCTTACCTGGAATATATAGGTCAGGACTGTTTATATCATCTCTAGGCGATTGCCATTCGGTCTGCCCATTTTCTGTCCTCCTAAGCTTCCTCACCCAGGGTTTATGCGTCCAAGGAAATAAGATAAGCCTCAATTTGTGTATGACGTATGAGTTGGACACGTTGAAGTGGTATTTGAGATTGGTAGAAGGGAAGAGCGTGCCAAACTACGTCAAAAAAAAAAAAAAAAAAACCGCGTCAGATCGTAGAAATTGAGAGTAAAGTTTCAGGATATACGCACGTTTCGTTGCATATATTCCTGGCCAGCGGCAACTGCACTATGGCCGAGTTGCATACCTAGCTGCGCTGTGGCGCCATCGATGCCCCACGCACCGAATTGGGTTGCAGGTATATTGCCCATTCCACCGTCGGCAGCTGGGGCAGGCGGGGGAGCGTTTTGGTGGTATCCGGCCTGACCGTGCTGGTTGTGAGCAAAAGGACTGGTATATGCGGGGACCTGAGAAGGAGCATGAGAGTAGGAGGGCATGGGCGGGGTAGACTGCTGAGGACCAGGCGAAGACGTGTAACGCTGATAGCCCTGGGGAGAGGCGGGGGTGGACGGCGGCTCAGGGATGTAGGCGGGGTGTGTGGGGACCGGGTGTCGCAGCGGTGGTGGGGATTGGGAGTGCATCGTTGTCGTAGTCGTCGTTGTCGTCAATCAACGTGTTCACCGACCTCCAAGATGTTCTCGGCCACGTGAGTGTTATTTATAGTTTTTGCTTTTCTAAAGTAAACTTCCTGTTGTGCATACCGATATCAAATGTCCTCGATTTACTTCCTGATCAATATTGGCCACTCGTTCGTGCCAGGTGAAGATCCAGGCAATATGTAGTACTAGTTTATCAGTCCACACGGTTGCTCAAGCCACTTAGTTCGCGTTTCTGCTGCTTCAACCCCCTCCCTACCAATACTGCTGCTTTCTCGATACCTCCCCACGTGTCAAAGACTCTCTGTCTGTCTCCAGGGCTGGGGGGACCCTATATCGTATACTTACATAGCATTAAATCTTCACCGACCAACGATCTCAAGCAATCATCTCTACCTCTCAGGAAACCAGTATTCATTAAGTTGGTCGAGATTTTCGGGTTTGTTTCTATTGGATTTATCAACCTCTCTTCTCTTCGCCACTGTCAGCCTGACCGGTACAATGTATGGCTAGAACCTATATCCAGAGGTTCATCTCTGCGATAAGAGAAGACTGCGGATACGAGCTACACCTCAGGCGCTCCAGATGTACAGCATCAATCTATCACAGGACGACTTTCTGCACTATCCAGAAACACAGAATCTCACCTCATTCGCACCTCCATCATCATTCTCTAACCTAGTCAGATATCTAGTCACCAACACAACAACTTCAAGTTCCCCAAAGAACCACATATCTAAATTAGACACTCCAAATAATCATGCGACCACCTCAAAATTAAATCAAAATCCCCCAGGGGCTCATCGGAGAAGACCAGTATCACCAAGGAAACACTTCACTCGTGGCCTCGAGTACCGAATTGACAAAGTGATAATTTGCCATTCGAATACAGTATCTAAATATAGATCTGTATAAATATGTATATATAACAAAAAAACAAAGAAAAAAAATTACAAACTTGGGGAGCAAAAAAATTTTCATCTTTTTCACCAAGAAATGAACAAGCCAGCAACAGCAAGAGAAGAAAGCACGACCTCAATAAGAAAAAGGAGTGCGCAGTGTGCATCAGGTATACAATGGTATCTATCCAAAAAAAAAAAAAAAAAAAAAAACCACAAAGAGACAGGGTAAAAGAGTGGAGGGAGGGAAAGGGGACGTAGTACGTCAATAAGGATAGGGTAACGAGTGTGAGTAACAAGAATGAGAAAGAGAAAAAGAAAATATCTATCTGCAAGGAAGTATACCATTCAAGGCAAAAGAGAGAGAGTGGGTGTAAAATGAACTAGCAAAAAAGAGGACAAGCGAGAGATTTTAACGAGCGACAAAAGAAACGACAGCACAAGAATTCCCAAAAAGACGAACACCATATCGTAAATACCATAAAGATAGAGGACTACCATAAAAAAATAAGAAAATAGGTGAGCAACAAAGAAAAGTGACATCTCTATCACCCTGAGCCGGCAGGGAACACTTTCCTAGCACCGGTACCAACAGTCTTTTTCAACACAAACTCATCATACTCCTTCGCCCTCTGTGCAACAGCGCGTCTACTCTCCGCTACAAATTCTTCAGGCAACTTCGGTACAGGTGGTACAGCCGGCACACGTTCACCGCGTTCATTCAACATTTCTTCAACATGCCGCAGGAACCTTTGCCGCGCTTCACCACTCTTCTCCGTATCCAAAAAACTTGCACGAGAGTATACACTCCCGCTCCATCGGCTGTTACGACCTTTTCCGCCGCCGCCACCATTGGTTCCGCCATTACTATGCCCATGGGCACTTGAATCCTCGTCCGAAGCGTAAAGCGTTGATCTGCGTTTACGCGAATCTCGAGGGATTTCATCGTCAGGATAATACGAAGCATCCTCTTCATAATAGTCCTCCCCCTCATCCCCATACGCATTAGCATATCCATTCCTCCCCAGCGGGAAATCATCAGAACGACCATAATACTCCTCAATCGCAAAACTATCATATCGTTCACTTCTCCTTCTCTCACCACCATCAGGAACAGTCAACCCAGAAGATGTAGATTGCGCATTCCCGTCACCAGCAGCGGTGTTCGCAAACGCCTCAAAACTCCCTCTCCTTGCAATCACATTATCTTCCAGTTTCTTCTTCCCCGATCCATCATCAACCCTTGATTCCCTAAACCTCGAAATCACCTCTCTAACACCATCCATATAGTCATCGTCAAAATCTTCCTGTGGGTATACACCACCATCGCTTCCACCACCGCCCCCGCCTCTATCAAGGTGATGACGCTGCACAGCCAAAAGTGAAGAATTCGAAGAAGACGTTTCTTCCCAGCCCGACTGCGGCGAAGCAACGCGATAATTCGCCGATACGCCAAGATTGCCGTTAATAGGCGAGGGACTACGGTGGACCGGTGCAACAGGGAACGGCGACTGTCGACCTCTAACACTTCCATGCCTGTCAAGAGTAGGCTCATTAATGATGGGGATATTCGCGCCACCACTTGAAGCAGTGTCATCATTAGCGGCAGGAGAAGGCGTCGAAGTAAACAACCCCTCTGTCAAACTCAGTTTCCTCCGGACTTTTGCTCTCAACGTACTCCCCGCCGTAGCTGAAGCATAATTGAAACTAGTCGGCGGCGCCAACTTTCCACCAACCGTACCATTCCCATTCACTGGAGCCGACTCGTAATGAGGTGAAGTCACCAGCAGAGGCGAAGGTAAGGGTGATCCAGTCGACACGGCAATACCTACATTGACAGTCACACCTCCATCCGACGACACCGAGCTACCATTGCCAACACGATGACCGGGTTGCAGAGATGGTGATATACTGGCGTCGCTGGGAACACTTGGTAAGGGGGCCACAGGAGGTGGGCTGGGTGGTGGTATATCGTGATGAACAAATATATTAGGTGGCGCCGGAAGGGGAGATAACCTCCCTCCGAGGAATGAACGAGGCCTCTTCGTGCGAGGAAATGAGGAGGAAATGGGTGAAGGCGAGCGATCCATTGGTATGGGAGTGATATGACCAATAGGAAAAGCTGCATCCGACCGAAGAGTAGTCAATGACAGTTGCCTCGATAAACCGGGGGTGTGGGTTTGAGTCTGAGATGCGCGCCTCGACAACAGGTTTTGCGGAGTCTGCAGCTGTGGAATGGAGATGGGACTACTTGTAGGCTCCATGATCGGGCTAGTGGGTCGTATTGCGCGCTGGGGCTCACTGAGGGCACTTGACTGTATTGACGATGGCATTGAAGACATGCTGTTAGCAGAGGGTGGAGGGATTGGAGATGTACTCGATGCGTCTTGGCCAGCGCGGGTCAATGGTAACGAGATTATCGGTTTATGTTTAACCTTCATCCTTTCCCTTTCCTCCCGAAGTCTCTCCTTCTCCCTTTCCTTCTCTTCCTTGACTCTCTCTTTCTCGCGTTTCTTTTCCTCCTTCTCCCGCCTCCTCTCCCTTTCTCTAGACTGGCTGTCACCACTGGACGAACTACTTCTAGATGGAGTTCCGTTGAAGAAAGGTAAGACCCGTCTCTTGCTGGGTGTCTGGAGAATTCCAGAAGGTAACGGTGGAGACGGCAGTGGAGATGGTCCGACACTCCCACTGGAAGCGGAAGTAGCAGTTGAGGGGCGAGTGATAGCGGAGTTGGAGATCTGGCGATTGAGCAAAGGTATTGACGGAACAGGAGCGGCAGGAGTATTAGAATGAGATGTCGAGATAGTGGTAGCAACGGAACTCCTCCCAGCGCCAATAGATTGCGAGGTAGACGTGTAATCTGAGAACCTCTGCATCGACGTTGGGGGTGGAGAGGGATAGGAAACAGGGGGGGCGGGGCTGGAATCAAGTCGCTGCTGCTGCTGCATCGCACTGACTGTCGAAACTGGGGAATGTATCGGTGAAGGTTCCATGATGATTGGCGGAGGTACTTCCATCTTCTCGGAAGAAGAGGCTGTAGAAAACATTTCTCCAGTAAGCCCAAGGTCGAGGTCAATCCCCAACCCGACAGGCCGGCTGTTAGAGGTAGTAGTCTGAGATGTGGTGGATCCCATAGAAATCATCGGAGCTCCAGTTGATTTGTTCATAGTCGTAGCAAATCTCTCCGCGATTGGCAAAACAGGCGGTATTGGTGGGGATGCTGTAAACGGTGACACCTCCGTCCTCAAATCTCCTTTGGACGGCTTTTTCCCAAGTTTGAAAAACAAACTCTTGGGTTTCTTGATCTCTTTATCATCCTCTTCTATAGTTTTCTTCCCCCATTTCTTCTTCTTCGATTTCCGTCCAGCATCCGTTTCATAGCCCCAAGCTTCCGGTGGAAAGGTCGCACCTTTAACAGGCGTTCTCAAGTCGTGCAACGACTCTGAGGCAACGAGACTGGGAACCGGTGACTCTGTGTAGGTGGGGAGAGCAGGTACAAGCGGGGCATTTTTAAGCTTGTCCTTCTTGTCCTTCTTGTCCTTCTTATCCTTCTTATCTTTTTTCCGCTTGGCATCTCTGAGGCCACTAGCCTCGCTTTCATAACCGTCTCTAAGTTCGCTTCTCTTTTTCTTAAGTTTCGAGGGGGTAGAGGGTCTTGAGGGAATATCGGCGGAATTAGTTATGTGAGGAATGAGCGTGTGAGATTCAGAGGTAAAGGCAAAAGGAGCGGGATTCGGCGGTGGAAAATGGACATGCTGGATAGCAGAATTGGTGGAGTGATTTTGAGACGATGAAGGAGTGAGTGGATATCGAGTTGAAAGAGGGGACTCTTGCGATAGGGACAGGTCTGGCGTGGGTGATGGATCCTATATGTCATTGTTAGTATTTAAATCAGACGTAAGAGAGTGATTAGATCAGGAACGGAAACAGAACGGCTAAGCCCAAACTAAATGGCGTTCCAGCGTATAACGACAGGAGACGTGCGTCAGCCTATCATATATCAAAATAGATGCGCTCTGAAGCGAAAGAATAATGAAGAAGCGAGTGTGTGTGGCGCTGTTTACGGGTTCTAGCTCTCGAAAACTATTCACCATGTCCAAACAAAGAACAAAAGTTTGGAAACGGCGAATGACAGATGGATGGCACACAGGAGATGAGATTGGTAGTCATCCGACACTGCCAGAAAGGAGGGGTCAAAGAAATTGGGGTTCCGAGGTGGGACGTGTTTCTAGCACGGCACGAAAGAGAAAGAGCACAGAAGAAGAAACCGACCTCGTCTTCTTCCTTGAGGGTGTTATTGAACATCCAGTCCGCGACGGCCGAGTTGTCGGCAATTCCAAGCTGGAGTGCAGCATCGAGAACGGAGGCCCTGAGTGCGTTGGACTGTCTGTCGACGGGCTGGGCGGGAACATTGCCGGGGCGGGGGCGGGGCCGCACGGCAGGGAGGGCGTCGGTGGTGGGATAGGACATGGTGGCGGAAAGAAGAGAAAAGCGCGCTGCGCCCCGGGGAAGGAGGAGGAAGAGGGAAGACGAGAAACGGCGCACGTGACCCTCCGTCTCGTATTCTTCTGCTGCTCCGTAGCAACCGCGCCGTCGACGCCAACGCCCCTTTTTAATTATAAAAGCTATGTTTTCCGAACACTCGCATGCGGCTCCCAGGTCCATCCAACAACCAACTATGTCGTTATACTTATCTTATACCCGATTGGCGCGCACGAGATGTCCTGCCGTCGCAACCCCAATTGGGAAACGCATCAACGTAAAGATATCTATCGACGCCAACTCCCATGTACATATCTATTATACTCACTACAACATCAGAACACGAAAAAAAAACAACAGAGCAACACTACTGATAAATGAAATTGTACCTAAGAAAACCAACACTTCAATCATCTCGCATCACAGATTATAACCAAAACGCACCGTGAAAGCAAGTGAGGTATAGCCGACAGTTGAGGCCCATAGCGAGCCGCGTTGTCATACAGCTCAAACAGTGGTATAGCCAACAGCTTCATATTCTTCGGCACAGCGAGCACCTCTAAAACACGAAAATTAAGCACACCATATTACGACTCCAAGGAACTACCCACTTTTTTCAGGCATCTGCACCAAAAACAACTTCTTGCACTCCTTCGGTTTAGTTATATGCGCAGGAACAAACGGATACTATTAAAAAAAACCCAAACCCACACACCCTCAGTCCAAATCCAACCCAAAATCAAAAGAATACTCACCATAAAAGTTTCAAAATTCGGTCTCCACCACTGCGCCAAACAATCCCCAATCTCCCATTCATTATCCACCCCATGCGTACTATCAAACTGTTGAGAATGAGAAGGAGGCGCCAACCGATCATCCAATCGTTTCTTCAATCCCTCAATCTCATCTTCTCCCGGCTTCAGATAATCTCCCGGCCTAACCCCACACACAAAAAAATAAAATAAATGTGAATATATGCACGCCAAAAAAGTCCACAAAGACAAAAAAAAAAAAAACTCAACAGTTTGAAAAAAGCATTGGCGATTTGTAGCATCAAAATGTGCGGGTGACCATGGTCATGCACAACCAAAACTCCTTCAACAGTGCGACGCATTCCATAATCTTCATAATTGTTCTGTAAACGCTGAAGACGAGCAGACACGGAAGGATCCTCCTCAGGTTGCGCCTCTTTCGTACTAGTCAGTAGTCGGTTCCTCAGTATCCGTTGCTCAACACACGAGAGTATTATTGTACCTGAATGTAAAGTTGGACAACGGATACCTAATCGCAAGTCAGCCAAAACTTGCGCGAAATCAGAGTCAGCAGCAAACAGGACATACAACGCGATGGTATTTGACATTGCTGCAGACGACTGTGGGCAGCCAACAGCACCAAGGTCCAACATCTAAATATGGTGACGCGTCGATTTGTAATCACACAGCCACCAGAAAACGTAGGCCCGCAAGTTCATCATCATTCATATTCATGACTATCGTATATAGGAACACCAGGGAAAGTTATAAAGAGAGGGAGGATTATGGAAAGACAATATGTCGAGAGAATCGAAGAGACAGAATAGAAAAACGGAGCACGAAACGTCGACTCCTCTTTAAAAAAAAACCCGGTCTGTAAGTACTAATACCTAATCCAAAGCATTGTAATTCGGAGAGGAAGCAGCGCAAAGGTAATCAGAGAACGCGAAGAGAGGTCAACATCGGGGAGGATGGGTGAGAAACCATAATGTATGTCACATTCCACCAGAAGAGAAAAAAAAAAGAAAAATAAAAAAAATACATCATACCAGGAAACCTGGACCATGCTATAACTTCAATTCTGTCAGCACCCTCCTAGCAAGCATCTGATACTGCCATCCGTCTCCACCCGCCCTTCTGAACTGTATTCCATGTAATGGCAACCACGGGACCTAGACCATCACAAAATTAATTACCGTTCAAATCCATAAAGGCTCAAAATGTACCTTGACGACATTAATCTCAAACCTCACACTCAACTGATTCTTCGCAATCGAATCAAACACATCCCTCCCAACTTCCCCGGAAGGTAACGGACTTGGGCTCCTCGGCGGTGCAATACTACCCGTCGCCGACGTCATCGTAGCAAAATCTCTCGGAATCGGCGGAAGGATTTTCGATTTATTCGATACAGGCGAATACGAGTTGGGGTCACTTCCCTGTTGCGGTTGAGGTTGCTGCAGGTATTGCATCTGTAATTGCTGAGAAGCGTCTGTCCCAACAACAGTATGATGTGACGAGACATTGAAGAAGGATGAGCTTCCGCTACTAGGCGTGGCAGTCAAACCTGTCGCACCACTTGGTCGTCCCTGCGCCTGACCTTGAGGGACATCGATATTCTGTGTCTGACCCTTCTCCTCCGACTCTTTCTTCTCCTTCTCCTTTCCTTTATGACTTCTCATTCCAAAACTCAACTTGCTCGCCTTCTTCACAATCGATGGCCTATGCGACGAAGGTGGGCTATACCCATGCCCTTGCTCCCCTCCACTCCCTTGTTGAGAATGTCCCCCTCGATTTACTGCCGAATCAGCCACACTCGCGACATCAATCGAGGGTGAGTGTATACACTCAAATCCGGTCTTCACCTCCCGATACTGAACCTGCATCCTATCCAACACGCGCCTGATATCCGCCTTAATGACGTATGGCGATTTGCTAGAAGTGGTCGCCACGCTAAACAGCCCTTTCAAATAAACAGGTTTATACTCCTTCTCGTGGTCCGTCCCCGCATCCTTCTCATCCACCTCTTCATGCCTACCAAGACCCACACGGCCTCCACTGTCCATATCGTCATGTTCGTCATCATGCTCATCAAAAGCAGCGGGTTCGACGGACTCTTTATGTTGAGCATTATGACCGTGGAATACCCTGTCCACCAATGGTCTAACATGAGCTGTCGCACTGTATCCAGTCGAAGGTCTTCTCGCCCTTCCGCCTGTTGCAGCTCCCGCAGATGAACTCGTTCCCATCAATGCACCACCAGTACTACTTCTCCTCTCATGCCCTCTCCTTGGTTCGAGCACCGTCGCCGCACGTCTATGAATACCTCCAACCGGTTGGCTAACACTCACATTCATCGGTGTCGCTTTAGCACCCGCACTATATCCGTTGACCTGTTCGGGTTGGAGAGATGAGGGAGGCTGAGGAACGTTGATAGTGGCTGTGGGGGTACGTTCAGCACTAGTATCAGGATCCTCCTTCTCCATCATAGTCTTGAGTGCATCAGCAGAGGGCCTCGGTGATGTACCTCTCTTCATACTCATACTCTTCCTCTCATCCTCGGTCATTCCACCACCACCATGACCACTCCTTCCAATAAGTAAACTGCCAAACTTCCGCACAAGAGTTGCACCGCCTGCCACCAAACCCGCTCCTTGATGCTGCTGCTGAGCCCTCTTTTCCTCCTCCTCACGCCCCTTATTCTCCCTCTCCCTCTCCGTATCCTCAGTGCTTTCATCAACAGTACTAGGTATGGGGAAAGTCGTGATATCCGGTCCAGCCGTCCTGGGAACATCCATCATTCCAGTACCCGTACTAGCCCCGCTCTGTTCATCAACTCCCGCACCTCTAACAAACATATTCCATCCTCTCGTAAGAACCGTCGGTCTCTGACTGAGACTATGACTCCGCCTGTGTGCCCCAGCCGGTGGGGGTGCCCTAGGTAATCTCTGTGCTGGCGGTTGAGGATCAGGATCAACAACGCGTCTTTGTGGTTGTCCGATACCGGGAGTAACGGGTGTCGTGGGCGTAGTTCCCTGATTAACGGTCGGCGGTAATCCAACATCTCTAGCACGAGGCTGTGGTCCGAATGTGGCCGCAGTGGGTGACGGTGCTGCACCGCCGTCTCCGTATGACACTGCACTATAATGCGATTGATCCGGCGCAGGCAATCTTGGGAGCGGCATACTATAGTCTGGTTTCCCCGAAGAACTTGGTGTAGCATCCTTCCAAGTGCTCGCTGTTGGTGTCCTGGCATGCCCATCCTCAGTTGTTGTACCGGTCGACGCGTACTGCTCTTTGTCCTTATCCACCCTATCCTTCTCCTTATCACCGCGTTCCTTCCCACCTTCAAACACTGACAACTGTGAGCTCGCAAAATGCCCAGGTCCATACACCTTGTCACGTTCCATCTTCTCTCTCGCAAGGTAATACATTGAGATCAAGGGATGGAAGCCCCTCGTCGGATCGACAGGCTCCTGAGACTCTCCACTTATCCCTTGCCCGAAGTTTCCAGTCAAATGGTTCTGTGATCCGGGAGGTGAATGACTCTGCGGAGACGCAGGTGGTGACGCGCCAGGCGAAAATAACTTGCGTTTGTAATACTCGAGCCCAGAGAACCTCTTACTCTTCTTCGGTGTCAAAGGCGCCGACTGCCCATATGCATCCAGCTTGGTTGAGCTACTGTTAAATGAAATAGCCAGACTCGTGTTTGAGAACGATTCGCCAATCCGTTTTAGGGCAGAGGTAGAGCCATTGAGACCTCCATTTCGCTTTCGTTCCCAGTATTGCACGGAACGAATGTAATTGTCTGACTCGAGTATTTTTATAAGTTTACGTTCAATTTCATCTTCGGTTCCGAACTCGAACCCTTTCATACCCTGAATTACATGGCGATCGAGGTCATCAGGACGCAGGGGTTCGCGGTGGACCAGGTGCGGATCGGGGGGTCCAGAGTGGCCACGCAGCATCCATGGATGGGTGAGAACCTCATGGAGCGTAGCACGATTGGCAGGATTTGTAACCAGTATTCGTGATAACAAATGCTTACATTCTAAAAATATGGAATGAAGTCAAGTCAATTCAGTTATTCGAGATAAAGGGGAAATAACGTACCGGCACTGAGCCATACTGGGTATTCGACCAAACCGCGTTTGATTTTAGCGTGGAGTGCGGGCATGCTTTGGTCATCAAATGGTACTTTGCCGCAGACAAGGACATAAAGGACAACGCCGAAACTCCATACGTCAACCTCTGGGCCAGTGTACACGCGTGCATTGAGAAGCTCCGGGGCAGCAAAATAGAGTGACCCACAGAACGTAGAAAGGTGATCAAGGGGATCGAATAGATTCGAAAGGCCAAAATCAATGATTTTGATATTGCCCGTGTTTGAGATGAGTATATTTTCAATTTTGAGGTCTGGATAAGAATAAGGCACCAATCAGTCAATCACACGAAGTGGGAGACGAACCACGATGGACAACATTATTCTGATGGCAGTAGTCGATAGCACTCCCAACCTGTCTGGCAAACTTCCGGGCAACGCGTTCACGCAGTCTACCATGGCTGATGATGTAGTCGAGCATCTGACCACCATTGACATACTCTGAGACCATATAGTAATGATGTTGGTGGACAATCATTTCACGCATGCCGCAGATGTAGGGATGATAGAGGAGCATCGAAAGGGCAGCTTCTCGGAGGGTACGAATCTCCTTCGAGGCGTCTTTGGAAGCCTGCTTGGCGGCGGACTCGGACACGGTGCCATTCGTGGGTGGAGGTTGAGGGTAGACCCGGGGAAGAATCTTGACGGCTAGCTGGCAAGAAACATCAGCGCTCCGAAGCGGGACTCTGGGAGGATGTAAGAGAAGAGAGCTACTTTTTCACCAGTGACGTTGTGGGTAGCGAGCTTGACTTTGCCCATGCTGCCTGCACCCAGAGTCTTGCTGAGGGTATAATCACCAAGGAGGCGGTTTGTGCGAGATCTGGTGGACTGCTGGGCATCTCTGTCGCGGTCTCTTGGGCGCTTGGGGGTGGACGAGCTGGAGGCCGGAGGATCCCTGCCATTGGGGTTGGAAGAGATGGTGCTAGTATTGTCTTCGGGAATGGAAGTTGGCGGAGGTTGTGTCGGGGCAGCGTTGTACGCCTGTGGAGGCATGGAGACGGGGCGAGTGCGAGGGGCGGTGTTTTGAGGACGTAGGTTAGAGTGGTAAGGTACTGCGGCGGTCTCTACCTCGTGTCCGTTGTTTTGCTCGGGAAGAGCTGGAAGGTGCTGGGCGACGACGGGGTGGTAGGACATGGCCTGGGGTGGTGGGGAATGAGGGGGCTCGAGGGTCGGACTCCGAGCTCGTTGTGTGCCGCGACGGGGACAAGGGGGCGGAGAGGTGGTCGAAAAGAAAGCAAGGGGAGATGGAGGAAAGGGTCAAACGCTCAAGCTGTGGGACTTTTTTTTTTGGGTCACAGATATGTAAGTATGTAACTATCACTAGTCTAATTCCTCTTCCGCACCGCTAGCCAGCGCACCGGGTGTTGTCTGAACACGGGCCAGGGTGGAACCACCGTCTGCGCGTTCCGGCCCATTAGCTGGCGTGGGCCCCCCGCACACAAATATCACTCACCAGCGCTAGGACCGCAGTAACTGCTCCAAATATTCCAAACGTCACTGCTAGCGATTGCGTTGCAAAGCCCAAGACAAACGAAACCGCCTAGACACGAACATCTCAACGGCCTGATGCCGAGAAATAGCTGAGCACTCACGGTGGTTGCAATGAGCACTACGCGGCTGAGCTCCTCGACGTGCCGCTGGCCGACAAAGTCCTGAGGGGGATAAGGGACCGGCTACGGGTAGAACTTGGGGACGCTTACGATCTTGCCTTGGAGGTAGTCTTGCATGTTTCTGACCAGACGACGTGTCACATTAGCTGCTACTACTATCTCACGGACTTTGCCGGTTCCTACGCTCTGTCATTCTACTAACTACTCTTTTTCTTCCTGGCCTCTGCAAACCCATCCAGCGCCCTCAGCCTCTCCGTCAGCGTGGGGTGCGAGTGGTGGTACGCAGAGTACAGCCAGTCGACCCACACCGTCGACAGGTTTTTCACATGCAGCGTGATCAGCGCTTTCCCAAGTCGCTCGCCCATATCGCTCATTCCCTTCTCGTTCAACTTGTCCTCCAGCTCCACCGCAAACCTGTCCGCCTCCCACTCAAACTTGCGGCTTACTGCATTCATGCCGATACTGATAACAGCCTCCACAGGCGTAAGGATCATCTGGAAAAGAAGAAACGCCACGATCGTCGGTGGTGCCGCGGCAACTCCTTTAGGAAAGTCAAAGGCACTCAACAACGGAGGCGCGTGCAGGAAGGCAGGGAACAGGGCAAGGATACCGAAAATGTGCAGCTGGGAGACTGCCATGAGTTTCGTGGGGTGGAGGTAGTACCAGTGACCCAGCTCGTGCGCGAGCACAGCCTCCACCTCCTCAGGCTTGGACTGCTGGATAAGCGTATCAAAAATCACAATGTGTTTGCTCTAACAAGCACAGTCAGATTCTATTGCATACACCGGGCAACGAATAGATTCTTACCCAGGGCAAACCAAAGAAATATGCGTTTGAATGCGAACTCCTCTTGCTTCCGTCAATCTCATATAGATGTTTCAACGGGAACTTGAGTTTAACTGCGAGCGCCTCAATCCTGTCCCTCAGGTCTCCCTCAGAGAGAGGCGACAGCTTATTAAACAGTGGCTGAATGACTGTCGGATAGAGTATGACCATCGACAACTGGAACGTAATCCTTTACGGATGCATGTCGTTGTTATTGTAGAGAACGCAACAATAGAGCAGTTCGCACTTACATGAAAGCCATCAACCAAGGCACGAACCTATCCCCAGCCCACTCGAAGATGTATAAAAAGACCGCCAAGAAGGGAGCACCAAGAACGAAAGCGATGCCCCAGCCCTTTAATAGATCGGTAATAAACAATTTGGGTGTCGTTTTGTTAAAACCGTGTTTCTCTTCCAAGACAAACGTTCCATAAACTTGCAGTGGTAGCGTGGGTAAAGAGGACACAAGGAACAAGATGAACACAAAGCCAATCGACTGCGTGATCTGTGTAACCGGTCGAAGTGAGTGAAGTAGACGGTGAAAATTTAGAAGCTGAAAAACACCTGGTATTCAGCGCCATAGCCTAGCTTGGCCAACAAACATCCAGAAGCCTTCCACGACCACGCGTAAAATCCAAAATGTAACATAAGAGAGTCCAGCGTCTGTTTATACAACCCAGACACAAAAGCGAACCTGGCCTTGTCTCTGCCATACACTTGAGATTTTTCGAATTGCCCCTCTTCAAAATGCCCTTTTAAAGCTTTTGGAGGCTCAGTTTTAGAATATAGAGGGTATTGCCTCGTTCTGTGAAAAGTTGGTCACGGAAAACTCAAAAAAAGGCCGAGGCGACATACATCAAGTACGACTCAAAGAGCGTCACGGACCAGGCAAAGACCTGGACATAGAATTTCCAGTCGATGGGGTCCGTAGAGACAAACGAGAGGCCGCGCTGGATGGCCTGGAGCTGGTTGTGGAGAATGTCCATAGTCGCGAGTGGAGAGCCTCGTCCGCGCGTGCAAGCGACGTGGCGACATCATCGCGGTGATCCCGGATCAACCGATCAAATATATATGGGTACATAAAATAACATATGATATTATCATATTACAGGCATTTATTGCCCCTTCATCACAGAGTCAATCCTAGCATCCTGAATTCGCTGCCTCAAGCTCTTCCACACCGGGAAACCGCAAAAGAAGGTTGCCCCAACATACAACGCCTAGTATAGTCAGAACCATCTCATCACAAGACTAGAAATTCAGAACCCACCCCAAGTTCAAGCCCAGTGAAATGTTTGCGGCAAAGGTGCATCGTATAGAGACACTCGAGTCCATGCAAGAAAAACAAGCTATTCGCCACAATCTTGAAAAGGGTATGCCCAGCGACACCCCGAATTAGATAGGCAGGATATAAGAGAGCAGAAGTTCCTTGAGGAGCATAAGCGAGATATGACACGAGTGACATAGTCGCGGCAGCGATCATGATGTTTTGAGTAAACTCAAAGGTCGAGATATGCGGTGCTTTGACCTTTGAGAGATGTTAGTGTGAACACGCCACCCCCAAGCCACTCTTCTCTTACCATGCCCAATCCCTCTTGCGCCAGTGCTTTCATTTCAATGAGCCTCGGCTTGACATCCTCGTAGCCCTTCAGAGGGGGCACAATAGATATATACACTTCTTTCTTCCCTCCACTTTTGAGGGTACAGTTCAATGTCATGCTCTAAACCATCGAGGTAAACAAAACAAACTCATTCAGAATATGACACGTACGCACTTTTGTATCTATCGCAGTCATTTCTGCACCGGTGATCGCCTCTTGCACTTTTCCATACCACTTCGCGTATGCAACCAGAGTGTCTGGGTGTCCAGACATATACATACGTAAAAAACCAGATTTTTCTGCGACTGGGTCAGACATGTTGAGGAGGAAACAGAGGTGGTAGAGATTTGACAAATGACAGCCGACCCGGGTACCACTGTTAAGTATACTATATATAGACTCCCATCAACAAACTTCTCCTATGACTATGAAATCTCAGGAGGTCCTAGACTTTACTCGTCCTATCATACTCTCATCTTCCAAGTCTGCCGCGTCTGCCATGCTTCCCTATGAGGTTATCTATGACATTCTCGGCTTGGATATCGTACGTCGCTTCGTCTCTCTAACCACATTCCAAATTCACCTCTCTCTAGATCACTTCAGACACAGATACCTTGTGTCAGCTACGCTGTACTTCAAGAATTTTCTACGAACGAACCACCCAAATTCTCTTCTCTAAGCTCAGGATAAAATCTGTGTATTATCAACCCCAGAAATGCGAAAATTTGAAGGAAATACTTGCGTCGGGGAAAAAGTCTATATTCCACTATGTCAAAACCTTACATTTAGAGATGTTTCCATCCATCCACGTGGACATGTGGCTCGACGTTCTCCAAGCTCTTATACCTCGTCTGCCAAACCTCCAGGCCGTTAGGTAAGTTCCTCTTCCGAGTCATGCACATGCAACGACACTCACACCTTTAACCCCTAGATGGGACCATGTTGTTTCGTCTATTGATTATCCCCCTGACGCGATCAAGAATCTAGAAAATCAACTCGGTTCAATGCCAAAGATTAATGAGTACTTCCTGACTATACGTCAACACCCCGATTTCTTGTACAGCGAGTTTCCTGTAACCGAGATTCCTACACCTCCTTTCCATTTACAAAACCTAACGGTGCAATGGTGGCTCAATATACGACCGCCACCTCCTATCATGTCGCAACTTTCTTCTCTAGTAGCAAACTCTCCCAACCTTGAAAGCTTGTCATTCGGTGTGGCATACGACTTCAACCTTGAAGACAACTTTGGAGATCAAGTTTTATTCGAGGAGTTATTCGGTCCAGCGTCTTCACTTCCAACAGATCTAAAACTCAAAACGCTCGAAGTCCGTGCTATCGTGATCACTCAGGACAATTTTCGACGCCATCTTCGACATTTCCGACACCTTAAAAATCTCAGGATTAGGCGACATCCAAGTGCCGACCCGGAGGCACTCGAGAATATCGGAGAAATCTTACGAATACTTCTAGCGGAGCGCGTCCATCTCAAACGCCTTTCCCTCGATACATTCCACCATCCAGGAGTGTTTGAATATCTGACGTCATACACTGGTATTGAGCAGCTGTCCTTGAAACCAAGACATATTCTCGACCGTACTCACGAGCTAATGAACCAATTTTTCTTCTCGGTCTTACCTGCCCATTCGGCCTCCCTGAAGGAGTTGAGGCTCGGAATGGACTGGACAACGCCATGGTCGTCTCTTCCACAACCTGAATACCAAAACTCTCTGAAGCAATGCAAAGTTCTTGAGTACTTATACTGTTGGTTATTGGTTGAACTCGAAGACGTCGAAGCCGGTAATGCGAATGTCTTGGTAAAGGCCCCATCTAATCACTATATCCTCTTCATACACTAACGGGTTTTGTCTACAGGTGAGTTGGCTGGACACAATTAACGCCATGCCTAGCCTATGCGTTTTCAAGTGCCCACCAGTTGCGACCTGCCATAGAACGTTTTTCCTCTGTAGCGGGTCCGAATACGATCCGGATATACGGATAAGAGATTTCGTGAACAAGGCTGTGGGAGAGTTCCGATCGCATTGTCGCATTGATTGCGAATGGACGTTCCGCTCTAAGTATTATCTAAAGCGATGTTTCTTCATCCAGTGACCTGCCATCAAATTTTTAGACCAGGTACACGGTAATATGCTATCGGCAGTCACACCTCTTTCATGTTCCTTCTAGAATACGTTTCATCTGAAAATTCTACTATAGTCTCATGATTGAGATAGTGCGTACTTACATCACGGCCCGAGGATTAACTTAACCTGTATGGTAGCCTGAACCATCATCCCCACTCCTAGAACTTACAGAACCCGTATAAAAGGCTACTTCGGCTCCGGCCTAAAATCGATGCGATACACGGGAACTCCCCGTCTGTCACTCAGCCTCAGACTGAAGATAGTTTCTGGTATACAGTTAGTGTTTATGATAACGCAACACACCTAAAGCAAACCGATTCCATTCAAAAAAACCCTGACTCTCGAATCCTTTCTCGGTGCGGACAAAACTCCTTTTTCTGCAATGCTGAGGATACACAAACGCTTAGGTCACATCAGGGAAAGTCCGTGCCACCCTATGTTCCGTACCATAACGCCAGTAACTCTCTGTTTCCGAATTCGCCATAGCCTGAGGTCGCCTGCCATATGTTATTTATATCCGCACAGACCGTGGCGTAAGTTAGCCTGGAAGACAGCTGGATCGAACGTCGATTCTCTTCCCGCTAGTACTAATCCGCACGCTTATATGCACAATTATCCTTAAAAATGTTTCTCCTCCCCTCCCCGGATCTCTACTTACCTGCCCTCTCTCCCTTTCTTTTGACGACGATCTCGGCCTGAACGGATGAGCAACCCTAGGGACTCTTTACCTGCTGCAGACTCTACCCTTACGACGCTTCGGGATCAGTCTACTCAGACTCAATCCGAGCCTGTTGGGTCCCCGGTCGACATACCGACTCCAGACCGCCCACATCTACCTGAGCCTCCACAACCACAAGGTAATCCGCCTCTAGCATCTTCCCCAGCTACTTGGGCGAGGTTTCCCGTTCCTCAACCCGCACCCGCCGGCCCTGATCAAACCCCGCTACGGTCTCAGGACGGAACACATATAGCCGGTCAAGGCGAAACAATTCCGAGTGCACATACCGGACGTGGATCACAAGATACAATAACCAGACCTAGTACTGGGACGCTAGCGGCCCAAGACAACCCGGTTAAACCCACTCCATCTCCAGCTCCTTCCATCTCCAAGCAAGTCCAGACAAGCCCACCCCCCTCTCTAGACGGACACGGGGCCTTAATTCCCGAGGTCAACACCGGACCACATATCTCAACCCCAACCGAGATCCGTCGAAATGCACCGCTCCCCCCGCTCCCTCAGGCCTTCATGAATCCCGCTATGCCACCACCATCTATAAATTACCCTTGGATCAATCCGGTAAATTAGCCCGTACATTTTCGGCTCAGCAATCAACTGACTTACCTTCTTATGTAGGCTTACAATCGACGCCTCAATAATGTCGGAGGCGCCACTCGGCCTGGCAACTTCGATCGGACCAGTGGCATGATGGCTGTCCCATTGGCTGGTGTCCCAAGCCACAACTATGTCACTCCTGACAACCCCACAACTGTCAGTCCAAGAACGACAACTGCACCACTCACTAGTGGTCATGGATTCGAAAAATCAGGACACGGTATGGAAGAGATCATACTGCCAGTACCCGATGCTGTACCGAACCAAGGTTACACCAATGTAAGCCGATCGCGAACATTGAGGTCTAGAGACTGGATGATGGAGGTGGAAGAAAAGGCGAGGCTGCTTTCCAATTTCCTCTCTAGCTCAGAACCTAACCCAGCTATTCGACCTCAGGAGAGATCCGTTGGATTAAGGCTAGATCCTACGCTCGAGAAGGCTAGGTTTGAACGCGAAAAATTTGCTCTCCGGGCCAAAGTAACCGCATACGCATTGAACATTGCCATTGGCCTCCAAGTACTTATCGGAGCCCTGACAACGGGGCTGTCAGCCGCTTCGCCCGGAAAACAGGTGAATTACCCTCCGACCTTCTAATGCACTCTCGCTCATGTTTTTCTCTCAGACTTCGATAGCGACCGCTATTCTAGGTAACTACTCCCTGAAATATCCCTTTAAATTCTGAGTGTGACCGTTTCCATTTTTAGGTGGGATCGCAACATTAATTGCGTCCTATCTTGCCAGAGCCCGTGGATCACAGGAACCAGAGCTCTCCGCAGGGAAAGTCAAAGATCTCGACCAGTTTATTCGTGATTGTGAAACTTTCCTACTTGATCATGGTACTTCGATAGGCAGTACCAAACCGAACCAAGAAGACCGACTCCACGAGTTAAGAGAAAGATTTGAAAAATTACTTGGTCATGGCAAAGGGTGAGTTTCAGGTCTACAAGTCTCCATTTTCCATTCATCTCCTGGAGTTGAGACTCGAGCTGACGTTGTACACAGAGATCGGCTTCCAGCTCAGGCCCTGCGCCCTCCAGCTTAAGCTTTATTCTGAAATTGTCACATTATATATTTCATACGTGTACGTGTATGACAGCCAGTATTTGGCGACGAAATTTTGTATATAAGTATGTAACGAGTTTCCGGAATATTCCAAGTGTATGCCTTTATTCTTGTTGTATCAGATTGTATAGATGCCTGTTTTACATTTTTTTAGGACCAGAAGATTTGAGAAAAACAATTCCCTTTTTGTTAAGCCATAACGCTGGCAAGCAAAGCCATCCGAATCTAATTCTCGATAAGTAAGCTGTCAGGCATCCGGGTGGAGCTACTCACAAAAAGACCATAACGCATTTGGCGGAAATAAACAGCACGTCTCGAATCGAAATCAACCTCAGGATCAATTTCTATCGGGTGTTGAATATCAACAAGTGAGATGAACTAAGAAATGGACAAACTCACCATTAACACGGGGAAGTGGATGCATAACGATCATATCCTCTTTGGCCCTCGAAAGGACTGCGTGGTCAATTCGGTATAAATCCTTGACCTGCATCCATTCCTGTTCGCTTTCAAACCTCTCCTTCTGCACCCTCGTCACGTACAATACATCAGTGCCCTCAAGAACCTCATCCAGTGATTCACAGATAGTGACGGGGACACCGGCTTTTCGTGCAGCAGAAACAACGCTATGTGGCATGGCAAGGGACGGAGGAGAGACAAAGTTCAGGCGAACGGAGTATAGGCAAAGAAGAGTGACGAGGCTGTGTACGGTACGTCCGTTTTTGAGGTCACCAAGGAGAGTAATGGTGCGAGCATTGACAGTACCCAGCTCTGAACGGATGGTATAAACGTCAAGTAGAGCCTAGCTGTGTGTTAGCAGGGGTAAAGAGTAAGGGAAAAGCTAAAATACCTGTGTGGGATGTTCGCCAATACCGTCACCGCCATTGATGATTGGAACAGATGAGAACTTCGCAGCTACTTGAGCACTTCCAGCATCCGGATGACGGAGTACAATAGCGTCTCCATAGCATGCCAATGTCCGAACTGTATCGGAAAGTGTTTCGCCCTTGGCAACAGACGACCTTTCAGCAGTAATTGATACTACCTCTCCACCACATCGCTTCATTGCCGCTTCAAATGAAGCGCTGGTACGAGTTGAGGGTTCATAAAATGCGGTGCAGAGTACTTTTCCTCGGAGGATGTCTAAGACGCCATTACGTTCCACTTGTAGCCGCATTTCGTGAGCGAGGGAAAATAGATCGTGCACATCACGGTGAGTGAACTGCTTGACGGACAAGATATGACGGCGGTGGAACGAAGGGTGAGTTATCAGATTGGCAGAAAATTGCCCAATCTGAGGGGCTTGCTGGCTTGGAAGTTGAGTAGGGAATGGTTGTGGTGTGGGCACAGCCGCCAAAGGTGTGGGCAAGACACCGTCAGTTGCAGTATCCTTAGGAGGAGCGTGAGGTACAGTTGCCGCGGAGATGTCGCGGCCAGTCGGAGAGGAGAAGGAAGCACCATCCAAAAATACGGTCTGATTATGGATGACAACACGATGAATGGCTCCGCTGACAGACTTCGAGTCAAGTGGTGACCAGGAAGCGTGAGGACTCCTAAATGGCATTTTCCGACCAATGACAACTTCAACATGAGTGTGGAGTTGTTCTGGTATGCTGAAAATTTGAACGGGGTTGTCGTGGAGGCGAGTACAGATATCTTCGAGAGTAAGGCGGCCCTCAGTGACAGCAGTAAGTAAGAGAGGTAGGGCTTCAGCAAATCCGGCACTAGTTGCAGATGCTTTACCGACATCACGCGTGAGTTCGGAGGGAACTGTACCAACAGAGAAGGCATCAATAGTGTCGAGGCGCTGCCACAATGCTTTCTGGTCGGCCAATGTGGGAAGAGCAGCGGTTTCAGGGAAATCCTCCTTGGTATAGAATAACGAGTAAACAGATACATCGCAAGTAACTTTGAGCTGCTTGGCTTTACTCAACGTGATGAGCAAGAGGTCGTCGTTCGTTTGGATATCGGTAACATGGACGCTCCGGCCGTGTAAACTAGCCAACAAGAGAATAGAAGCCAGATCAGACCCTTTGGCATTGGTGATGATGACCCTCTCGGTGGGCCATGAAGTAAAATGGGCCGCAACCGTCGACAAGGGCGTGCTTCTGGGTACGAACAGAGCCTTGGCTTCGGACTGAATCTCTTCATCTAATCTCTGGATATTGGAAGAAGTAGCAGTGACACTCAAAGCATAGTTGCAACGAGCAACGCCCGCAATGGTAGACTGGACCTGCTCCAATGTTTGACGGTCGGAGATGATAGACTTGCTTCCGACCGGCAGAATAATAGCAGTAGTGAAGCCAGCAGCAACGTATGTATCCGTGAGCTGAGCCAAGTCCTCGCCGCTCTGTGTCACCAGATTAGGAATAAAGGCGGCGATATTGACAAATCCAGGGAAACTATGGGTTTGATATGAGCTCTTTGAATCGATGCTTGCTACGTCCAGAGGAAGTTTGCGAACAAGAGCTTCTGCAAGGATCTTGGCGTTCTTGACATTCGTCACCAGTGGAATGTCATAATCGATAGCCATACGACGGGTCTGGTAGCCCTTGCTAGTGTAACTGGCAGGACGTCTGTAGTGGTTCTTGGAAGGCAAATTGATATACAAGTCAATGAGGTTGTTGGCAAGATGTTGGGTCAACGAATATTCCGACTTCTCCCCTGAAACATCGCTCGGACCTAGTGTGTCGAGGTACTAAAACAGAAAATAGCGATCAGATAAATGAAAAGTAGGGTGGAAGAAGAAGCTTTACCTTGCAGGAAACGTTATGCTCTGTCAGGAAGTCTGCCGTGCCTGAGGTAGCGAAGATATTGTATCCAGCAGCACTCAGTCTCTGCACGGAAGGCAATAACTCGACTTTTTCTCTGAAGCTACCAACAGAGAACAGGATATTCTTCTTCGGACGGACAAAGCCTGTCGAAAGCAGAGCTTTCAAGTACGCCTCGTATTTGTCACGACCAAAACAAGCAACCTCGCCGGTTGAAGCCATTTCAACTCCCAGGACAGGGTCAGCACCTGTCAAACGACTGAAGCTAAACTGCGGGACTTTGATACCGACATAGGCTGTCGGAAGACCAGGATCGGGGTATGGTTCCACCGGCAGTCCCAACATAACTTTCGTCGCCATCTCTATTGCGTCAACTCCTGTAACTTTGGACACGAAGGGGAAGGAACGAGCAGCACGAAGGTTACACTCTATCACCTTGATTTCGTTGTTTTTCGCAATAAACTGAATATTGAATGGCCCAGTAACGTTAAGTGCATTACCAATCTTAGCTGTGGCCTCCTCAATCTGGCGAACAGTCTCTGGATCCAAATCTTGTGGTGGATGGATAAGGGTGGCGTCACCCGAATGGACACCAGCGTTTTCGACGTGTTCAGAAATATAATGCATGACCATCTTTCCATTTTTCGCGATAGCATCCATCTCGATCTCCTTCGCTTGTTCGATATATTTGGAAATGACAACGGGATGGTCACGAGAGACTTCGGCGGCTTGGGACAAGTAGTTGATCAGGTCATCACCAGTTGAAACGACGTTCATCGCAGCACCGGATAGAACGTAAGACGGGCGCACAAGCACAGGATATCCAACTTTATCGCAGAAAGCAGTCGCTTCCTCGAAACTAGTCAGCTCCTTCCATAGAGGTTGATCCACACCAATTTCATCGAGAAGTCGCGAAAACTTGTACCGGTTTTCTGCGGTATCGATCATCTCTGGTGAGGTGCCATAAATCTTGACGTTCTGACGATATAATGGAAGAGCGATATTATTTGGGGTTTGGCCACCCATGGAGAGGATAACTCCGCGCGACTGTTCGATGTCGAAGATATCGAGGATAGTTTCCAAGGAGATATTCTCGAAGTACAGACGATCTGCCTCGTCATAATCGGTACTGACAGTTTCCGGATTGTAGTTCACCATTACTGTCGGGAAACCTTGCTCGCGAAGAGTTCGAATGGCGCGAACGGCACACCAATCGAATTCAACAGAAGAACCGATGCGGTATACACCGGAACCCAGAACCATGACACCACGATCCTCGAATTTGATGTCGTGCTCAACGGCATTGTAAGTGGTGTACAGATAGTTGGTGAACGCGGGGAACTCTGCGGCGACAGTATCGATCTGTTTGATGAAAGGGGCAATTCCAACCTCCTGACGTAGTGTGCGGACGGCAAGTTCCGTTGAGCCCAAGCACACGGCAAGGTGGCGATCGGAGAAGCCGAGCTGTTTGGCTTGTTTGAGAAGAGATGACGAGATGCTTGACACATTGTACTCGCTAGAATCTGCGTCAGTGCCAACCAGAAGAAAGTCGATGAACGACCTACGTAAGGCGTTTCTCCATTTGGTAGATATAGGAGAGCTTTGTTAAGAACCATTTGTCGATATTGGTCATTTGATGTATTTTGTCAATGCTATAGCCGCGATGAAACGCTGTTGATATAGCAAAAATACGTTTGTCTGTAGGGTTGACCAACTCCTCGTCAATGTCCTCTACGTACTCGTTCTGGGAGCACAATTAGACTAGCGCAACTGAGAAGGCAGACTTCTTACCATGGCAAAACCGACGAACTGATCATCAATTGCCCTAATCGCCTTCTGAATTGTTTCCTCGAAAGTCCTTCCAATACTCATGACCTCGCCGACACTCTTCATGCTGCTGCTCAAGAGCCTGCTGACACGACTGAACTTTTTCAAATCCCATCGAGGAATCTTCACGACACAGTAATCCAAGCTAGGCTCGAAACATGCGCTCGTCACTTTTGTCACTGTATTCTTGATCTCATTCAGAGGAATTCCCAACCCAAGTTTAGCTGCGATAAATGCCAACGGATACCCAGTGGCTTTCGATGCCAAAGCAGAGGAACGAGAGAGACGAGCATTTACCTGACACGCTTTTAGAATATATACTCTTGGCATAACAGTTGAGACTCACTTCAATGATGCAATATTGACGGGAAGTAGGATTGAGGGCATACTGAATGTTACATTCACCAATGACGCCAAGATGGCGGATGACGTTAATGGCGGTGGTACGAAGCATGTTGTAATCCGAATCCGAGAGTGTCTGGGAGGGGGCAACGACGATAGAATCGCCAGTATGTATACCAAGGGGATCGAAATTCTGCGAATGCTTAGACAACGATCCAGCTCAAGTCAAAACTTGCTTACCTCCATATTACAAACCGTGATGCAATTATCTCTACAATCGCGGACAACCTCATACTCAATCTCCTTCCATCCTTTCATACTCTTCTCGATTAAGACTTGAGGGCTCGTAGCGAACGCCTTGCTGCACAAGGCACGCAGCTGAGCCTCATTTTGAGCGAAACCGGATCCCAGACCTCCAAGCGCGTAGGCAGCCCGTACGATGACAGGAAAACCGATACTCTTGGCGGCCGCAATCGCCTCATCAGCATTCACAGCAGAAGCACTCTCAGCGCATTTCTCGCCTATCTCCTCCATCGCACGAGCGAACAGCTGCCTGTCTTCTGTCGTGATGATAGTATCTATCGGGGTCCCAAGAACTCGGACTCCAAGGGCCGCAAATTCGTCCTTCATTTTCACTCCGACGTTCAAAGCCGTCTGCCCGCCGAAAGTGACATAGATTCCATCTGGTTTTTCGTAATTGATGACCTTGCGGACGAATTCGGGAGTGACAGGAAGGAAATACACTTTGTCAGCGAGGCCTTTCGAAGTAGCAATTGTAGCGATGTTTGGATTGATCATGATGGTATAGATGCCCTCCTCTTTGAGAGCTTTTATGGCTTGAGAACCGGAATAATCGAATTCTCCTGCTTGGCCGATAGACAACCCTCCAGAACCAAGGATGATGACTTTAGAGACCTCAGCGCGAGGGACCCGCTTGTCGTTGTCTTCCTTTTTACCACCAGGCATGCAAATTGGGACGAGAGAGCTGGTGGTAGCGCAATCTTCGACGTTCCGCAAGAAAACGTCAAAAAGGAATTCAGTGTCTCGAGGGCCGGGCGTAGATTCCGGATGGAACTGCACCGAAAAGAAGGGTTTGTCTTCGCAGTAGATACCCTCGTTACTACCATCATTGGCGTTTTTGAAAAACTCTTTCCACCGCGGAGGGAGTGTTTTGGCGTCAACTTCGTAACCATGATTCTGGCTGGTGATGTAACAACGACCGGAGAGCGCATCTGTACAGGGTATGTTCTGCCCGCGGTTTCCATACTTCATTTTCGATGTCTTTGCGCCAGCGGCTAGCGCCATGAGTTGATGCCCAAGACAAATACCAAAGATTGGTCTGTCTCCCTTCTCCATTGCCTTTGAAAGCCGCTCGACCGTCTCCTTGACCATAGTTGGATCTCCTGGTCCGTTGGAAACAAAGAGACCGTCGTAGGGTTCAGATTCAGAGAGGAAGTCGTAATTCCAGGGGACGACTTTAAGTTCGACACCGCGTTTCGTAAAACAACGGATTTGGTTATACTTCATTCCTACATCAAGAGCCAAAATTCGTAAAGGCCTGCCAGACGGGTGCATACGGCTCTCCACAGTGGGTTTAAATACGCGAGGAGTGGAAATAGACACACTCGCGACGAGGTTTTTCTGGTTGGGATCATAGAAGGGGATGTCGATGAAACCCTCGCGCCATGGGTACGGGGTAGGAGGAACATACGGCTGGGAGAGGACGCGAGGCATTAAGAGAGAAGAGATACTCGGCCTGTTCATTTGAGATTCATTAGAGCGGGCGAGGATTTTCCCGAGCATGGACCCCTTCTCGCGGATTTTTTTGGTCAGAGCGCGTGTATCAATACCGTACAACGCGGGGACTCCGTTTTCTTTGAGCCATTTAGAAAGCGAAGAATTGGCAAGGAAGTGGCTGTAATCTTGAGAATAGTAACCAACGACAAGTGCGGCGACGTGAATCCGTGATGATTCGAATTCGGAAGGTAAGTCATGTAGAGAGGCAGAACGCTCTGGAACCCCATAATTGCCAATCAAAGGATAAGTTAGCACGAGAATCTGGCCCTCGTAAGATGGGTCCGTGAGTGATTCCGTGTATCCAACCATCCCTGTTATCACCGTGAGTACTGATCTAAATTTTGAATTTGGATAGCGAACCTGTTTGGAACACACATTCCCCTGCAATACTCTTCTTTTCGGCACCGAAATTAATACCACAATACGCAGATCCATCAGCAAGCTCTAGAATGCCTTCGACAAAATCGGCGGCATTTTCATTGATCGAGAAAGCAGTGGACGGCGGTGCCGGCGTGCCGGCGAAATCACTAACGGCACGAGCGAGAGCAGGGCGCAAAGCGGTTAGATTCCCGTTTGCCACCGTGATGTTTTGGGACATAATGCTGATGGATTAGAGGGCTAGGGATGTTGTCTTCCTCGCCACTCGAATTGAGCGAGTCGAATGCGAGTGGAGAGGAAGAGGAAAAGAAAAAAATTATGTAGGATCACATACCCCAAATTTCATTGTTTGTTTTTGTATAACATCGGCATTTCTCCTGAGGACTCGCAGAATCCCACGATAAAAATATCGAGGCGATAGCAATGCAGATGTTTCTGCAGGTTGGTAGCGTCAAGTCAAGTCAACTTCGTTAATATGAAGAGCACGTATATCACTCTTTTCAAGTACTGACAATTGGTCAAGGCGGGAATAAAGAGTATTATTGTAAGCTTCCACCAAAAAAATCATTAAAAAACCTTGATTGCATTTGAGAAATCCAAGTAAGAGAAATGGCCGATCGGAAGAACATCATCGAGGACATGCAAGGGGTAAAAAAAAAGAAAGGTCGTGAACGGAAGTAACCAGCGGACGTGAGCATTAGAATTAGGCGGCAGGATCTTCCTCTTCGACCGGCTCCTCTTCATATTCACCCTCCTCTTCTTCGACACTAGAGCACAATTAGGCGCGGTCGCGATGACAAAACTGGTGAAACTCACGTTGCGTCCTGGTATTGTTGATATTCAGCAACCAAATCTTGCATGTTGGACTCAGCTTCAGTGAACTGGTCCATAAAGTCAGCCACAGGAAAGGATTAACTGTTAAGACAACTTGCCTCCATTTCGTCCATACCCTCTTGGGTATACCAGTGCAAGAAAGCCTTCCTCTTGAACATGGCAGTAAACTGGTCACTGACACGCTTGAAAAGCTCTTGGATGGCAGTCGAGTTACCCAAGAAGGTAACAGCCATTTTGAGTCCTCGCGGAGGAATGTCACATTGAGCGGTAAGGACATTGTTGGGAATCCATTCCACGAAGTACGCCGAGTTTTTGTTTTGGACATTGAGCATCTGTTCTTCTACGTCTTTCATGGCGACTTTGCCACGGAAGACAGCAGCAACCTGAAAAATCTTTAGCTAGTGTTTTATGGGGCCACATTCGACTTACAGTGAGGTAGCGGCCATGCCTAGGATCCGAAGCAGCCATCATGTTTTTAGCGTCAAACATTTGTTGGGTGAGTTCAGGAACAGTGACAGCGCGATACTGTTGGCTTCCCCGTGCGGTCAAAGGAGCAAAGCCAGTCATGAAGAAGTGAAGACGAGGGAAGGGAACTGAAACCAAGAATCAGTTACCAAGACACTGAAGACAGTTGGAAAACACATACCCATGTTTACGGCCAACTTTCTCAAGTCAGAGTTCAACTGACCCGGGAAGCGCAGACATGTCGTGATACCAGACATGACAATGGAGACAAGGTGGTTCAAGTCACCATAGGTAGGCGTGGAGAGCTTCAACGTTCTGAAGCATATATCGTAAAGTGCTTCGTTATCAATGCAGAACGTTTCGTCAGAGTTCTCCACAAGTTGGTGTACGGAGAGGGTAGCATTGTAGGGCTAGAAGTGGGCGTTGAGTGTCACTGAAATAAATTAGAAGCTGAGTAGGTACCTCAACAACGGTATCCGAGACCTTGGGACTCGGGACAACAGAGTATGTACACATCATTCTGTCGGGATACTCCTCACGAATTTTGGAAATTAGCAGGGTACCCATACCAGCACCAGTGCCACCACCAAGCGAGTGTGTAATTTGGAAACCTGAACAATCAATTATGAGTATTATTGAAACATGGGCATATGGTATGACATTACCTTGGAGACAGTCGGTGCCTTCGGCTTCTTTCCGCACGACATCCAATACAGCATCGACTAGCTCTGCACCCTCGGTATAATCTAAAAACGGCGAGAACAGTAAGTAAATGCTTATCAGGATTTGATCAGGTGATTGATGGCAAAAAAAACGTGTTTCTTTATACTCGAAAACACGCTAGAGACACATCTGTTTCCTTCACGCTACGGCAACAAAAGCCGATAAAAGGAACGAAAAGGGGGAGATACGCGTAGAACGAGAAGAAGACAGTGATACTCACGCCCTTTGGCCCAGTTGTTACCTGCACCACTCTGACCAAATACAAAATTGTCGGGACGGAAAAGACTTCCGAGAGGCCCAGATCGAACGGAATCCATGGTTCCAGGTTCGAGATCGACTAAAACAGCACGTGGAACGTACTTGTTCGCACCGATCTCATTGTAGTAGACTGAGATACGTTCAAGCTGGAGGTCATTGTTGCCCTTGTACAGACCATCCCGCTCAATACCATGCTCGTCGGAAACGACCTCCCAGAACTTGGCACCTGTATAATGACAAATGAGCATGTGTGCTCGGCGGGGTAAATCTCGCAACACACCAATTTGGTTACCACACTAGATACAGGGGAGTAGCACGACGATGAGACACGTCAGGCCAAAGACAGAAGCGCCGAGCTTACCTGGCCAGTCTGAAGGTGAACGATTTCACGCATGCTATCCAGCAACAATGTCAGTATATCTGGAGAACATTGCAACAGAGTACGACGACGCGATTCAACAACGCGCCCCGTTGGACACGACAAATATATGCGCAGAGAAGTCGCGTCGTAGAGCACTGCAGGAGACCAAAAACTTACTTTCAAAATATGGGAAGAAGGGAGTAAGGTTGCTCGAAGCAGGTGGACTAGACACGGGGGGGAAGAAAATATGTAGCGCGTGGGCTCATACTGGACACGAAAATTTCAAACTCCGATTGATCACCCATCAATTTCCTCATATTCCTCGCGTTCCCCACGTGTGGACGACAAAAACTTAAGGGCCGGAGATCTTCTCGAGCTCACCGACTTGTTTGCTGGGTCCGTCCTAATACGATAGTGCTCGGCTCTCGTATCGAATCGGTGTGCTGAAAGTAGGCCATTGTCGCCGAATGTGACCTCAGGCGCTGACATAACCAGTTATCCTAACACCCACTGGTGAACGAAATACAGACACCTCCCACTCGCTTCCGAGGCCGCTGTTATTGTAAACAACCACACGAGCCACACAATTGGTTTGAAACTGCTATATCACATAAGTTGATTAAAGCTGATCGGAACGCAACTGATGGCAATGATGCCATCCGGAAAAAATAGGTCGTGGTCAATATGTTAGGCCGAACCTGATACTCTTCGCAAAATACCGGTTAGATATGACACTTGTCTTGACCGATACGTAGAATATAGAACATCGGTCCGTGAACAGGATCATTCTGTTTCTCGGGCCATAAACATAAGTTTAGGCTAGCTTATTCGTCACTACCACAAGGATGCACTAATCCTCACACTACTAGGCCCTCCACTTCTTCGGTCGCTAAGCCAAATAGGACTCTAGATGTACTGCACAGCAGAACTGCGTGTAGCACGTACCAGATAAACCTTTCAGTAGGCTGTCCACGAAATCACAAACGATCGCATACGACCTCAAGGGAGCCGAAAATTATTGCTGCGTTAAGAAGCCATGATAATACAGCAGTCAGGATAGGGCCCGACGCATACCAATGTTCATTAGTTAGGCCAATAGACGTAAACGCTGTTGTTACACAGCCGATGTCGACAACCTTGGTCCGAACTACATGCGCAGCAAATTTAATGGGAAGCAGCGGAAGGGCGAGAACAAGCATGATTTTCATAAGAGTCTCAGATTGTATGGAGTATGATCAAATAGTTCGAGGGACTCAAGAGTATCTTATCTGGCGAATTTGTCACCCGCTGTTCGTAGGCATTGATAAAGGCGAGTTGGATACAGAATCGTTTTGTGTTACACAAAAAATTGTCCTATTTCAATTATTCATGTTATGGACCCCTGGTCATGCGGCCTACATTCAATTTCAAGAGATTGATCACCACTGTAACAGTAGGAGCCTTTCCTTGGCAAAACCCTGCCAACCCATATAAGGCCTTGAGGGTGCCTTTTATGGAAATGACTTATGACTGTCGCTGCGAACTTCATATCTTCAAATACCAACTTCGCTATCCAATTAAGTTTTTTCGCAGCCCACTGTTACAATGAGATCAATCATAACGAACGACTACAAGAAGCCTTGGGCCCTTGGACCCCTACGCAAAGTTTGCTCCACATTGTCGTTGTTACATACATCACTTGAGGTAAAAAGACATGTGGGCCCTACACTCATTTCAAATTGCCCAATCACAAGTTAATACTGATCGGCACGCAACCGATAGCAATAAGACCCGACTAGAGAAGCAAGGTCAAGGTTGATAGATCAAGCCAGATGCTATCCACTCACAAAGTTATTGTTCTCGCAACAAACCGCTTCAGTGTGGCACTGGTTTTGACCAATGCCCAAGATGTCGATCGGCGAACAAGTTATTCCCCTTATCATACATCAACCGTCAGCTTAATATAAACCGAGAAAGTGGATCAGCACTTACACTAAAGCTTCTACACCTTGGAGTACTATGCCAAGAAGTCCCAGAAGGTTCCCTACAAGGCTACCGTCCGACTAAACAAATTTTTGATAAGTCTATACTCAGCAAAATCGATGAAGACTATGTGATGACATACTCTCTCAAGGGCGTTACAACACTGAAGGTTACCTGCCGGGCACTGCTCAACCGGAAGAGGGTTCGAAGGCTTCCAGCATCCATTAGCAGTTTGTACTTGTAGTCATAACTGCTATCATCACATACCGGAGGATTGACAGGGACATACACAACCGCCGATACACACACAGCGAATGTGAGGAGAAGAGTCAAGTTGAAGAGGGCACGCGGAATAGAGGACAACATGGCAGTACTTAATACAAGACTTCAAGGGGGTCTTATGCGTTAAGATATGTCGAGGTGACTGGCCTTTTATCCGTCAAATTTGACAGCCGGCGCACTTCCCGGAAACATTGATGATTCCAAGTTAGACAGAGAAGTTCTGGACAAAATGTGGCCGATCTGTCAAGACATTTTCTGCCGCTTCGACGGCAATGCGATGATTTGTTCTTAAAACGCTTTGTATGAACAGCACGGAAAAAAAAAATACACATGCCAAGCAGGTACCCGGTTTATCGCCGTAGACTTGGTTGTCAGAATCCTGTCATTGTTGTTCGATCGGTTTGATATTATAATGCGGAGTAACATACATAGCATGAGAAATCACTCTCGTTTTCAGGTCCATAGCCGGGGTAAATGTCTTCACGACATTGTCTGTAGAACTTGGTACTGAATATGTTTACGTATAGACATAAGGTGGTGCTGAATGAATCGTCAGTAAAGCATGGCTAACTCGAGTTTTGTAAACTTTTTAACCGCTGATTGGTGTACCTTCTCATGTCATTCGATTCTTCTTAAGTTCTTTGGCATCCTTGCCATCGGCATGATCCATCAAGAAAAACATTGCCCTTCGGCGCCTATGGTGAAATTCTAATATATGAGAGGAAGGTCCAAAACGATTGATCCGGCCACCATATTACTCAAAACGCATACAATACCTCGGTTCGAACCATGCTCGCTTCAGGTTTTTCATCGGCAACCGCAATTGCCTGCTCGTCTTTGTAGAATCGGAACTTGCCAGTCTCTTATTCATCTCTCTGACGTTATCATATAGTAGGCTCCACAATCGGGCCGGGCTCTTGATTGATGACATGATCGAGGCAGTACTTCGTGGATACTTACAATCGAGATACAACCACTTCCGTGAGCAATAATGGATAAACCCGAGAAGCGGTTCACCGGTCCAACAATACCAAAGACTGGGATAATTGGGTACCGGGCTGCATGAGAAAAAGTTTCAGGGAATCATTCCAAGAGTAAAGGAGCCCACACTAACTCCCACTTGAGGCCTCGGTAGAACAGAAAATCGCTCCAGACACACGAACATCGGCTTAAGTTTGGAAGCCCCGGACTATCGATTCAGCTAACATGAATCGAACCAGTCCAATCTAACGTTAGATTGATGTCCAATTAATCTTGAGTTTCGGTGGCCGAGCGTAAAATGGAACCAGTGGTATGGAAAATGATTAAATTCTCTCTGACACAGACGAGGGAATTACCAAACGGGTGAAACAGTACACTGTACGACCTTCGGAACGAGGTGGCCCATTGGAGCCTTCCTATGATTGCGGGAAGGAATGTGTTTGCTTGTAGGACAATAAAATTACAGCGTCCCTTGATAGATTTGAGGGCAGGTAAACGTAAGGCTTTGGGTGACCAGGCCCTCACCGTGCCCTGCCTTCTCCGTATTAAAATTGATATCGTTCGCGTTTCGCAAATGATTTTTGGGCTACTAGAATTGAATTCGAAGTCGTATATGTGTGGGAGTCATGAGTATTCTATCTGATTTTGAACCCATATGATCTAGCGAATTACCCATGGCGGTAGTTCCGAGTTGAAGGAGATGCGTGGCGAGGAATGCAGAACCGGAGGAAAATTAACGATAGTCAGATGGTGGATCCTTCGCCGTGACAATTTAACACGGATCAGATGACAACTGTTTCGGGAGCGCGCAAGAAAAAGAAATATCATGCAAATTCCTACTCATGACAAGATTTTGCTTTTAGGAGGACAGAGTTTGGCCTGTCACCACCCTATTCATACTCAGACGCAGAGTCGCTATCGTAATTGTCTGGTGCCGCAGGTTTTTGTGCTACCTGAACGATATCGTTGGGATCGAACTCTTCATCAGAGTCCTCCGTATTGAGTGCAGGGAGTTGATTCGTTGCATCTGGTTTGGGTTGCTCGCTTGCCGTCGCAGTGTTCATTGAGGCCATTCTCGAGGCACGTTGATCATCAATTGCAGCACCAGACATCATGGCCTGCCATACATCGAAGATGTACCTAATATGTCAAACTAGTCAGAAAAGGGATCAACTGGAGGCGAACGACCTTACACGGCTTCATTGCCTGCGCAACAAGTATTTGCATCTTCTACAATGCCTAATCGGGCTGCTATTCCTGCCAAGTATTTCTCTGACTGAGTTTTCATCATGGTCCAGTAGAGTTTTTGAACGTCAACAACATATATTGAACTTTGTCTCTTGTCTTCAGATGGTGACGGGTCCCTCGGAGATAGCTGATTCGAAGGCCCAGGTTCAGACTTCGGCCTGATTCGTCTTGCTGGCGACTTTGATCGATCGCGTGGACGTTTCTGGCGCTGTACGAAACCATCCTTGCTGTCGCCATAGTGAAGCTCCAACTTCTGCACAGTGTGAGCAAAGATAGCACTCAAATACCCGTATTTCACTCACCCCAGGCCTAAGCAAGGCCTCAACCCCTGAATTCCAATTCGAATTCTCAACTCCTAATTCATGCAACGCATTGCGCGCCAGTCGTTCGTCATGAACCAACAAAACGATTGGGTTCCCAGCATTCTCCACTTGCATTTCTTCAAAGAATGATTGAGCGAGTGCTCTGATATGTTCTTGGTTCACGGTTTCTGTTGATCCATGTGCGAAGGACTGCAAAGCTTTTAGGTGTCTGAACCCTTTGGCAGCCAAGGTAGAAAACGAACCGCTTCATGGCGAACTGTTTTAAGAAACCGATCCTCAGCTCTAATCACATGTACAGCGGACCCAATCTTGAACGATAGTCCTGAGTCAGAAATCCTGGCCTGTGCCCAGCCATAATCAAGCGGTCGTGGATTCTTCTGGCGTTCTTCATAAGTGCGGGTATCGAACGCTCTCAAGTTGCACGTAAAAGATAAAAATTGAACGTTCTGCGTCCAAGAGGAATCATAAACGGAGTAAACTCTCGGGTTGATCGTATTTCGAAGAAGGCAATAGAATAACCTGAGGAAACACGAGTTAGACAGAACGATGAGCAAGAAAAGGTTTTCTACCTTCCGTTTTCAAAAACCCCTCGTAAGATGCCTTGGTTTCCAGCGGTATACGGCTTATTCGCCTGGCTAGTGTCGAAAGGTTCTTCTTTCTTTTTTTTCGCTGCTTTAGGTTTTAGTACTCCGAACTTCTTTTTTAGGTCACTGAGAGAATTAAAGTAGATAGGAGAGACAGATTCAAAATCGGCAATTGTGCTGCAGCGATAGGGCCTCTTCTTCCCCCTTTGTTCAAAGGCGCGTGCCTGAATGTCTGCGAGCAGGAGGTGTGACGACCCAGTGCGTTTGATACCTGGGATAATGGATTGTCAGTTTCTGGGATCGGAGGGGCCATGACTAGATGCACCAAGCACGAGTTCCAGCGGACCATCCTTATTGATAAGTGGCGAGTCTGGGCCGGCCAGAAGGTCAAGGGTTTTCGCGTCATTCCAGTCGCCTTCGAACCTATGCGCGAAATCAGCGTCTTCATTTGGAATTGCTGCAGGCAGGAGGTCTACCATCGTATATCAGGCCTGAAGCCGCCCACTTGAAAGTAACTGGTGGAAGGAAGCATAGTTTTCAGAGACCCAGCGCGGCGACATCATGGCTTTTAAATAGGATTGATTATTATATTAAGGTGTTAGCTGCGCGATCACATGAACCTGCCCGTAGTTCCGGAATCCGCAAAGCCACTCCACCTTGTGACCAACAAAGCAACAATGTACAAAACATAAGTTGGTTCTCACCTTATCAATGGCAATCGACAAGTCTATCAAACAAACCTACGACGAGCAGGGCTATGTTGTTGTACCAGGCCTCATTCCCCAGGAGTACTGGAATGATCTCGATGCTGCCTGCGAGAGGGTCATCCAGAAAACCCGTGAGGGCACTTGGTCCCATCGCAGAACCGTTGGAAAGCAATTTCCGCCGTTTGATAATGCAAACCCTGATTCTTGGGGTGTTCAGCATGTCATGCACCCGCAGCTAAATGAACCCATCTTTGGGAAGTGGTATACTTCAGAAGCTCTGCTCGGTGTCGTTAAGGAGCTGTTGGGTTGCGGCGACGAGCAATTACAGTTAGGTTTGTCCGCCAATACCTTGAACCTTTAGTTGCTGACGCTTGAGCAAGAACTATTCAATATGCTCATCAATCCCTTGAACCACGACTTTGCCCTCCGATGGCACCGCGACGATGTCAATGAAAAGGCATCTGAGGAAGAGGAACGTATCGCACTGAACGCTTGGCACTATGGAGTACGTATAGTCACACAGCAAAGATTTCTATCCAACTCATGGCACTCAACTTTAGGTGCAATGGAATGCGTACGTTCACATGTATTACTACCTGGTTCTTGGCCACTAAAGAAGTTTTATAGCGCACTTCGTCCTGACAGCTGCTTGTACGTCGTTCCACACTCCCACAACCAGGTGAGGACACCTGAGCAACGTAAACTTTCGGAAACATTGGACGCCCCAGAGAACCCTCTGGACATGCCGGGAGCCATTCGGGTCAACTTACTTCGTGAGCCCAGCTATCGGTATTTTCTATTCGATACCGTCTGACCCCCCTTCCAGCCGGGGAAACTGTATTTTATAATTCGAACATCCTGCACTGTGCCTCATACAGTTCCAAATCTTCTCGAGTCACCCTGCATGGCTGTGTCGGCGACATCAGGGGTGGATCCACAAGGGCGCGTAATGTGCTTCAGCACGGCCTAGAATGGATGAAGGGTGATGAATTCAGAGCCTCGCTTCCCGAGGATCTAAGAGCCAGAAAAATGCTTGATAACCTCTTGGACATGCAAAAGAGCAGCGGTCCTGTTGGGTACTCTCTCCAGAATTGAATATTGAGTATTGGATCGGCATGTACAAAACCCTATCTCTAACGAATATAAACCCTATGTATTTATGAACAATTATGTGCGTTTTTGCTCTATCTCGATGATATTCGGCTTTATCTTCTTGTGTAATAATTCCGTGCGCGTCTTTAATTGGCCGGATCAATGTCTTCTAATGAGACTATTGATCCGTTCAATACCTATGATCGCTACCGCCTTTTTATAAGTTTCTGTCAATAACGATTTGGTTGTCACTAGTATATTTGGTTGTGAAGCGGGACTCGCCTCACAAGAGTTTGGTCGAGGTTTCGAAAAACGAAAACGACCCTTTTCTTGAATTACCTTTTTCTTCGGTGATACTTTAGGCCACTTGCATACATCAATCGCGTGCTACATGAGGTGTGTCACAATTCACATAGCTGGCATATCTGTCACCAAATCGTTTTATATACATGATGTACACGATATAAAAAAACAAAGTACCCGGCGTAGAAAACTGAGATCAACTCGCAACATCAGTACTAAAATCCAAAATGCGAGAGCCCAGAACGATCTCTACATCAAAACCATCCTTCACAAGTGCCCTCAACCTACGGCGGACCAAGGGATCATAGAAGTCTTCTCTGGGATCATCAAAGATCAATCGAAAATCCGACTGACTTCCTCCACCCCAGTGCAATGCTTCCAACATCTCAACAAACACCAGCGGTACCAGATTTCTGATAACCTCATGCGCCCAATTATATGAATGCGCCGTTAATGACAGTTTACGAAGGTTGGGAAGAACCTTGACATCCGGCGACCACCCAGAATACGCAGTCGATAGTCGTCTGCCAATCGCCCGGGTAGTGAGTTCTAGCTCCGGTTGGTGTAGATTAATAAAGTTGAGTTCCGAAACTTGAGGAACGCAACTCAGGTAATCACAAATCCTGAAATCACGACAGTGTTGCAGTGAAACAAAAGTCAAAGATGAGAGGGAACGAGGAAGATTTGAAAAGAAGGATAAGCGCATGGCTTGGCGAGGTGGTGGTTGTACACCTGAAGGAAGGCCGAAACTGAAAGTTGGATCGTCAATATACCAATGTAAGGACCGAAGGCTGGGAAGTTGAATCTGGCCAATAAGTCCAGAATCAGAAAGGGCGGTGCCGCACCCGAAGTGCTCCAGCTGGGGAAATATAATGGGTGTCTGGCAGCTCGGCCCGTAAACACGGATCATCCGTAAATCAACGAGATTCGTGAACTTTAATAATGACTGAATGTTGGTCAGCCCGGCTTTCCGTAATCTCAGGCAGGTAACACTTTCAGGAATCGAGAATTGATGACAGTGATCGATGAGTTCCACGTGTTTGAGGCAAGGGAGTTCGGTGAGATCCAAATGAGGTTTATAAGGAGCCGCACTAAAACGGCCCACTGGCCGAAAGAGTGCAACGGATTCGCATTGTGTGAGGTTTTTGTTAAAGAATGAAAGCCACTCGATTGGTGGACAGATAAGAGTGAGGTGTCGTATCATGGGCTCTCTGCGGGCATCGAATATGGCTGCTTTGAGTGGCTCCAGAAGGAGGAGGACTCGTACGTGTTCCCGGTCATGATACCAGGATTTCGAGTCGGGCCGCCGCCACACTGCACAAAAATCCAATTCAATTGAGATAGGAAGGTTCCGCACATTCTGGAAGTGTAGATCAAGGAGTGATGTGAGGCTTCGAAGCGAGTTTTCATCGACTCTACGTGCGACTGTCGTCCAAAGTTGTGGTGTAGATATGACGACCTGGCGCCAAAGGTGAGAAACAGCGGCAAGAGTGTGATGGTAATCCGGCTGAACATGGTTTGGAAAGTCGTTGTGATTGCATGCAACAAAATCCTCGTAGGCGGTGCGAAAGTCGATGGGGGGACAAACATTTTGGAATATCAGAGACAAAATCTCTGGTGGAAAGCAGCTCGTCAACGCCTGCGTATCGTTGAGTTTGCGCAAAGTGAAAACGCTCTCTTGAAGGAGAGTAACGCTGGCATAGGGAAGATGTCGGACTTGAGGTGGGTCATCGCAGGGGTTCATCTTGGCCTGAAGCAAGGGAGGTCCTAGCGCCCGCCGTAGCACTAAGCTCTTTTGGCTTTTTGATATAAATAGTTATCTCGTTCGTGGCCGGACATGGTGTGGGAAGTCATTTAAGCAGTGCATAATGATTGTACAAGAAGGATGAGAGGTGATCAAAGGATTTCGATGAATCTCCAGGTAATGAGGTCGAAGAACAGAACGAATTCGGGTCGGCTCAGGCACATCCTTGTCCTGTGTAGTGGCATTTACTTCTATGTGTGCAGGCGGGAGCGTGAATTGAAGGTGGTGGCGATGCTCAACACGAGAGTAGACAGTGAAGCATGACTGCCAGATTTGGTCGAGAAATCATTTCATAATTAACATTGATCATGCACTCACCCCTATTGCGCCCTCGCAGAGCTAGGCTTCACCGCACTCCTCCATGCCCCTGCATCGGCCACCAAACTTGCGCCTACGCTGTCAGTACTCTGGTTGCCCGAAGATCTGTCGCAGCCAAAAGGGACTCACGAAACATGTGCGCGACAAGCACCGTGGTGCAAATCGTGCGCATGATGGCTGCAATACCACTGCTCAACCCTGCATGTCGCTACACTCGACAATCCTTGGCAGGTCAACAGCCACCCCGATTTTTTAGCCAAGATAAAAGAGACTTGGACCCTTGTTTTCCCGGATCTCGAGCACGAAGCTGAACACCCTGCCATAAAGTTCCTAGTATGTTACAGTTACGGCTCCTCCCTCTCGATACTGAATAGTCAATTGCTTGATATGAATAGGCTTATGCAGGTGTTCGATCTTGGCGAAGCAAGATTGGCTCTAGCACCCTCGCTATAGTCGACGCTACATTTGACGGTAAGTCAACCGAAGAGATTCAAGAGGAGATTCGGATGTACCTGCCGGCTCCTCGCTTCATCTGGAACAAACCAGATGCTATGTTAATGATTGTTTTCTTAGCGTGATGATTTTCTGACATAGCTTATTTGGAGGTTGGTCAACGACAGGCATGGCTATCATTGCTCTTCCTCAAGGCATTTGTATATCATGTACAATATATGTTAAAGGTGGAAGGGGAACCGGAGGGTTATCCCTTCGGTGCGATGGCTCTTACTGCAGCAGCAGTAGGTTTTCTCAACACTTGTGTTGTTCGAAGACTTATTTTATGACTAGCTTGAACGTGGTCTGGAAGCTTGGAAGGAAGGGGTCCGAGAACGTGCGGTGGGAGAATTTAACCAGCAGAATTGGGGAGTTATTACTCGCCAATACGCTCATTCTGCTTCTCGGCTAGCTGAAAAAAAGTGTGATGAAATAATCTCAGCTGCGATGTGCCTGGTACCAGCAAACAAGGCAAATAAAATTTTATTCGAGGAAGGACCCAATTCAGAGCATGTACTTATGGATAGAAGGGCCTCCGTTGTTGACTAGTTCACATGTTTTGTACTACATGCAGGCTTAAGCCGTATAAGGTGGGTGACATGCAAAAATGACTAGGTAAAGGTGACAAAGTGAATGCGGTGCCTGCACACCCGTCACTAAATTGATGCAGGCCCTACGAGGATGAAGTCTTTTCGCTGGCATTTTTTTTGAAAGCACAATTAAATTCTATATATATGACTCCTCGAATATTACACTGGAGATGTCAGAGTCTACTTATATACAGGTAGCAGGATAAATTTCTCCCGGCGAGCGGTCCTACATTGTTGGTTACCCCGATGCACAGCTGGTTAAATGTAGCAGATACTTCAAGTTCTCCGCGTAAACGTCAAGGGAACTTTCACCGGCCTACAACATTTCACCATCGATCAGGTTTTTTAAATAAGCAGCAATAAGTCATGGGACGTACTTCATTGTCAACACCCTGGTAGCTCTCAACACTCTTTCCTTCTTTTCTTCCCAAGTCTCACCAGCAAAGCGAGGCTCTTCTTGCACCGTGATTTTGTATTGAGAGACAAGCATAGTAATAGCCACTACACTCTCAATTTCTGCAAACCTGTTTATTTTTTTTTCTCTCCTCAACATTTGGAAAAACATTTACATTGACAACCGTTGACGCACCTTCGTCCCACACAACCTCTAGCACCAGCACTAAATGGCATAAATGCATCTTTGTTCCAATTAGGTTGCATGAATCTATCGGGGTTGAACGAAAGTGGGTCCTTCCAATATTTCGCTACCAAGTCAAAAAAAAAAAAAAAAAAAGGAGAAAAGCATCAGAAAATTTCCAAGACGGGAAGGAGGAAATTTTTCTTATCACGCACGATTGTTATGCAACCCCGGTACGTGAAGAAAGACGTCTGTACCTTTCGGCACTGGTACGACTACCGTCTCGCCTTTGGCGTTAGTTACAGTGAATGTAGTGTCTTCTGCACTACGTTTAGGAATACCTGTCGCCTTGAAAATAAGACCATATGTCAAGTTCTTTTCTAAAATCGAGGAAACACTTTCACAAGAGAACGCACCGGAGGGAACATTCGTAAGGCCTCGTAGAACACCCTATATTCCGTGGTCATCTCGAGTGAGCCGCGTTCAAAATTACAAACAAGGAAATGGAAAGTGTTACATACGCTAGAGATCGTGTCAAAAGTGACATATTATCATATGTCTAGTGGCATGAACTCATGATAAGTTCCTGCAGACGAAGGAAGAACGGAACAATGGTACTTACAATTGTCTGGGGATCGGCGACAACTGATTTAATATGTTGATACAGTTTCTCTTGTTCATCTGGATAAAGCGCGAGAAGGCCAAAGGCAAAACAAAGCGTGTGGGCTGTAGTCTGTCAAAACTCGCAAATCAGCATACAATCCACTGAATGATCTGAAGCGTACTTCATGACCAGCGAAAAGGAAGATGAATATATTGCCTACACATAGTTAGCATAGTACATAGAGTACCCGGGTGGGTAAACATACTGATCACTTCATCGGCACTCAAGCTCTCAGTTTCACCATCACTAGCATTTGCGAGTAATAAATTGCTGAGCAAATCGTCTCGAGTCGCTTCTTGAGAGTTCTTCCTGGCCTCAATCATCTCAGTGATATATGACTGAAAAAGAAGAAAGGTTTTCGTTTTTCAAGTACACGACATCATTGACTGCCAAACGACTCACCCTGATCTCCTTGAAGCCTGTATCAATTTCTCTAGTCTTGCTCGTCAATCCCATTGACCAATCTGGGAGAAGGAGTCTAGGAATGACATATGTCGTGACAATATATATCGAAGTCTTGAATGTCATTGAATGGCCCGAGGGAATGGCCTTGTCCTCTTTCCAAGTCATTTTGTGACCAAAACCAGCAGCAGAGATCACATAGAGCGAGAACTGATCACTCTTTCAGTACCTCCTCCAGTCATTGGAAATTGGTGAAGACCCACGGAAAGTGTTATGTCGAGACAATTATCAAGAGTAATCTCTTTCTTGTTCTCCCAACCACTCTTAAATAGGTCACTCATGACCGAGACGGCCTCATCCCACACAAGTCTGTTATTCCTCTGAAAATAGAAGATCAGGGTCTTGAGGCAGTCGAAAGCGTTCCAGAACATACCTCAGAGAAGCTAGGTGCTGCGATTTTGCGGTACCTCTTCCAGATCGCCCCCTCTGATGCGAGGATATTTGAACCAAAGAATGAAAATGCTCTGTAGTGTGCCACTTCTTTGGGAAATCTCCACCGAGAAGTAGTCATTTCCTAAAAGCGAGACAAACAACGTGAGTTCTACCGACTGTGTGCATCGACATTTAGAAAGAATATTACCTTAGCAATAGCAGCATCTGCGACCGCTATATCCGCTTTGCTATGAAACATGCTGACATGCGTCATAACGTCGCAACCAGCCCGAGCGAACGCTAAAGTCGGCAAAAATTGAGCGCATAAAGATTAGAGCACGGAATGTCTCAAGTACCAGAGTGTTTGTCATTGAAAAGAAGGTTATTTCCGGGCGATACACCACGAATTTTCGGGAGGAAATCTCCGAAAACACTGTCGAAGTTGAACAAGGAACGGTAACCTGGGAGGTCACTGGAAGAGGAGTTTAGTGGGAAGCCCTCTGAATCAGCGAGAGAGCGTTAACGCACCCAAGGCTACGAGCCAGTTGTCTGAAGGTAACTATCTTTCTGATAGCGTAGACGACGGCGAACAGTGATAAGAGGGTATACCACATGGCGGAATATGAGTCCAGAAATCTGAAAATTGCATCTTTTATACAACTCAGCCGCAGCATCAATACTCCGAGTATGTAGGTAAAATTATTTCAGATGTACATTCAGGAAGTGGAAAGAGTTGCCGAGTGATGTTGCTGACAGTGAAACATTACGTGGTTGAAGGCAGATCGCAGTGAGCGTCGAAGTATTTCGGCGAGGACCTCGAATGCATTCTGAGGGTGATGAATTCGCATTTAAACGGTAAGTCGCTGGGTGTCATCCTTGCTATCTTATGCCGGCTCTTTTCGTTCGCACGCTATGAAACTATGAATGAAGCGCCGCAAAAGACGAATGTGGTTAGACGGAAATACGTGATTGTGATATGTCCAAGTCGAATATTTTTGTAGCTGGCTTGGTCAGCCGCAGCGCAGCGCGCAGTGCGATACGCGGACAGAGAAAGTCATCTGGTCGACACACGATTTGATGCTTTTCTTCTGTACGTAGCCTTGCGAGGGCCAACTGTGGCTTTAACATAGACTTGAAGCCCAAACTACTTGGGGTAGAGGTGGCAGCCAATTTAGAAGCATCTTGTGCTTACCGTCCGTTTAAGTGTTTTGATCCGGACACTGACGTAGTTCCTCACCTGGTAGGCAACTCGGCTCTCCCTTGACTGCGTTCCCCTTTTACCGACCATCTCGTGTGCGCATCTATCGCCGTCCGAGAACCGTTCTCCCAATCCTACTAAGGATCATGGCCGCTACAAGCTCTTATGGGTACCAGAGGCTAGCAAATGACGAGGCAGAATTAGCCCAGCCAGGAGCGAGGTGATTAATCCTTACTCCTCAACCTTCCGGGACTCCCTACCCAAATTCGAATACTGTGCCATATCTCATGAACTTTGAAATTTCCTCATCGATAACAGCACAGGCCTTGGTCGCGAGACGGAAAGCATAGGACTTGCCGATGCCAGCAGCACCGGCCAGAATCCCTATTTTGGTATGACCGGTACCCAGCTCAACATCTGGGTCACCGTGGCATGTACGACAGCGATGACGCTTTTCGGTGAGAACCTGGTGATTTTTTGGGTGTCCCTTCTTTGATTCTATGGATTTCCAAGGTTATGATCAAGGCGTATTTGGTGGAATCATCGTCACACCAGACTTTCTGAAGCTAATGGGTAACCCTGATGCGAATTTACAGGGTACTATTGTATCATTATACGATATTGGCTGGTAAGCCTATGAACTCTATGCTTTCGAGTTCTTGATCCCTAAATTACGAACTTGCTAGTTTCCTTGGCGCTATATCAACTTTCGTCTTTGGTAGATATTCTTCACTCCCGTGTCAAACACCTCTGTAACACCTTCTAGGCGAACAATTGGGGAGGAAGAAAACATTTATCGTCGGCATCATTATCATGTCCGTGGGGGCCATCTTCCAAACCTATTCCTTCTCCGTTGCACAAATAATCATAGCAAGAATAATTACAGGTAGGTCAATACTGTTTCCTTCGCCATCTCCTGCTAACATTTGTAGGCTTCGGAAATGGGTCCGTGTCCGGCGATTATTCTGCCCCACATGTGTCTGACGTTTTTGTCCATACAGCATTAACACGGCCACAGCTCCGGTCTGGCAGAGCGAAACCTCGAAGCCGTCATGGCGAGGAAAACTAGTCGTCTTCTCAATGATGTCTGTATATTATTTCTTGCTACAGAATCAATTTGTTAACGAACTTCCAGTATGAATATTGCAGGATTCTCACTAAGTAATTGGATGACCTATGGCTTCAGTTTCATTGACGGAAGCCTCGCCTGGCGCTTTCCTATCGCCTTTCAGCTCGCCTTCTCCATTGTCCTAATCTGCACAGTGCCATGGCTTCCCGAAAGTCCCCGCTGGCTTCTTGCTCACGGCCACGAAGAGGAGGGAGTCAACGTACTGGTCGCCCTGGAAGGTGGTAGCGCAACCGCAAGGGACGAGTATATTATAGCCCAGAAGAACGAGATTTTGGAAGCTGTCAGGATTGAGAACGAGACATCTCCCAGCTGGAAGGACGTCATGCGAGGGGATACTGGAGATACAGGCATGATACAAAGAATGGTCCTGGGAGCAGGTATGTCTATCCTATAACGGGGGGCTGGATTTCCGACTGAACTTTATATCAGGCACACAGTTGATGCAGCAACTCGTTGGAATTAATGTCACAAGTTACTAGTAAGTGAATCTCTCTAGTCCTTCACCTGATTAATAATCAGATATACTTAGCCTCCCACTCGTTCTTCAAGACTCTGTAGGCCTTTCAAACAACCTTTCCCGCTTCCTCGCAGCATGCAACTCCGTCTCTTACCTCGTGTTCGCTTTCTTCGGCCTCGTCCTTGTCGAAAGAGCTGGGCGCAGGAAACTCATGATGTGGGGTGCAGCAGGACAATGCGTCTGTTACATTTTCATCACAGCCTTACTCTCCGGTGCAGATGATCCAGTCTTTGGTTCAAAATATGGCGCAGGTGCTACTCTTTTCTTTTTTATCTACTACATATTTTTCGGAATCTGTTGGCAGGTGATTGGCCCATTTGTCATTCAGACTTGAAACACGCTGAACGTACTTCCAGGGAGTCCCGTGGCTATACCCTACCGAAATCAACAGTCTTTCTATGAGGACCAAAGGTGCCGCCATAGGAACGGCTTCTAACTGGTGCGTTCATAGTGATCGACATTGACAGTGGAGTTTCATTCTCATTCAATTTTCAGGATATCAAATTATATCGTCGTACAGATCACGCCCATAGGTATCGCCAGCCTCGGATGGAAATTCTACATCATCTGGGCTGTCTTCAACCTTGCTTTCGTTCCGGTAAGTCATCGGCAACTCTATCCTTCCAAGTCAACCTGCTAACTTATATCAGCTTGTCTGGCTTGTCTATCCCGAGACTGCCAATCGACATTTAGAAGACATAGATAAACTATATCACGAGAACAAGGGCATGGTGTTCGTATCCAACCACAAGGAGGCAATACAAGTCGAGAGACCTCAGAGATTCATAGATGCGGATAAAAGCCGAAGGAAATCATTATGACACGGGGACGCGGGCCCCGATGATCCCAACATCCGACATTTCACTCGACTCCCTATTAATGAATCTATGTATTTTTGATTAGATATTACACGATATAACACTGGAGCATCAGTTTGGTTTACATCGGTGCCGTGTCCGAGTCCGAGTCCGGGGTCACATCACGGACGTCCATTCACCAACATTGCGCCGAAACCACGGGTGTCTAAACCCCGCAACCTGACTTCAACTAACAAGGCCAACTAGCGTGCAAGCTACTATAGCCAACCCTTGGCAATCACATTCGAGCACCCTATAACCGTCTCACGACGTGGTGGATAGAACACGCTAACTTATAGCCATGCTCTCCGGTTTCCAAGTTCTTTTTGCATGCCTCAAGAGATAAACGATAGAGGTAGGCGTCATACCCTCCATTCGCTTGGCAGCACCCTACAATAGAGAACCATCAATACCCACATAATCGAAAGACCAATGCGAAAACCACATACGACGGTGGTAGGGCGCACAGCAAACAGTCTCTCTCTGACTTCAGAGCTTAAACCGGCCACCTCAGAATAATCCATCTGTGGATCTAGTAAGAGCGATTCATCTTCCATGAATATGCGAAGGTCTGCTTCCTGACGAAGAAGATGGGCACTGTAACGACCTAGTGAAGTTCCGACATCTCAAATTTAGCTGAAAGATCAATTTTGTGGAGTATGAACAGGAACACGAACCATCGATATCCACACGTGAAAGTATGTGGGGGTCAATCTTTCCTAGCCCCTCTACTACGGAAACAAGTTGGGTCGACGTGATTCGAGGATATCTGAGCATCTCGTATGCACTGTTCGAAACATTTTAGCCGACGGCAACGTTATATAAATCTGGTTACTAAGTACCTTCGCAGTGCCCCATCCTTTTGAACGTTGAACCCATAAGAAATCCATTTCTACAGTGTCTTCAGTATTGATGTTTATGAGAAATTGAATGCAAGACGCTACCTGTGGGCTCAGAGCTACGGACTTCAGCAAACTGACCGCTTCCTGTATCTCACCCTTCGTCTTCTGGAATGTAGACCAACGTTCATCAGACACAATGCCGGCCGCTCTTCCTATCAAGAGTCACGTATGAGCCTGAGGCGCTATCTCCCAACAATATGAACCAACCTTTTTCAGTCAGCCTCAAGTCAGCATTATCGCTTCTGATCGTCATGCGATACTCCGATCTCGATGTAAACATCCGGTCTTTGCACATCCATTAGTCCAAGAAGCCCTCAAGTCGAAGTACTGGAACACATACAGGGCTCTTCGGCTCCTTTTACAATGAGGTCATCGATCATAACCCCTGTGTACCCGTCCGCGCGAGTGATGATAAACGGGGGCTTATGTAGCGCTCGAAGGCCAGCATTGATTCCGGCGACAATCCCTTGCGCAGCAGCTTCCTCATACCCAGTGGTCCCTGCCCAGTTAGTGAGCAGTGGCTCAGACCGTTGTTTGAATGAACGCACCATTAATTTGACCAGCCAGGAACAAACCCTAAGCTAGGATTAGTGTCATGAAAGTTGCATATGACGAACTCGCCGTACTTGAATACGCTTAGTCTCCAACGTCGCTACAAAATCGAGTAAGACAACGGCTGCATAGGCATTCAATAAGCCAACGTACGCCCTAGTTCTCGAGCATCAACATGATCATATTCGACACCATACGCGGGTCGAACCATTTTCACGTTTTCAAGGCCAGGTATAGTCCGCATCATGGGCTCCTGTAGCTCCTCGGGCATGCTGCATGAGATGCCGTTCGGGTAGATTACATCTACGGCCAGTACATTAATGGGAACCAACTAGGAAAGAAACAACCTACCGGAATCGTATCCTTCTGGCTCTAACCAGATGGTGTGATGGTCTTTATGACCGAATCTCAATACTTTTGCTTCGATTGATGGACAATATCTAGGTCCTATGACCATAACGAACCTGAGAGGCAGAATGGAGGTATTGTTAGGACAACTCACCTTTTCGTGTTTCCTGAATATGGCAACTAAGATGCAGGCTCTCCTTGACCATTTTATGCGTTTCCGGTGTAGTGGCTGTTTGATAACACGCTATTTGGTTATCCTTGTCTGTACACTCAGTTTTCTGCAAAAGCAAGGGGCGTAATGACTTACAGCATTATCCACTTCTTTGTTTAAGAAGCTAAAAGGAGAAGGAACTTGATCTCCATCTTGTCTAGCCATATTTGAGAAGTCAATCGTCTTTCCGTCCAAGCGTGCCGGGGTGCCAGTTTGGAGTCTGCCCAATTTGAATCCAGCGAAATTGAGCGACGCAGACAGCCCAACTGATGGAGCTTCGCCAATACGACCAGCTGGGAAACGTTTCATTCCTAGCGATAGCGATCAATAATTGCACTAGTAGAACGATTCGAAGACGTACCGATATGGATTTCCCCACCCAGAAATGTTCCGGTACAAATGACAACCTGCGAGCAATTGATGACTTCTCCCGTATCTAGAAACACAGCATTTTAGAAGATATTGACGGAATTGTGGCCACAGGACATACCTAATCTCACACCAGTCACCTTAGCCCACCTTCCTGCCTCGGCCATTGATTGCTCCAGGACCAGGTCAAAGACACTCCCTGCTTTCATGTCCAGACCAGGATAGTTGTTAAGTGCTTTCTGCATATGACGCTTGTAAAGAGTCCTGTCTATCTGGGCCCTGGGTCCCTATGAGCGAAACATGAGCGGAGTAGGTGGAAGTCGTGATTCTCATCACTAACCCAGACCGCCGCCCCTTTGGAGTGATTGAGCATTTGGAACTGGATGCCAGCCTTATCTACCTTTCTATTCAGCATCCGTAATGTCAAGTTCACAAGGGTCCTTCACTTGCCCGAGACGCGCCCCATGATACCGTCTAAAGCATCGACCTCCCGCACTAGAGTTCCTTTGCCCACACCTCCAATGGATGGATTACATGATAGCTCTCCAATATTGTCTAGCTTTTGAGTAAGGAGAAGGGTCCGAGCACCTGCTCTTGCGGCGCCAGCAGCAGCTTCACAGCCTGCATGCCCCCCACCAATTACACAAACTGGAAATTTTTTGAACCCAAGCTACTCGGCAAAGCGTGGCATGGCTACTTACCGTCATAAGACAAGCTGCCCGCTGTCGAGTAAAGACGCGAGGAAAGACGTCTAGTGCATATACGAGCTAGCATGAACGCAGCATGAACAATTCCGCGAAAATGGGCCAATAGCCCATGTACTTCCCCATATAGTAATTGTACCCATTCGGTCTATTAATACTCAATGCTGTAAACTCTTCGAATCTTTGATACAGAGTTCGCGCGCAACAAATATCTGAGACTAGGTAATAGTTTCTCTCGACCACCGACGAACGATCCTATGTCGCTACTCCGCTACATACATGCCTCTTCACGTTCTCCGCGTGAACGTCAGAGGGACTCGCACCGGCCTATAATATTTCACCATATGTCAGATCTGCCACATAACAGAACCAACATATCCTCAGACGTACTTTATCGTCGTCACCCTGGTGTATTTCAAGACTCTCTCCTTCTTTTCTTCCCAAGTCTCGCCAGCAAAACGAGGCTCCTCTTTCACCGTGATTTTGTATTGAGAGACTAGCATAGTAATAGCCACCACACTCTCGATTTCTGCGAACCTATCGTCGTTTATCCCGTCAACGCTTGAAAGAAATTTAAATTGACAACCGCTGACGCACTTTCGTCCCACACAACTTGTAGCGCCAGCACTGAACGGTATAAATGCATCCTTGTTCCAATCAGGTTGCATGAATCTATCAGGATTGTAAGAAAACGGATCCTTCCAATATTTTGCTAGCAAACCGAAGAAAAGAAACGTAAAATTTAGTTTTTCCTTGGATGTGAGAAGGGGCAAAAGTACGCACGATTGTAATGCAATCCAACTGTGTGGAGATAGATTTCTGTACCTTTCGGTACTGGTACTACTACTGTTTCACCTTTGGCATTAGTGGTAGTGAACTTGGTGTCTTCAGTGCTAATTTTAGGTATAAATGTCCCCTTGAAAGTAAGTTCATATGATCAAATTCTCTATTAATGAAATGAGGGGTTTGAAGAATACACACGACAGGAAGCATTCGTAGAGCCTCATAGAACACACTACATGTAATATAGATCCAGGGTGAGCCAAACTTGAACTGTGAAGCAAGAACGTGGGGAGAGTTACATACGCCAAAGATCGTGTTAAAAGGGACATTTCACTATATGTCTGGTTATATGGATTTAAGACAGGTGACCGTCAGTGGCAGAAGATCGAGAGGTAAAAATAATTACGGGCGCCTGAGGATCCTTGACAACAGATTTGATATGCTGATACAATTTCTCTTGTTCGTCCTGATAAAGTGCGAGAAGGCCAAAAACAAAAGCAAGCGAGTGTGCTGTAGTCTGTGATATGCGTAAAAGACCATGCGTGGTTACCCAAAAAAAGGTCGAAGGAAGTCGAACGCACCTCATGACCAGCCAAGAGAAAGATGTAAATGTTGCCTACACATAGTCAGCGTGGTGCCTACGGTACACCAACGAAAAGACATACTAATAACTTCATCAGCGCTCAGGCTCGCAGTTTCAGTTTCACTGGCATTTGCAGCCAAAAAATTACTGAGCAGATCATGCCGCTTGACTTCTGAATTCCTATTATCCTCAATCATCTCGATCATATATGACTACAAAAAGCATTTTGTTAATTTCAAATAAATATTATCATTCACCAGGAAGGTACTTACTCTGAGCTCTTTAAAACCTGTTTCAATCTCTCTTGTCTTGTTCGTCAATTCCATGGCCCAACCCGGGAGAAGTATTTTGGGTATGACATATGTTGTGACAATATGCATACAAGTCTCGAGGGATATTGGATGACCCGAAGGAACGGACCTGTATTCTTTCCAAGTCATTCTGCGACCGAAACCAGCAGTAGAGATCAGATAGAGTGATAACTGGTCACGCTTTTCAGCATTGCTTGCAATGAATGGAAATTAACCGTGAAGACGCACTGTAATAGTTAGATCGAGGCAGTTATCAACACTAATTTCTTTCTGATTTTCCCAACCAGTACTAAACAGGTCTCGCATAAGTAAAACTGCTTCATCCCATACGAGTTTATTGTTTTTCTGGTGAAAAGAAGTTACAAGTCATGTCGCGGTGTCAACACTGTTCTAAACTATACCTCGGAAAAGGCGGGTGAAGCGATTTTGCGGTACCTCTTCCAGACGTCTCCCTCTGATGCCAGGAGATTCGGACCAAATGCTAAGAATGGGGTATAGAGCGCTATTGGTTTGGGAAATCTCGACCGAGAGGAAGTAACCTCCTAAAAGTGAAACAAACAGTATAAGCGACTCTACAAATCATCATATGCACTTGCATAAAATAATATAGTACCTTCGCGACAGCGGCATCTGCAACCACCAAATCTGCTTTGCTAGGAAACGCGCTGACATGTGTCACAATGTCGCAGCCAGCCCAAGCGAACACTAAAGTTGGCCTAGAATTGAGCTCGTGCATCAGGTAACGGAACGGCTGAGGTACCAGAGTGTTTCTCATCGAAAAAGGGATTTCTTCCTATGGATATGCCAGGAAATTTCGGAAACAAACTTCCAACAACACCAAAGCCGATCAGAGTGCGATGACCTGGGAGGTCACTGAAGGAGTATTTCAACGGGAATTGAACAAGTTGGCGAGTCAGCGATGCAGCTTCTACGTACCCAAGACTACGAGCCAGTCGCCTGAAGGTTACAATCTTCTTGATGATGTAGACGACAGTGAGCAATGATAGGAGGGTGAACCACATCGCAAATTACGAGTTCAGAATCGGGTTTCTCTCCTTTATACAATTTATACAATTGAACTTTGTTATCAATAGTAAACACCCCTGAGTGTTGAAACTATTTTAGGAGCCAATATATTTTTAGGGGTAGAGAGGTTTGTCGAGTAACCTTAGTCAAGGATCACGCGATCGAAGGCTCAGCAACGACTCAACGAGACCCTGTCCTTTTGTGCGTTGAACCATGGGATATCTGTTTCTCAGCGTCATCAGTATTAGTGCCTATGGGAGGTTGGATACAAGGCGCTACTCGCGAGCTCACGGCTGCGGACCTCAGCAAAGCGACAGTTTCCAGCATGTTAGCGTCATCCGGAAAGCAGAGCTACGCTCACAGACATAGTACCAGTAATTCTCCTGATCGATTAACTCGGGATATTCCGATGGGTCTCGGTCTTCACTGCTCGAGATGTATAGGTACAATGTGTAACACAAGTGGAAAGGCTGAAACAGGAGAACAATGTCCTATGACACTAATGTGATATCTGTGTGATATGATGACGAAGAATGATGATCCCGAAACGCTCGGGAACTTATGTTACACATTGTTAATATACTTCGGCTTGCCATGTGCCCACAGGAGGTAAGCCTTTTGTAAATCTTCCATCCGGGCCTAGGATACGGGGACAGCTTCTTGTCACTTTCTCTCACGTTTCGGCTTGCGCAAGCGAAGACAGAGTAATGGCGAAAATACTGATGCAATTTCAATCCAGCGAAATTGAGTTACGCAGACAACCCAATTGAGGGTGCTTTGGCTATATGACAAGCAAGAAAATTCATTCGTGGCGTTAATTATCCATACTATTACCCGTAAAATTGTTTTAATATGCACTAAAATAAATTTCTCCGTACAGGAATGCCTCGTGATACCGTCTAGAGCATCGATCTCTTGCACAAGAATGCTTTTGCCCACACCTCCATGGTTGGGTTACATCAAACTGCTTCCCATTACAAGACAAGTTTCTGACTGGAGAGTAAAGACAGGAGGGAATCTAGTGCATATAAGAACTAGCATGCACGAACGGCTACGCGAAAATGGACCAACAGTCAATGTATTACTTTCCCATATGGTAATTTTCCCCATTCGGTCTGTGAAAGTGCAATCAATATCGGGGAATTCATGCACACCAGATGGACTCAGGACTTCTCATCATACCATCGTTATGAAACTAATAACTAGTTTTTTCAGCCTTCAGAGGCTTTTCGAAAAACCTATAACAACTCTTTTCACTGGGAAACCGAACCTCAACCACCATGCCTACCTACTCTGATCCAGTCGCAGAGGCTGCTCGCGATTTTCTACGAACGCACACATCGAAGCATCCAGAGACACTTGTTGCCTATGCCAAATGGTACGGGAATGTGTCAGAGCTCATGAGCTCGGCAGATTTGACCCATATTGACCGCAAGGTGCAGTAAGCCCAGAGTTTTATACCATTAATTAAACTAATTATTTTTCTAGGGTATGACTTTGAAATGCACCTTCAAGGCTGGTGGCGATACCTATGTGCATGTACCTATCAGCCCATCCCTGAAAACCCACGCGGATATAAAGCCTAGACTTTTGGTGATGAAAGCCTTAGCTGAGGAGGGACTGGGCATCGTGAGCTATTTATGAACCACTTATTTGCGAATATGCAATGATTTCTATTTTATGAATACAGATCAAACCTCCTCGGGTCACCGAATTCTACTTCCCTTGGATTGCTTTCATTAGCATCAGTGCCCCCATTTGGACGGCACTTTGCGTTTACTCACCTGAACGCGTACCGCGAGCAATTTATCTCTTTATAACCCTAGGTGGCCTGCTCGAGAGTTGCCTCAAGGAAATCTTGTGGTTTGGCGCATTCCTGCATGTACCCGAAGCAATGTATGCGGCTCATCTCAGCCGCAAACATCAGATGCGACGTGACCTCGCAGTGAGTCTCCTTCATTATTCTCCTCCGCAGAAGGGCTAAGCCCGAACCAGATAGCTTATACTATAACCACCTTCATCTTTGGTGTCACCATATGGTTGAACCTGAAGAGACAGGTCAGAGCGCTCAGGGTCAGATCTGTGATGAAAGTTGAGTAAAACTGTATCGAACTCACTTTCTGTGACTGTACAAATTAGAATAGTGTCAATTGTTGGAGCCGAGCCCATTCTAAGCATGATCTGTAGTTCCGTTGAAATATGATTGAATCCAAAATACTAGAACCCCGAGTGACCACTTGGAATGGCGGTACTAATGCAGGTATGGGTGGAGATCGTGGGGCCAAACCTGGGCTAAACATTCTTCGGCTCTTCTTAGCTTCCATTCCATTGACTCATGCAGTCATAACCCATCCCCATAAAAATTCAAAAGCAAATACTTTGGCAACCCTTAGTTAACAGCCTCGTATGCAACAGGGATATCAGCTAAAGCACCCTTCTTCTTTTCCATGAAGTCTGTCTTCGACAACTCCGCATACTCCGCAAACTCCCCTTGTAAATTCTCGTAAAAATCTCTCGTCATACCAGCCGTTTCTCTTGCTTCAACATTAAACGGGCCCTTGACCTCACCTCTAAAGCCCTTTCTCACTTCTTCTCTAAACGCTCTAACCACGCCACCATCCTCGGGACCAATCCCTTGCTGTTCACAGATCCACATGAACCATCGATGCCCAGCCGTAACATGCGTAACTTCATCCGAGTGAATAACTTCCATAACCTTTACAGTATCAATATCCCCCGCTCTCCGGAATCGATCGATCGTTCCTGGGTTTACGTCAAGTCCTCGGGCTTCGTGTACAAGATGAATGATAGCAAGTCGGGCTCGGAGGGAATACGAAGTCGTGGTAGCAGCTTCCCACAGCGAGGCATGAACTGGCATACTTCCATACGGTGTGGAAGGGGAAGTGGCGCTTAATCTGGCAGTAAGAAGGGAACTGATTCCGATTACTTTGAGAACTTCTTATCGAAAAGGAGCGTCAAATAATGCCAACTTACAAATGTTTGGCCTCATCAAGTGCCATTTTTGTGAAATCATGAAAGAAGGCAGGTGGTATGTTAGGATGGAGAGGTCCAAACCGGACCATGATGTCCCATCTATATTCACATCAATGACGACTGTTGATACCGAGGCGTTGGATCTACTCACGCCAAATCAATACTAAATCCAAGGGTCCCTTGATCAGAAGAAAAACACAGCCAAGAACTGAATAGGCATTCACTTACGCCCATTGTTCTATGTTCGCAAGGGCATGCAGCATGACTGCCCTATTCTTCCCGTGTTTCACCTTCGTCGGATCGGTCTGGAGATTGCGTGTCCAGGATACATCGCGAGATGGTACATCCGGAGGGCGAGGCGTGTCAGCCGACTTGTGTCCAATAGACTTTAATTTGCCCGTTCTGAATAGATGTACAGCATGCCTCGTTCGCTCTACCTATAGACGTGAGCTCGGGGATACCTTTAACGACATCCTCATCAACTCGGTCCATACCTTCAAAGTAGGATTAGGCGTATTCAAAATAAGAACAGCCCACTGCATCAGGGTCCTCGGTGCATTTTCAACTGGTACAATCAGCTCATCCTCAATCGGCTGTGGACAATCTTCCTGAACAGCCTTTTTGACGCTCGGAGGTGGTGGGTCAGCGAACTCTAAAAAAAAAACAAAAATAAACCATCGATGTATGAAAAAAAAGCCCCGCCTGCACAGAACCCAAAAAGACCGCACACGACCAACTTGAACCTCACCCTCGGACACAGGTCTCAACTCCACCAAACGCCATCCAGATCCCTCTTTAGGCACCTCAAGGAACACCATCTCCACATCTCTATCATCCTTATCAACGATAACACCAAACGTGCATGCTTTCAATCCAGTCTCGCTCTTGCCTGTTCTCAAATCAAAATCATACCTCAACACTATCAGAACATCATCTCGAAAAAGCGCATAAAACAAAAAAAAAAAAAAAAAAAAAAAAAAAGACTTTTGGACATACCTATGCCACGGGCAAACAACCACCACAGAATCACCGCAATCCTCTATTTCCGCATGAGACAGCTCAGCACCTAGATGCGGACAAGTCGCCTCCATAGCATACAATTGTTTTCCATTAGTATTCAATCTACCAGAAGGATCACACGACTCGTCTTCTTCTTCTTCCAATTGACATCCCCCATCCTGTGATGTAGATAACCTGAAAAGGATCAAAGAACGATAATTGCCTTCCGCTGATCGCAGGGTCAGCAGGTACCGGAAATGACTACAAAGCTGGGCGAAGGGTGCGATCCTGATCAATCAACAGTGAGATAGTGTGGCTTAAACAGAAGAAGACTCTAGAAGAGTGAGAAACGAACTTTAGTAACTCAGTCATGATGGTCCGGTGTTGAGTTCCAGCTGTCCAGTTCACGGATCAATCCATGATTGACCCACATTCCTGACCGTCATCCATCAACCGCAAGGGACCTGCTGCCTACCCGGTGCCCAGGAACCTTCTCAGATCACAAAGGACCCGATACAACACCCAACTCTCTCATGATAATCAACCTAAACAAATCCGGACAATCCCCAAAAACGCGCGCACAAAATCCCAATAAATTCAGAGATCTAACCCTTTGTTCAATTGCCGCACCAAAAAATACAAAAAAGTTATTTTAAATAGAAAACATACACTAACCACTCAAAACCAAATAGAATTTTTTTTTTCTCCCAAACCAAAAAAAAAAACAAAACAAAACAAAAGGAAAGGATTGCAAATCAAAACCAAAAACAAATTAACAAATTAAAACATAGATGCTATCTGTATAGGATTAAACCCTCCATGCTGCATGACATGCGGCATGCTCGTACCAACCTGCAGGTGCATCGCAGGGTGATAAGAAGGCTGTTGAGGCGCCTGCTGTGGCTGTGTCTGTGTCTGCTGCTGCTGCTGCTGTTGCTGCTGATGATGATGATGTCCCATGACATGCGGAGGCGAAGGCGATGGATCAGGTGTCCATGAAAATCTGTCACAAACGAACGTAAGAAATCCCACACAAAAGTTCCAGAAATCGACCACAAATTAATCTCACCCAGGCATCATCATATTCTGCCACCAAGACGGACTCTTGATAGCCTGCATAGTAGCAAGCATCTCCTCATCAGGCGAGTATCCACTCCCCAACAAGGCAAGTTCCGTATCAGAACCAAAATGTATAGGCCCCGTTCCAGAATTATACGTCGCTTCAGGTCGATAAATTGGAGTTTGTAAAGCCTGTTGCTGTTGCTGTTGCTGTGATTGTGATTGCGATTGCGAAGAATGCATCACCCCCGGATCGTATCCGAGTCCACAATCCGACCGCATAGAATTCTGCGGTGGTTGAGTAACAGAAAAAGTCGTCATAGAAGTCGCAGGTATCTGGCTCGTCGCATCCACCTGCGATTGTCCAGGCGGATTAGGATGCAATCGCCCAACAGTCGCACCATCACGACGATGACGCGATAAAAGACCAGCCAAGAACCGTGCATACAACTTGGGCGTATGCCTATCATCAATCGCAATTTTCGGTGAGCTCAACGTCTGAATCAAACGTCCTATCAGCTCAAATATATCACCTTCCTGTTCTTTAGTAAGAAGCGAAGCAAACTCGGGTCGCAACAACTAACACACACAACAAGTCAGACTCACACCATTCCAATACACACACAGTCAGGGAAGCCCACTTACTTTAAGGAGAAACGCCGATGCAAACGCCGAGAAGACAAAGTGACCTTCCATCCCAGGCTTCAGTCCAAATATTCGGTTGAATACCTTAGTAGGAAATCAACTTACCATCTGGAGCATATCGCATATACCCACTCGGAGCCAATTTATCAACCATGTTCACGATAACCGATTTAGCAGCTTCCAAGCACTAGAGGAGTTACCATTCCAATTTAGCACACACACACACATACAAACTTTTTTTTTTTTTTCGAAAAAATCAGAAAAAAAGGCATACCTTGGTAAAGAAAACTTGATCACTCCGCTCAATTCCCCGATGGAAAGCTTGTTGGAAACCAAAAGAAAACATCACCAGACGCGAATAATCAACCAAACTGACAGGATGAACACATGAATTAGATCAAGAACTTTAAGCTTAATCACGTCAAATGACTCACAAGGGTAGCAAAGAACAGCGAAGAGCACAGCCAGGATCTAGAACCACCACCCCCAAAAAAAAATGTGTCACTAAAAATGGATTGCTCGCCCCCCATAAGGTTTTCAAACGTTACCTTGAGGATCAGAACCTTCCTCGAAGCGCCCCAACCATTCTTGATGATATTGCGTCAGATTCTCATCATGCTTTAGAGTTATCTTCCGGAAGTCGACGTTCTATATAACCATATAACCAGGCTAAGAATAAACAATATTCACTTTGATACAAACGACGTCACTGACCTTATTCAAGCGACTCGGGGATGAAGGATCGCTGAAGATCTCATCATGGAACCTGTTCACAATTTGGAGCAATGCCGAATGTGCACACAAATGTATGTCATACTATATGGAAATCAATCAAGATAAACGCAAAAAGCATACGGCGTAGCGTGGAAATCCACTTACGGGAAGGTTGTATTGCGATTTCAAATACCAATCCCGAGCATTTCGCACGATACTAAGTAAAAGAAAAACGCGCAAACGCGCATGAGTTGAAGGAACAAAACAAAAGTCTACAGAGGAAAACTACTCACAAGTCTTCCTTAATCGTAGAAGGTTTCCCAAACTGTGTAGCAGTCGACCGATCCAAATTAAAGCATATCATCCAAACTCGCGCACGGTTCAAAATCTCACGTTCCTCTTTCTCGTTCTTCGGCTTAGTCGTTGACACATGATGGAGATTAAGATCTGTAGCAATTCTACAACCCCAAAAAAAAAGAAAAGGAAAAGTTTGATAAGACATCAGAACCTTCGATCTAGAGAAAAAAAAAAAGAAAATCCCATACCGAATAGCGAGACCTGTGTACAACCAGCTCCGATCCTCTTCCCACCGTCTTGCCGGGACGGCATAAATGCTCATGAGGATATACGCTTGGCACAATTCCACAGACTTCCAACCGTCAATCAGCGCATTCGCAGCCGAATGTTTAGCAAAATGCATCGCGATAGGATAGATCTCCGATTTCTCCACATAATATCTCGAAGCAATCGCACACACTAGCAAGGTCGTCAATATAAGCAAAGAGGGAGTAACAATACTTAAACACTCACCGACAGTAAACAAAAACGGACAACGAGCAAAAGTAGACGCGGGGGTGTGAAGGACTGGATCGAGCAGAGATACAAAGGGCTATGCATCATCAACGAGCATTGTAAGAAGGAGCTCGCAAATATCAAAAAAGCGGAGAAGCTCACATTGACATATGTATAGAAACTAACAATCAAAACAAACATCAGTCTCTGATTTCAAAAGACACACCACGATTTGAACGCACATATCGAAAAGTTTCTGAACATCATCCGGATTAACCAATCCGTGTACCAATATCTCCGGTGGACTATGTTGTTCAATGAGCGAGGCTCGGATACCCAAATCGGTCGCTGGCCCTGAAGGAGCAAGAGCGGTCGGTTATCAATCGCCAATGTTCCCTTAATAGGGAAGGGAAAAAACGGTTACCTGGCATGAAATATGTTTCGTTGGCTACTCCCTATAGAAATCAATAGATTAGATAACACCAATTCAGAAGATCGGTGCAAAGACTCCCAACTCACAACATTGTCATCATTCAAATCTTCCTCCGTCAAGTTTACATTCCGTCCCCGATCCTTCTTGCCCTTAGTTTTGCCACCACCAATACTCATGTTCGCCAATAACCCCAAAGGGACATGTGCATCAGGCAAAGTCGCCTGCATATTATCCGCGCCATTGGAAGAACCATCCTCGGCACCGTCATCTTCTTGGTGGGGCATATCATGATTGGCGCCATTGTCAGATTCACCATCAGAATCAGCATCTTCCTGACTGCGCAGTTCTGTAAAGGCAGCTGGTCCACCGGAACCGCCCGTATCCTGTACACTCGACTGAAGCCGATCTAACCAAGCCAAAACATTCGTGTTGTCCTGATCGGATGGAGAGGTCGCCATGCGGTATGAAGCGATTGACAGTGGTGTGGCGAGATAAGGGTTATGAAGCTAGGGAACGCGAGGTTAGGCGCTATTATGGTTTTTCGACAATTGACGCACTTGTTTGAGCAAGGATTCAATGATAGCATCCTTTTGTCGAATTTGTGCCAGCAGATACTCTCGTTTACTAGAATCAGATAGATCAGCCAATATTTCAAAGGGAATTGATGAAGACGAAGAAGAGGTAGAAGTGTCCGAGGTCAAAGAGGTGGAAGAGGGAGACCTCGGAATATAAGACATCTTTCAAACAGCTGAAGGAAAGAAGCTGTAGAACCAAGAGTTCTTGGAACAGGTTCTTTAAAGCTTTCAGTGTGGCAACCTGAATGAATTCGGCCGCTTCCAGATCAACGAACAAAAACAGGTGATATGTCTAATGTCAAGGACCGGTATAAGGGTACCCTGAATAGATAGAGGGAAAATGAACCTCATAAGGTGAAAACGGCCTAACTTACTTTGGCGCTGTCCTCGGTTTACGACCCTCGACAATACAAACATGACCGCTGGCCCTGCATCTTTTACAAGTATTGTCACCCTTTGGAAAATCACACTTCATCTAATAACGCGAGTCAGTTGAAAATTTCGGGGATAAGATAATATTGCGTCAAGCCGCGATGACCGGTCGAGATTGCAACTCCGGGTGCGCATCCCGTCGGTCGTATGAAGGAGAAAAATAACCGGTCTGAAGACGTCCCGAACCACCGTTTCATAGAATGAGACAGTGGAAGGAAAACGTCGGAGAGAGAAGATGCGGCGGAAAATCGCAAGCCCGGTTATTAACAACTAACCTTTAGCTTCTTGCAATGTTTGCAGGCGCCAGGACTAATAGTATCGCATGTGTCCGGGGTAAGATGTCATCACCAATATCGACACGGACGGCAGCCGTCAACGGTATTAGGCGATTAGGATTTGAAAAACATGCGGCAGTAGGGAAGCCGGAGGAGAAAACACCGGGGGAAGGGCACGAGGAAGGCGGTACGAGGGTTACGGTTGTACGTGGCGGACAGAAATTCCACCGGTAATCAAGGTAGATTGCACAGGAACGCGGGAACGATGAGGCAGTGAGTGGGAGATTATAAGCGTGAGAAAAATTGTAGGATATCAACGGATCATATATTTCGGAAACGAAAACGATGCGATCCCGGCGCAGTCGAACGCGGAGCGAGAAGGATTGTCCGATGTCAGGGAGATGACGGATGACAGGTAAGGGAGGAGTCGTCGGGGAGTAGCACAAGGCGTGGAGGCATAAAATGAAGCAGGTTCTGATCAGAACAAGTCAAAAAAAGATGATGGGAGATGGCGCACAGTCTAAGCCCTTTCCCCGTTCGTCCGTCACCCGCCACGCCTTTGATGCCGACGCTAATACCGCCATCAGCATCTTCCTCCTCGCTTTCTTCCTCGCCTTCGGTGTCTCCTTCGACGGGATGAGTGGCGTGTCCGTCACTTCTTCGAAGACGCTTGCGCTTTCTCTGAGCAGAGTCGCTGGCGGCCGATCCCTGAGGAGACTGAGGTAATGCTTGTGCATTGCGTTTCAAGGTTCCATTTGTCGTGGCATTTTTCTGGAGATTTCGGCCGGGCTGAGAAAAGCCACTCGCTGATCCGCTCGGGGCATTCCTCGACTGGTCGGGGGGCGCAGTTTCGGGGGACGGCGGCTGGGGCTTAAACTCGTACTGGCGGATGTTGAGTTGGCCGGTGCTGTAGGGGCCAGCTGCCCGACCATTGCCATGGTTTGGGCGGGGGATGGGCCCATTCAGGCCGTTCGGAGCTTGGGAGGGGAGTGATTGGCCGACGGGCGGAGATTGGCTGGGCGCTGGCTGGGCGCGGTCATGTGGCTGCAGAGTCTGCGGCGGGGCAACGTTCTGCGGGGGCTTTTGGGCAGCGGCGATCTGGGGGTGCTGGTGCTGGCCGGGCCGGGGCTGCGGGTGGTAGGACTGGATGGAGCCGAGGGCGTTCCCCCACGGCTGGAGGCCGGGCTCGGGGGCCGGATGCTGCGGGCTGCTCGGCTTGGGACGCGCGACGAGGCGGGTGGCGTTGAGGAGCTCCGACCTGTATGCCGACTCGTACGCAGGCGGCTGCTGGTGGTATAAATTGGAGGGTGGGATCATGTCACCGAGGGAGGCACCGTATGGGGCGTACGTTTGGACGGCGCCGGGGGAGTACTGCTGGCGCGGGCTGTTGTAGCTGTCGATCCACTGCTGGTACGGGTGGGCGTCGGCGTCGGGCGGGGCGGGGGCGAGGGCGTCGTCGAGGGGGTAGAAGGAGGAGGGGGGGCCGATCATGGTGGGGCTCTGCGGGTAGGGCCAGTGGGCAGCGCGGTTCTTGAGGGCGAGGGACGGGCCCGGGGGCTGCATGTGACCGGGCGCGGGCAGCGAGGACGAGGAGCCGGAGGAGGGGGCGCCTGGGTGGGGAGACGACGACATGGCGAGCTCCGATCTGGGTCCGGGGCTTCGCTGCCACCGTCCCCTTTTCTACTCTTCTTATCGCCTTCCCATTCCCGTCTAATTGCAATCTTGATCCAATCATCTCTCCCCTCCCGTCCCCACCCCCTCCCTCCACGCGGCACTCGCTGCCTCCTGCCTCTGCCCGGCCCACTCTGCAAATTTACAGTCCCCCGTCCATGATCAGCCGACCCTGGACGCTCCCCAAGAACCGCGGCTTAAAATAGCCCACGCTTTCACCCACAAAGTGGCATCTACGCCTTTCCATGTGGTCCACCGCAAACAGCCTAGTCTGCATTCCTGCACTGACACTCCCCTTGGTCCTGGGCGTGCGCATCCCCACCTCCCAACCCACTCCTCCTGACCTGGAGCCCAAGAGTCGACTCATACGGCAGCAAGTTCAGAACTCAATGTCCCAAAGGACGGCGGACATGACAAATTCCCATCAAATTTTCAGAAAAACATGTTTCAGCCCAGAACCATAAACAAAACCAGTCACTTAACCTACTAGCACCAACGTAACGCTCCTTCTCCAAACCCACGGACGATCCTCGCCCCCCCTTCTCGAACCAAAGAAATGACGTACTCAAACATCTACTCTTCCCATTCACTCGGAGAGGGCCAACGCATCATCCAGAAAATCCATCGGTAATAGTTCTTCTTCTTCGGCTACCCCGGCCACCCGGGCCACACGCAGTTCGAGCGCCTATAATCAATGTCAGCCCAGTTCCTTGGAGCACATCAGATCCCGAACTCGTCGAACCTCATCAGAAAAACTAGGACAAAATCGTCCGGGGTTTTGTCACAAACCTTTCCCATGCATTGTATCCTTCTCCACCCGAGTCGGGAAAGGCTGAAAAGAAGCCTGATTATCTACGGCCATTTCCTTTTTCAACTCTCTCTTATGTACTAATTCAGGCCCCGCAAACTCTAAGGGCTCGGTCACGAACGCCTGATACAATCAGATAAATCCCATCCCACATGCTAGAGTCATTCTCTGCAAGCATCCCGAACCGTACCTCGCCATTCCACTTGTCCAACACCCTAACGACCCGAACAAAAAATATAAAAAACAAAAAAAAAAAAAACATACAACACCCACACACACACTTGACATAAGATTTATCACTTCAACATATGATGTGGTTGCTTCTAGCTCGACCGAAAACTCCGGGTGAGAACTCTCCCTCTCCCGCTTACACAGCCATATCCGGCTACAACCAACTTTTCGCAATACCCAACACTGACGAAACAACACACCACTTATATCAACTCCGCCAGTCTATTTTTTTCTCTCAACTACTAAAAAACAAAAGTTCCCATATTCAATCACAATAATGTATAAATATAACAAACGAGTGTTGGTTGCCTAAAGGTACAGTGACATTGATGATGATAATGCGTTGTAAAATAAATATACACTCCGTCCATAGAAACCAATAAATAAATATAGATTTTTCAAATCTTCCAAGGCGCTCTCGTTCCCGTCGGTCCTATCGACCTCGAGGATCTTGTCGTCGTCGTCGTCGCTGTCATCACCATCGAATCTTTCCGTTCCCTAAGAGACGTCTTCGATGCACACGGGGCATGTTTCAACGGCACCTCCACAGTTTCAACAGGCCGAGCAGGCGAAACGACCAGCGCTTCCCCATTCCCAAAAAACATAGGGTTAAAAGAAAACCCAGCATAAGGCGCAACATCCACTTTCCGCAGAGACTGCCGTCGTAAAGCTTCCACCCGGTATGACGTTTTAGGACTGGTAGACCTCGCAAGCTTCGCCTGCCTATGCGACCCAACCGATTTCCCAGATTTCCCAGACCAAGCTTCCAATTCAGAAACACAAGTCGAAGACGACATCGTCGACAACCCATCATCAATATCCTCCAACTCATCCCTCAGCGTCCCATCCACCGAGAACTCGGATCCCTCAAACAACACCGACTCCCGTCCCGACGTATCCCCCACAAGCGTCTCATCCGCATCCCCAGCATTCTCAAGCTCCCCAATCCTCCTCCGACTCCACGCCAAAGCATCACAAAGCGACTGCTCAACCTCATTCGAAACTTCCTGCTCAACCAATCTCGAATGATGATCCAACCTCAACCTCTCATTCTCCCAAACCAACCTCCTATACTCCTTCAACCACTCCCCATGAATCTCCCTAACCTCCCTCTCATGCCCCTCCCTCATCTCACCAACCTCCCTCTTACTCTCCTCAAGCTCCCTAACCAACTCCACCACAAACTCCTCAATCATCGCCTCCTTCCGCACATCCACCGCCATCCGCTTCGCAGCATGCGCAATAGCAGCAACCCTCTCCCGTCTATCCCTCTCTCCCTCCGCCACCAAATCTCTTATCCGCCTCTCCAATTCCCATATCTTATTCGAAACCAACAACCTCTCACAAAACGACTCAAACGCATTCGATCTCCTCTCCTTCTCCAAATCCCTGATCGAAGCTTCAAGCGCCCGTATTTGTTGCCTCTCCTTCCATACTTGGTTCACAGTCAGGAGGCGATCGCAGAATGCAACAAATGCCCCTGTAACTGGATGATGCTTCCCATCGATAGATCCCTCTGTCGTCGTAGAGGAGGATTTAAGACGGTGAGTCGACTCCTCTCGATTCGAGGAGAAGACACGAATTTGATGACTCTGACTCTGATCAGAGCTAGGTGAACCTTGTCCACAAGGAATCGATCGTCCTCCTCGAACCGATGTCGGAGAAGTCGAAGAAGAGCAAGCCGACTTCTTCTTCTTGGTGGTACACTGCTGTTGTTCATGTTGGTCCATCATCATCCCGACTTCCAGTGCTTTAAGATCTTCGAGAAGTCTTCGAGCACTCGATGCGAGTTCCTTCGCGCGGGTGTTGGGCGACGCGATAGTCGTTGTGGAAGACATCCTATGATGACTTTATTGTTCACAACGGTCGGGACGATGGCCTATGCAAAGAGGAGGGGGAGGGGGGGGAGGGGGGGGGGAACAATAAAGAAAAGACAAAGTCTTTTCTTCGAAGACTGTTGAAAAGAATTCCATAAGACTCTTCTATCAGCAACCCAAGATTAAACAAAGGGACATACAAGGAACAAGTGACGCGAAGGAAGTGCTTAACACGGGGTGGGGGAGAGGGGGGCGTAAAACAGGAAAGGTCAGTGAAGGGACGTATCCTCAGCTTTATCAGACTTCAGAGAACAAGTCGGAGCAACACATGGAACCAAATGTGAAAGCTGCGCGTAGCCGTAAGTCGTGTCTTTGTTGATTGTTCTATGTTTCATTGCCTCGAGGATACTCTGACCCCAACACGCGCAACCCACGAGGCCTTCCTTCAAGATCACATGATCTACCCCCTGTACCCTATCCCTGTTCCTTTGGTCGCGGAGTCCCAAGAATAGCCAGCTAGTTCTAGTTCTCCGCTTGATACTGTAGACACAAGAAGGAATATCAGTGCAGAGAAATCAGACAAAAGAAATTGATGTTTCATTCGAATATCATCTTGAATAAAAAGTGATCGATCTTTCAAGAATTGAATCATGAATCAAGTCTACATTGTTCACAAACGCTGATCACCAGGAGCTTTTTTCTCCAACATGAACACGAAAAAAAAAAAAAAAAATAGCAACATATCTTATATCCGGTGCCGAACCAACTTCCAAATTCATCCTCTCCAAACAGCGGGACCGGGAACCTAAGAATATATAAGAACCAGGAACACACACACACACATCCAACTTCGCCTTGGGAAAGGCGTCAACTTACAGAGTAATTCGTAGGAACAGGCCAATATATATCAAGGTTCACATTGCGATCTAAGCACAAACATCAAAAATCGGCATATATCCCCACGCTAAAAGTTGAAGGAATAAATTCGCGACGTACCATCTTGTCGTATATACCCAGGTATAGAAACCTTTGGAGGGTTCCCAGAACCACCATTCACGACCCGAATCTGCGCACACGAAATAAAAATTTCAGGTGCTCCAGGTTGATGTAAGCCCATCTGTTCTACACGAACAAGGTACTACCTAACATCAATCTCTTGACATTCCACTTCACAATACAAATTTTTCTCACCTCTCCAGAAGGCGTGGATCGAGGAATGATGGTGGTTAACACATCCCGATTCAACGAGGCGAAAGAAAACGGGTCAAAAGTAGCGCCCCATTCAGCAATCTATAAATAAAAACTTAATTAGACTCGTATTTCTAACTTCAAGCAGGAAAAGAGATATACTTTAAACCATCTCCGGCCTCTTCCATCCCACTCACCTACCTTCCCCGGTGCATGACCAAGATAAATCGCAGCAGGACCTTTGTGATATATAGGAATGTCAAGCCGAAAGCCAATTTTACTACCGGCAGCAACTGAAACCGTTTCTCCAGCCGCAGCTGGACGAGAATTGCATATAATATCGATACCGGACGCGTATTTGAGAACGGGAGAATTGTCATTGGGCTGTCGCACAGCTTGTGTAGATGTCTTGTGGCCTATGATCAAGGTTTTGAAAACATCTGCAATAACTCGATGAGGAATGTCAACTTCATCGAAGGGGAGAATAGAACAAACAATGGGCAGATGCAGCATGAACCACTAAGGCGAGACAAATAGAGAGCAAAAGTCGCATGGACGATGATACTGCAATGGGGCGAGGAGATCGGTAGAAAGTCACTATGTCCTCTTGAAGAACAGCACCCCCAAGTAGATATAGCTCTTGAAAGCACTTTCGCGAAGAATGATTCGCCCAAGGCCAAGACAGCCAACAAATCACCGTTGATCCGCTTTCACTTCCACTCCTAGACAGGTAGTTGGTTTGCAAAGCTGACAGCTATATAGGGCAATAAAATAATCATGGCGGATACATTCAGAATGGGCAAACGAATCCGTACCTGATCCACATGTTATGAGAAAAAATTCCCCAAGTGTCGTCCATGTCAACATTTCGTCTCTGAAAGAACTTGAATGGTCAGCTGGAAAGAACTATTGGAATCAAGGGTGGAGAAAGAATCGCGATTGAAACGATCCTCAATTTTCGTCGCACACGAAAAGATTAAACGAGTACCACATAACCTCAGAGGAACTCTAGTTCCCGTTGCATGAACCAGCAGAACACATTAGAGAAGCAAACAAGGATGCAGGGGGATAAACGGTGGGATCGCAGCGGCAGAGTAGGATCCGCAGCCGGTTATCTCAGTTCTCGAGCAAAGGATACAGGAACACCGCACCTATCTTCCCATGGCAAAAAAAAAACGACATCAGAAGGACTCAAGGAACAACGCTTCTGACCGGAGGTTCCAGAAGTCTGAAAATATCACCAAAGAGCCTGAGTTGTTTGGTCAATATATGGAAAAACCGCTGATAAGTCGATGGGCAAAAGTGATGTAACGTACGCGGTTGCTTGGGAATTTTGGTGCCACCGATTAGGAAAGAGAACTAGAAGGCAAGGTTGACGGCATAGTCATACTCATCACTCTGCGGATTATAGAGACAAAACTTATGCGATGAGCCAATGGCCAGCGTGACCCAGATCGCATACCATGCCCCCTCTTTGATTTTGATATCGAAAAAAGTTGGCTTCTCAGGCCTATATCCATTGCTAAAAACAAACCTGCTTTTAATTTTAGCGAACTTCTACAGTTCTACCCATCCAATCTTCCGCTAGACGAGCTTCGACAAATCCATGAAGCTCTTTGGCCTTTTCAACACTCGTATTTACGAGTCGAATGATCTCTTCATGGGGAAGCGGAACGCCACCGAGTTTTTGAAGAACGCAAAGTTCCTTTTGCGCATTCAGCGCAATAGAGAGAAGACCAGAACTGAGGCGCTGTTCCAACTGCGAAGGATCGAGGACAGGTGACGTTGTTGCATCGGGGAAGAAGGCATAGGTAAAACAAAACGGAGTATGATGAATTGCGAGCGGGACTGGGGCTCGTTCGGTAGGAGGATGCTGAAAACAAGATCAAATATCTACAGAGTCTAGAGATGAATGACGTACAACAATGACTTCATCTCCAATAACCTCAACTTCTGGTCTACGAAAATGTCGGAGAGCAGTGATACCAGCAAGGCAAGCGCAATCAAGCATATTGCCGGCGTCGGACAGGAAGTGAAATGTTAGGCGTAGATGCCAAACCTAGACACGTGTGAATAGGTACCACAGGAGGAGTATCAGACCCCCTACCCGATGGCCAGCTAGAATGCATAGGGACTCTTTGTCGATGGCATCACTTCTTCGCAAAACCTTGTCCAGCATCCGGTTTATCGTCACTTCTTCCTCTGAGGCAGCCCTGTCATGAGGTTGGATAAACCAATCAAGATAGAGCTGCGGTGGGATTCAAGGCACGCACCTACCGTCCAGCCTCATATTCGCTTGATGCCATAGGCGATATTTCAGAATGGATTGAGATTGACCCCTCAAACGGTCTTTCGGGCGTGGGTTTGACCATTTTTGCCTCAACTTGAGCAATGACTCTGTACAACACAATCTGACATAGCTCGGTGATCGCGAAAACATCCATACCTTGTCTTCCCTAGGCTACATTCTACATACCCCAGCTCTGGTCCAAACCTGATCTCAGGTTTTCGCTGCTGCAAGAGTGAGCGGCCATCAATACGGAGAGATTCTTTGAGAGAGGCATAGAGAAACTCTTTTTCAGGAATAGATGGCGAGGGCGGACGCATTTTGGACGTGAACCGTCAAGACTCAAGACGAGAGGAAACTGGCATCAGTCATGTGACTGATCGGGATGTACCACCGCTCGGCCAGTCCTCTTTTCTGCAGCACAGATGGTCCGGCTCGTAACCCACAATCTCCTTGCCTGCCACGCAAAGGATTGCAATACCAACAACTTCCCCCTTGTCTTCCAAAACGTCCAGCTCGAAATACGGGAAGCGGAATTCAACCCCAGTTTCATTCAGTCATTCCTCCCCAAGATCGAGTGGGATGCACTTGTGAAGACCGCTCAAGAGGTTCGATTACAGCTAGTTCTACGTATAACGGATGTACTCATATACGATCTATAGCTCGGAGACACCTCCCTGCCTACACATCAGCCGGAGATGACTGACGATGAATTTCTAAAAAATCTTCACCATGTACTCTTTGAGGTACGTGCCTTCTGACCGCCCTGATTTCCATCCTGATTTCCATCAGATTCACATCGTGGAAGGTGCCATGATTTGCCCCAATTGCAAACACAACTATCCCATTTCTGATGGGATACCCAACATGGTCAGCGCTTGCTCTTAGTTCGATGAGACCGGATTCTGACTTCTCTTCATCTCCACTTAGCTTTTAGCCGAACATGAAATAGCATAATCACCTCGCCAAGATCATCTTTCACAAAGGGCATTTGTGCGGTACAATTTCGTCACTGGTCACTGAACGTGTTAATCGTCTTCGCGGGACGTCTTAAAATTGTCCTTTCCATCTTCGCATAGACTTGGGGCGCATTCCCATTGGTCAGATGCTGCCGCGCAAAACATTGATATAATCAGTAACCTGAACGTGATTCCCAACGAGAGAAGTTTGACGATGAAATCACGACCAATGATACAGATCAATGACCTCATATAGTCTATTCTGATGGTTGATCGTCGGTTTTTTGGTGACGCCTATCACCGCCTGTGTGTTTGTGTCGGTATGCTCTGGCACGCGCCCCCCTCTTCTCAGGGTTCTAGCCGGGCCTTTGCCTTAGCCTCCTTGTCATACATATACAAAATGACTCAGTGCCTTTGCGCTTGTTCTGACGCGAATGATTTCTTTTTATATCCGTTCACCTATTTTCGCTCATCATCCAAGAGATCACACATGTGTACCATCAATGACGCATTGTCAGCCATCGCTGCAACGGAGGACACGGGTACTTTTTCCTTGTCGAAATCAAAGTAACGGCATGTATGACGATTCTCATGACAGATGGACGTAAGTCTGCCAATTGTGGTATACACTTTCACAAGCTTATCGCATGTATGAAACCGGGATGTGACTTTGGTGCTTAACTTCGCCGCCCACGTCGCATGTATTCTATGCTTATGGGATATCCCAATCCCAAAGCTGCTCAAAGAGTATTTTTGAACCTCCCCGTCCCTGGCCTCATTGATGGATAAAGCTTCTGCCGCTCTTCTCAGTAAGATGCGCCGAGACGCGGAAAACTGAATTGCATGTCTATAAACTGACTGTGAAGTAGCTGAGTATAATATCGAGACAACGAAGTGCGAAAGCTAGTAAGAGTCGGCGCAAAGACTCCTAATGCCCGAAAGATGACAGCAGTCAATACGATGTTGAAGCGTACGAGCGAATTTAAAGCACCATGTGACACAGTCTAATGGCAACCTTCAGCGTCTGAAGACGCGCATGAAAAACGCCCTAAAGCGCACGAACGAACGACTAAGGAAGGGAAGGTCGTCTTCTTCGAAAAAAGAACTAGAATTAGACAATGAGCTTGGAGTAATTACGAAAAAAAATGATGCTCCTACGCCCGAGTCGAGGCCGGTTGAGCCTCAGTCGAAGACGGCCCACCTGAATGTTCTCTGATGGATGCTAGAGGTAGGTAGTTTCGTCGAGCAAACTCTTCTGATTCCATGGTATCCATTGTCGGTGTTCGGTCAAAGACAGGGTAGGCCGGTGGCATGATGAGTTAAAAAAGCAAGGCAAATGACGGCCCTCCAATCTCGTGTGTGGGACTTCGAAAGGCAGGCATCTCGTGACTTCCGCCAACATCCCCAAATATTTCCTTCCGCGAACCTTCTTGGTTTCTCAAGCAGAAAGACGTACAGGTGTGGGGGAGAGTGCTTGTCGTGCCTAGACCAGGCGTATATAGCGCATGAGTTAGTGCTCATTTTAATATATGAGTTTTAAGCCTAATTAACCGAGTGACCTTGAGCCATCAAAAGATGATGTCTTGTACGCATGGACTGTATAGAACTGCGGAAGGTTCAGAACGCAAATACCGCGGAATAATGTACCTTGCGGCTCGAGGTGTCAGCGGTTGGGGACGTATCCGCGTATCTTGGATTAGTCATTTTTAGTTGTAGCCGCCGTAGTCTTTGAGAGCCCATACCGCGTATATGACTTCAAAGATATCGTGAGTATCACTCTCGATATCCATTGGATGCGGCCGCAGGGCCGAATACATGCAGAAGAACGGATCTCGGCCATCGTCGCTCCAACACATCCATCATGACACAAAAATAAATTCGTACTACACAAATGCCGCGCCTCAAGGCCTCATCGTTTGTCATGCTTCTCGATGCGGTCGTCCTCGCGTTTAGAAAGAGCAGTTCCTCGCCTGATTGCTTTTTGATAACAAAACGAGTAGATATCTCTGGTAGGATACTTTAACCTTTCATAGCAATGAAATGGGGATAAAAGATGTTGAAGTCTGCCACAGATGTGAAGCAAGCAAAACTGAAGGATAGCCGCTGACCTTGAATCGCTGTCATTCGTATCCATGACCCATTTTATGGCCTGTAGTTTGTCGACAGCTGATAGATTTTTGCTGGACGCGGGGACCAGTCAAATGAGATTGACCAGGGACTCCCTCGGTCAACTCCGATTCGTCGGCGATATTCATGTCAGGTCCAGTATTCAACGCTCAAGTGTCATCATCAACCCCAAGGCACCCGAATCGGGTATGGCGGAGGCTAGTCATAGGCCGTTTCAATATGTCGCCTAGAAACAGCACCAGAAGTTCGGGAGAGGCTCAGACTCCACGCCAGAACATTCGTCACTATCCATGTGACAACGGTGACAGGTGGCGGGCAGATCGCCCCGATCCGAAAAAAGCAATAACCCAATGGGATCAAGCACGCCATACTCCTATTGCAACTTGCCGTAGTTGAGGTGGCCGTCGTTTCGCGTCTGTATGGGCCAAGGCGACAGAGGGCGCGGCATGCTGATAGTCAGCACGGCGTGGTAAATCAATTTGGTAATGATTTCTTTCTACGCGCTTCTCGCGCAGATACTTGCCAGTGTTCGCTAAAATTCTAATCGTCCCGCTGTGGTCCGGGATGCAACAACCGAGTTGGCTGATGTTTGTCATTTTGGGTGGCATCCCTTCATATCTTTGTGGCTGAAGAGGACTTGTAGCTGCATCGCAAGCGCCGTGCGTCAGTGAGGGAGTGGGCAGATGAAGTCGTTCAGGAGAGAGAGCCATTGACGGCGCGTGACTTGGGGCCCTGTTCCACCTGTCTCTTCCTGAACACGACCAAATCCTACAAAAATTTTACCATGTGCTAATGTCTATCAGTGGAGTAACTGTTCCAGAACGTCCCTGCATTTCTGTCCATGCTCATCGCTAAGCACATAATATTTCTGCGATAATTATCTACTAAAAACCATCTGACGCTGTCCACATTTCAAAACTCTCCAAGGCCTATACCGCCTGTGATGTTCACATGTCGGTACGTATTTGTGACAGTACCGATTTTGTCTAAGCCGACCTGGACAACGTCTCCATCGGTCAACCAAACAGGATTCGCGGCCTCCAATTGGGTACCAGCAGGGCTAAAGGACACGAAACATTGTCAGATCTTATGCGTTGACATACACAAACCTCGACTTACGTTCCAGAGAAAATAATATCTCCAGGCATCAAGGTGATTCCCATAGAGAAGAAGGAAACGATTTGCTTCACACCGAAAATCATGTTGGCCGTGGTATCATTCTGCTTCAGCTGTCCGTTGACTGTACTCCAGATGTGAAGCGTCTGTGGGTCCGGGATGAGGCTGGGATGAACCATGGCGGGACCCCACGGTGCCCAGCCGTCAGCACCTTTGCCCATGGAGAACTGGGGTTGGGGTTCGCCACCACGTTGAATTTGCCAGCCACGATGGGACACGTCGTTTCCGACGGCGTATCCACCGACAATGTCCAAAGCCTCGTCCTCAGAGATGTTGAATGCCTTCTTCTTGATTACAATGACCAGCTCGGCCTCATAGTCCATGGTTGAAAGGAAATCACCTTGCTGCTGATATCCAGGTGTGACAGGTACGTCAGCGCCTGGGTTGCTGAGGGCAGTCCATGCTTTGAAGAAAAGAATAGGGAAGTCAGGGATGGTAATGTTTGTCTTTGATAAATGGTATCAATGATACGCTCAACGGCCAAAGTGAAAAGATTTTCTTACCGCTTGGTCGTGAGCAGCATAGTTAAAGCCGACGCAACGTACGGTCCTGGTCCTTTCAGGATCAAGCGGTGCCAGTAAGTGTTTTATAGACTATATGATAAACGCGTCAAAATTCATTCAAAGACTGTGTTCAGTATTTCAAGCATATACCTTGACTTGATTCGTGATCTTGAAATCTCCAAGAATATCGCCAGTAACTAATCTGGCGCTCTTACTCTGGGTGGCATCAATGGTACCATGGGGCAAAATTGCGTCCCCAGTGTACGTTTTACCGTCGTCTGAAACGAAACGGACAAAGCGCTGTGCACTGACGGCGAGCGGGAACAGGAGGAGTAACGGTGAGAACCACATTTTTGCGGCTTGCTTGAGTACTATCTCACTCCTACTGCACCTTAAATACAGTGAAGCGAGAAGACTGATACTGCTCCAAGTGTGCATGCGAATCTAGCTCGGGATGCCGCATACCAAAAATCCCTCAATCCAGTCACAACCGTGTCCAGAAGTTGTTGATCTCTATACCACAAAAAGCCACACTCAACGCCGCCGGTCCATGGATACACAGCCCTCAATTCGGTTGGCCTTCAATCGTGAGATAAGTTGTATACTCTTGGTAAATTATACTCATGGATTCAGGCTTCGGATCGCAACCGTCCACGGCACAAGAGGCTTCCGTGTTCCGTGTCTATAGAATTTCCCACTGGAATTTCTTTACATCTTTCCGAAGCCTTTCAAAACCATGGGTTCGGAGAAGGAACTAGGATTGTCTGACCGTCCATCTGACCAGTTCAGGTACACAAGGCTCCACATTTGTATTAGGCAGTTTTTGATTAGCCAATGAAGCATAATTCTGCTCCAAAGGCTAGCCAGATTCATGCGAGTGGAGATACATTAATCACATCAGGAGCAAGCAGAGAACGACAGTAGACCTACTTTGAGTCATTGCAAATACCCACCATATTAATAGAAATTACCCCTTACCTGGGCCCATCGAAAGCAGGAACTGTTTGCGAGAAATGATTTCATCTCACGAGAACCTGAATTTGACAAGAATTTTTGGAATTGACTTCAGCAAATGTGAGAATGGGGAGGAGCGGCTTCCCTCGGTGGATGCATGGAATCCCGTAGGGCTGTACAACTCTATTAAATTAGACGCCAATTTACACGATCCTTGAGAATATTATGTATTAGCAGTTGACTTGCGGAGACGTATTAGGTTTGCAGGTACAAGCGATTGTCGGCGAAGCTGGCTTGGCCTTGGTTCGAATGTCATGGTATGTTGGTGGTGCTTATGTTGTCATGTTATTTTTGATCTTTTGATCGTGTCTCCGGCTCCTGACCTTATTCATTTCGTCATCACCCGGTCCGCGACCATTTCGTCTTGATCTTGTTTATACTTTGTTTATACCTAACTCTCTTTCTCTGCGAGAAGGAAACCATACACATACTCTATTGTTTCTCCCCTGACCAGGGACAGAACGACGCGAGAGGACCAACACCTAGGCTTCTAGCCGATGCTGGGCCTCAGTAACTGTGCAACCTTAACTCACTAACCGGCACCAGCGTATCCGGTGTAGATCAAACGTGTTCCAAGGGTCTCTTCACCTTCAAGTCTCTCCTTTTCACCCTCTCATCCAAGACACCCACATAGCCAAGAGAACATGGAGGACCCTGCTAAGGAAATTAAAGCGGTTGTCTTACAAATAACATCCGCTTCGTCTCCCGACCAGCAGAAGAAAGCTATTGAGAGATATATGACCCCTGATGTTGGGTTTCGCCACCCTATGTGTGCCGTTGAGAGTGCACCGCAGTCGAGAAGGACGGTATTGGGCATCTACCAGTGAGGTTTTCTGTCCATCTACACTGTGCAGCACTAACGACAAGATGCGCTATCAAAATAGGTGGTATAAGATTCTTAGCCCGTACACCGTACTCAGGGTAGACAACGTCGGTGAGCATTGCTTCTGAGAGCTAGTGTCACGTTCGAGTTGTAACCGTGCCACCAGTGTGGGATCAAGAAACCAATACCGTTTTCGTGGATATCGTTCAGTGGTTCAAGCTGTTCCTCCTTCCCATCCAAGCGGCACCAGCCCGGTAAGCTGCCAAACATCCCGAAGTGTATTCAAAAGACTGAGTTATCGGACAGACTGCTCGCGCGACTCACTCTTCGGAAAGAAGGCGATTTGTACTTTATTGCTATGCAAGAAGACTTTTATCACCCTGACGTAAGTTGTGTATCCGCGAGCCTGATTGATACCTTTCCTGAACCTCCACTTCCCAACAGGACTTTGGGGCCGTGTTATTGCCACCAATGACGCCTCTCATCCGAATGCTTCTACTAATTGCTGGATTCATGTCGTCGTTATATGCTAGTATTTTACAATTCTTTGGGTTCTGGCGACCGAGTGATACAGATTCAGATAAATTCCACACCTATGATGCGGGAGAGGACGATTTGTATAATCACCATGGAAGAAATTGATAATACCAGGTATTTACTACTACCCTGGTCAATGGTGCAATAGTATACCTTGGATCTTCCCTTAATTTATGTACTGGGTAATTTGTGTTCTCTTCCCCTATGTACCTTTAGCCATCGATAGCCGTCTTTGTAATAACCATTCCTTGGCTTTCTGCCGCCGGAGTTCCTTTTTCTCCTCTGCTTCTGGCGAATCAGTTTTCTGCATCGTCTCACCAACAGGTTCGGGATTCGGTTCACCAGTACTCTCGTCTTCCGAACCCGAATCATAACCAGCAAGCACACCCAACCCCTTCGTTTCTTTCTCCTGCTTCTCCTCTCGTTCCTTCCGTTGCTGTTCTATGCGGAGTTTTGCTTTTATGAGCCTCCATGACCGACTCCATCGTCCTTTGAGAAAGGCAAAGCGGTTATCTGCTCCATGGTTTGCCAGAATCCGCATTTCTAGTTGAGCAGGATTGGGTGATGAGATGAGATGAACGGCAGTTCTACGCATAAGTTCTTTTTGAGTGTCATCAGGCTAAGTAGATTAATTGGATTAGGTCTGGTAGATAGATTATTCATAGAGATCATGGATGTGACCTACCTCTTCGTCGCTCCCTCCCCAAGGATCCAAGTCGTCATCGACTATTTCTCGAGTAGCCTCCTTTTCTTCATCTATACGCGCTTTTATGCGTTCTTCCTGCGCTCGTTCGAATAATCTCCGACGTTTCTCGTTCCTGTAATCTTCGGCTTCTTCAGGTGAGAAGAAAAAGGTGTCTTCTGTGTCGGAAGGTAGGTCTGACCATCCAGAGGGTGAGTTGGGCCTCGCACGCGTCAAGGTAGAATCTAGCGGGGAAGTAGGTTCAAGGTGTGATAGGGAGTCGAGTAGGAGACGAGCATCGTATCTAAGAGTGAAAAGTCAATTTCATTCTGAAAATGTAGAGTGAAAAAGAAGAAATTGACTTGGGGGACACCATAAATCATGAATAAGTAGGGGTTTGTTTTTTTTTTTTTTTCGACAGTCCTCTTGGTTTTAAAGTACCCTATGGGACTGACCTACCTGTCTACCCAGACTCCAGACTCGTCGTGAGTGACCTGTTTGTCCTTGGAAACACTGGTTGTTCCAAGGCTAATAGTCTCCTCTTCATCATCATCAAGAGAATGAGTGATGACAGGCCCACTTCCGGCATCCCAACGTATAAGTGCACGTCCAACTCGCGTCGTCACTTGAAGAGGTTCATGGTGTGGTGTTTTGATGTATTCTACCACTTCTAGAGATTCAGCCAATTCATGTGCTTGGGCACCACGACGTATGTCGGCTTCGTGTGCCTGGATAAATAATGTTGAGTCTTCTTCCGGTCTGCGCCGGTCGGAAGAGGTTCCTGCTTCATGGTGGAGATGGTGGTGTTGACGATGATGGCGTTTATCGTTATGTTGGCGTTTGCGTTTTTTGGCTTCATACATTTGAGTTGTGGGATGAGGCGAGTAACGTCACTTGCTAATTTGGGGTATAAGTGATAAACTAAACATATACAATTAAGATAAGATAAACGTTTGAAACCTTTGCTTTGTGTACTTCATTAAGTCTGGGGATTTGTGAGGATTCTGGTATCTGCGTCTCAATTTCCAGATCAAACTAATCGATAATGACGGTACTAGTGAATTGTTACAATCACGGAGTTCTACTATAGTCAAATTTCCCCCAATCAAACGATTTCCACTGTTTGATGCTTTTTCCTATATTGCATTCGCTCTTGTGAGTGGGTTTCCAATCTTTAATTTGACATTCCTGTATCGAAATAAGATCAAACGATGGGCTAATAAAATAGGGAAAGAGAATTTACTTTGCTGCAATATTTCATTGCACACTTTGTACATTGAAAATTTGCTGGTTTGTGGCAAACGTGGCACGTTGTTGCGTTCAACGCCCTCCCAACACTAAGAATACTTTCTAAATTACAATGGAATAGCTGGAAAAAAAAAAGTCAGTTTTAGTACACGCTAACCATCAGAATACTATAGTAGACCGAATCGAAAAACCCCACCTTCACATGTTCATTCATCTCAACTCGAATACCTACCTTTCCATCCAAAAACGAATGACTTTCAGCATACATAATCGCCAAAGTATCCCCCACTCTACAATCCCGCTCAATATGTGGAGATCGATCATCTGTATGAAAAGCGATGAATAAAATCTCTCCAGTGGCGTCCTTGCCGTAGTACATTGGGCGAATGGGGGGAACGATACATTGTACGATCTTGGTGATTTCTACGAGGAAGCACCAGTGGTGGCGAGGACGTAACTGTCTTAGCCATAGGTCTTCTTTGAAGAAGTTGACGTTGTAGTGACGGTCGTAGGGTAATTGTTTAAAAAGGGGAAATAGTCTCTGGGTATTAGGTGAGGAGATATTTTAGGAGAGGGCATATGTGAGAGATGAATGTCTATACCTTGTCGTGGAAGTCAAGGTTGTAGGCAGTCATACCACTATGAGAGTATCAACGCTACCTGGCCCACTTTATATATGCCCAAGGAGCCAGCTCCGCAGATTTGGTGATGAATTAACAGGCTTTCACGTGAGGACCGAGAAGCTTGCGTATAGTAGTCAAATTGCGCGTTGAAGGACCGGTGACATAGCTTATACTTATTTTTGGTTCCTGAAGGCTTCGATCTGGCTTCGATCCTACGTGCGGAATTCATATTCGGTAAAGAAAAGCCGCTTTCGAAGTTGGAGTAGAAACAGAGAGTTGGCAGTGACAACGATTACGGTTGCCCTCCAGGGTCAGGTTGAAAAATGTGTGACATCAGCGACGTCTGACAGCGAAGTGACCGGCATGTCAACTTCACACGGCGGGCATTTAAATGTCCAATCCCAATTTGGATGCAACTGTCAAGTGACCTGTCCAGTCGATCGTCACTTGAGCTGTCAAGTCAGCCATTGGACCTCGGTCACACTAGTGTGACACCACTACTTTTCTCGTGCTCTCCTTTCATTACGAGCGTTTCAAATTCTGTGACTTTCATCTCCTCTCTTGAACTACGTCTAGGCTGCCTCTGTTCTTCTGTTAGTTAGGTAGTCAGTAGCTGTTCCATATCTCTCTTGTTTGTTGATAAGGCAGCTTAAGTAATTTTCAAACTGTGACCTAGGCAAAATCACATTCCACCTTTGCAATTTAAACCTCCTGGTGCCTGCAGATCAGAGGCTTGTTTTTGCTGATAGTCTCAGTCTTTGTGCAATTACTGTGACTAGGTACTCCTAGAGATCAAGTTCTGTGAACTGTACTATCATCCAAGTCAAGAAATGAGAAGAGGCAGACTTGCGACTGCGACATCGAGAAATTGTCACACAAGTGTGACCAATAACCAACTGGACAACTCAAGTGACGATCAACTGGACAGGTCACTTGACAGTTGCATCCAAATCGGGATTGGACATTTAAATGCCCGCCGTGTCACTGGCTGGGGTCCTTGCCAGTCATCACAAATTTCCAAGATAACAAGAAAGTAGATAATGTCAAACTAGCTACGTAGTCAAGAGGCCAAGAATGTAGACAATAATACTAGGTAGTACTAGGGACCCTCTCGGCTATTTACCATCTGAATTCAATATCACGTTGAATCCCATTGCATGTCCATCTCGCTTGGGTAAAGTGATGGATTTCAATAATTCATCATCGGAATCATCACTGAGGGTTAAGTCAAAGGCTGATTGCTCACATGCTAACTTGATGTCGAGTGTTTTGAGTTCAAGGCGATTACAAACCCAATTTTTATTACAGACTTTGTAGTGTTGTTCCATCATCCTACTGATGGTCCTTGAACTGGTGTCCCAATAATGCTGTGGTTCAGACGTGTTCCTAGCCACATTGTTACAATTATTTATACAATAGAATTTTTTTCTCACTCACGTATGCGCTTGGAGATCAAAAAGACACATAGTGCCCTTACTGTCGAGTGTCCCTAGTCATGAAAAACTCAATCAAAAACCAGTACTAGTGACGGACAGTGACATACCCTGTAGATCACAGAAAAGAATGAACTCCTTTGAATATTTGAATGAGAAATGGACAAAAGCATGAATAGCCTTTGTCATGTCATCAGATGCATCACCAAACTGGTCATTACCCGTAAACTTCTTAACCTTCGCATCAACCATTCCACTAGGGAGCAAAGGTGTGGCAATGAAGTCGGCAAATGGAAGCTGCAAACTTTCAGAGCTAAGAGGTTGTAAAGTACCGAGGACTGAGTTTGGAAAGTTGAAATAGAATTCTGTAAAATTGAAAGAAATAGATGTTGATGAGGTAGAGTGTCACCGGGGTATATACACTAAGACCTACTTGGTAGTGTTGTTACTCCTTTATCCTTTGCCCATTGGTCAAATTTTTCCTTGAACCAGTCACACATTGCTAGCAGCTGGTATTCTCCCCTCAGGTTACTTTCGACATCAGATCTCAGTGTCTGTGCATCAAAATTCTGACAAAGAGCAAACTCGCAACGTCCTATCCAGACCTGAGTAAATCAAAGTCAGTTTCTTCCGAAAATGTTATGACAAATTTAACATACATAAACAGCACGTTTGGCGAATCCACGCCCTATATAGCCTGTTTCATCATATGGCTCCTTATTTTGTGCAGCTTCTTTGCCTTCAGGCCAGTCTGTTGCAATCTCAATAGCTTCAGCTTCTTTTGCACACCAGAATGTCACACTACCATCTGAACCAACATTAGCAATAATTCTAATAAACTGGTATTCCCTCATTGGTGGTGTCCGGGTCCATCATCGAGTAGGTAAGGTGGGTGGTGGACCCATAGTTGGTGGCCGAAAAGCACTGATTAGTTGTGTATGGTGTTTACTTGACAGACTGGAAGTCAGGCTGGTTCTTGTTGAGATAATCCATGAGGTCTTCTTGACACTTGATGAAACTGAAGCAGAAGCACTTTCTGCATGTGGATGCTTCCGACTTTTTGTTGTACTACTAGCTTGCTGAGAACTTTCTATTGGAAAGTTTGAATAGAGCGAGTTCTAGTTGTATTAAATCATTAGTAGTTGAAATTAATGTGACATTTAATACTCACTAATTCATTTCCATCTACAGTCTCACAGAGGCGTACAAATCATATTTTGAGTGTAAAAGCCTTGATATTTGCTTCTGAAGCGTATTTCTGCTTCTTGAATTCTGAAAACATCTCCTTGAGAGATCTTCCTTTATCTAGATGACTCAGCGATGCCCAGTCATTGACTGACCCACAGTCAGCGAGGAGTTGAACGTTTTCCCTGTATAACATCATTTTAGACCAAAATTATAGTAGTAACTCAAAACGATATACCATGTTAATGGCTCTGCTTGTGGTTTTATTTTTGTAAAATCATTTTGAACTTGCATGAGTAGAATATCTAGACATGACTTAATTTCATCATGCTCATCAAATGTTTGTTGGACTTGTACAGGAGGGCGTGCCTAAATTGTTGTCAGTGTCTTTACTCATCAGCAGCAATAAAACTGAGATCTCGCACCTGAACAAGTTGATTCTTTTCATTATACCACCAAAGCGACGCAATTAGAGTAATACCCCGTTCACCATTCTGAAGTGAAGCCTCAAGCTTTTTCTGTCGACGTTCATTGGCTACTTGAGCCACTCGACTCAAGTTATTGTGCTTGTTAGTGCTACTTGTACCCCATACAGTTTTTGGAGGGCCAGCATTTAGCCTACTGTCTGAGGCATCCATGCAATGCTTCTGGGCTAGGGATAAGACGTTGACAGGTGACTGAAAAGTATTGTCCTTGAAGGTGGCGCTCGTAGTAACAGTGGGTGACTCATGATCAAACAATGATGTATCTGGTTGGACAAGGCTTGAAGTAGATTCAGAAAGCCGCTGAAGAGCCTCAGGATGAAGGGCTATCTCACACGGTATAGCCTTCTCCTTTTCTATACTCAAATGTATCAGTTAAGTCAGACAACTTCAGAATATGATCAAAAGACAAACGATAAAACTCAATACACCCATTGCAAATGCCCCGTATAATTCCACCATAGATAAGACCACAACCACAACATTGTGGTTTATTTTACAAATACGTCTAGCCACAACACAAACAGATTACTTGATACTTACATTGATTGACTGTAGCTCCTCAGACGATAACCCAGGCTTTTGCAATTGGCATTTTGAGCAGATTTTGGTTGATAGTCGAGGAAATGCAAACAGGCAGATGGTACAAGCAGTCATTGTGAGCAAAGTGATACAAAAGAATGGGGAGGGCTATATAGAACGTCAAGCATATGATACTAGTTTTATATGTTGAAGGGTTTAGCAAATACAAGTGGTAAAAGGTTTTGATAAATTGCCCACACATTATTGAATGTCAAGTTCTCAACGTGTAAGGTGGCATATGCAGCCTCTGCATACTCACTGAATTCTCGCAGAACAAATTCAAGAAGTTCATCTCCTCCCATCTCTTTTTTAATCTCCCGGACAACACCAATATCGACTGGTAATAAGTAGTTCTTACCCCCCATGTCTCGGGCATACTGAATGCTGTATTACGAGACATTCCTGAGGGCCCAGGCTTTTTGCAATCTTTGTGTGATTTGTATGAGTTGCATTCTTTCATAAATTGTCGAAGTGTCTGGTTTAACAACTTGGCCCAGAGCCAACAGCACAGTTGCCTATTTAAATCTGGGTTAGATCGGGAGATGACAGTATAAGACTAAAGGCAGGGACTGACTGTTCATTCACATCATGTGGGTTATACATGCCCTCTTCTTCTCCTTTTTCGAATACTAATACAGCATTGTCTCCCCAATCCAAGCATAAACGAAGCCAAGCACGCTCAATTGAGACATTATGTACACTTTGCAAATAGATATGCGCTGGAAGCTCAGCAACATCCATGTCTTGATGAAAGATTTCACTAACGTTCAACAGATCAATAATTGGGTAGCAAGTAAAGCACCAAAATGTAACGTACTGCAAGGCATTGATTAATCCATGAACCAATGTTGTCTCTGAGCTGCAATCTGTTGTGACCTGTAAAGGTATACCTAACAATGTCCCGTACTTAGTATTAGCATAGCTTATTTTATAAAGCAGGAAAAACTTACCACCATATTTTTCGACAACACATAAGAATAAATACCCAATTATATGTCCAAAACGATTACTTGGAACTACCCATGCATCAAGCCAGGCTCCAGTTGCATCATCAACAAAGCCATAGATAGGAAATCCTATTTGGTACAGTTTATCGTGTCCATCACAAGACCATCACTCATGAATCCCCAGCGGAACTTTAGGTGTACGAATAATTTGTCGAGAAGTTGGATTTCATTTCAGGAAGCCATCAGGGGCATGCACCTTCATGGTGGTATGAACAAAGGCTCGAGGAAGGTGCTCACCCTTTCGGGAAGCAAGTCGGTGTCGTATCATTCGAGGCCCAGCATGTTCTGATGGGTCTTGATCCAATTGGTCAAGGACTAGCTGTTCCACCTCTAAAATCAACTTCATCTTGAGGTTGGTAGCACCACCAACAAATCCATTATGTTTACGGGCTCTTTTGACAGAGCTAGCACTATAAAACTTGGTCAGCAGCGAAACAAGTGGGCTCTCATACTCACCTAAGCTGAATTCCATGATCAGCTTCAAGCCGTTTAGATATTTCCTCATTCGATGTAATCAGCTCTTCGTGATATTGCTTCAGAAACCGAATAAGCATAGGGTCATCTTTTTATACTGACACGCAATCAGGTTCAGGGCATATATAGTATTGAATAAGAATACTCACATCTTTCACCATGTTGATTATTTCCTTGGGGATTGGGGTTGTGCGACGTAGACATTTTTCTATTGTATGAGTCAGAAAATTGGCTGCCCGAGGGCATATTTTGTAGTATCTGCACTCACCTTTGTCATCAACAAGGAATGAATGCATATCTGTTCAAGAAGTTCAGGTTATTGGAGACGTCATATCCGTGTCGAGAGTAATAGTGAGAAGGAGTCGAGTGGTAGTTGGCAAGGACCCCAGCCAGCAAAGTTGACATGCCGGCCACTTCGCTGTCAGGTGTCACTGATGTCACGCTCTTTTCAACCTGACCCTGGAGGGCAACCGTAAACGATGGATGGAATAGGAAGGAGTCTATGCCTGGGTTTTACCTCTTACATCAACATCATGGCAGGAGGGGGGAAAACTATGCGGCATTCGATTGTGGCAATAGACTTGCATAGCTTTCAAAGCAGACGGGATGTGTCGCCCCTCATTCATGTGTAGCGAAATGGGCGGATATGTGCCATTTATATACGGTCAGGTCGATTTCTAAGAATAGATTGCTCAACGTCTCTCTCATGCTCTTGTATTTCACTTTTGTACTTCATTTGCAACAGGCTTAAAGAACAAAATGCTCAGTAATAATGTCAATTTGTTATTCACTATAGTAAGTTACCTAGAGAACAAAATACTAGCGATGTAAGTACCGGTGTATACAGAACTGATACATTACTCACCTCAGTGATAATGTCAATTTGGTAAACACTGAGGTGAAAACCTTAAAAGTTCGAGGTTATAAGTACTCGGTAAGCACCGAATGTATGGGGTGTCAGACTAGGGCTTATATTGCCTTGTAAGCCTGTTTTTACAATGCCTGTCATGGTTCTGTTACACCTCTCTACGAGTTGTTTGGCCCTATTTTCTTAACGCGCAAACGATGTCGAGCGAGCTGCGATATCACTTGTGACAAAAACATAGGGGTGTGACAGAGTGTGACTTGGCTTTACACATGATGACACTTATAAGTAAAAATACTTTCATCGTAGTTCAGGTTATTCCTGGGTTATTCCGGGTTAATTCCGGGCGCCTCTTTGAGGCAAAAGTCTGACCCTGAGTTTTCGTATGAATCTCTATTTTTATACTCCGAAGAATGCCAGGAGATTGCCTGGGGAATGCCTGTATAATGTCAGTGAAAAAGCTGTATAATGCCAGAACAACACGTATATGGTCCAGAAAAATGCTGGAATCTCTTGTTCGGGTATTTTTCTGGTACTCTTTCTGAGATTCAACACTTCCGGCCTTGTTCATGACCCCAAAAAAGCATAAAGTCCATTTTTTACTGAGCATGACATGCCACATGACAGCATCACCCGGCATGCGACTTGACAGCTAAGCGCTAAATGTCCGTTGTGTTACCTACGCGCCAAAACCATCATTGAGCCGGTTTGCTGATGAACAAGCCTGGGCTCAGGCTTGAGCCAAGCCGAGCCTGCGCTCCACTACTCTCACACCATTACCACCGACAATGGGCGATGCGCATTTTCGGGGTAGCGCCATCGATCATGACCAGCACTTACGTCCTGCTTTACAAACAACCGACTCTCACAAGAATCGCGCATTGCCGGAGCCGAAAGATCCAGGCCTTCTTGGTATGATGTCTGTTAGTTATCACTTTCTTTGCTTTGTTGTTGATATCCTTTCAAGAGCAAAGCTTAGTTAGCGATCAATTCAATCCTCTCAAAGTTGTCAATGATTTCGTGTCCCAAAATTCGAATTTATTTACGTCAAGATCCGGCGACGATGGTGATACTCTCAAAGACATAGAAGATTCAGTAAATGGATTTCAGGATACCGCGAAGATAATTGTAAAAGGCCTTCATGCCCTAGGACAAATTCATCCTTTTGTTGGCAGTGCGTTTTTGCGAATTTTAGTGTATTGAAACTCAATCGATCTTCCTTCTAGTTGCTACGACCGCATTTGCCCTTGTGATAACTATGGACCTCTCGAGAAGAGACAACGATCGAAAAGTGCTTGCTGTAAAAGTTCAAATGCAAGAACTGATGATCGTATTCTTTGAGTGGGTCGTCTGTGTTTGCTTTGCGTTTACAGTTGGCTCATTGGTTTACAGACTCCGTCATGTTCGAGGCGAGGTAGCAGGAGATGAGGATACCAGCATTGCGAGCCGTCTCGGAAACTTCATGCTTCAAGTAGCTACAGACATCAAACAATGCGGCTCTGCCTGTGATGCTTATCTCAAGAAAAGCTTTCTGGGTGTGTCTAATTCCTGATATATGTAGTTCGCATGGTTGGCTCATTTGATCTAGCACGGACTGTCAAGGCAAGCGTTTATGAAAATCGACTCGCTGGATTTGCCCAGAAATTTGTGGCTCATAAATCTACCCTGATGCTTTCTCTCTCACTTCATACAACAATTGGTGTTGATGCCACCAATGCGATGCTTCATCATCATGGCGAAATGTTGGAATCGATTAGCAAGAGTCTCGATATGAACATGATATTTCGCAAACTTGACACTCCTCGTGAGCGGGACGTCCAAAAACACATAGAAGAACATGGTGGCATACAAGCTTGTCTTATGAACGAGGAGTATTTGGGAGAGCTCATTGACAAGAGTGGTGAATCCGTGTCACGTATCTCCGATCGAAGTGGTGGTACTGGTCGAAGATCCAATGATCTACTGAAGATTCGAGAACGCCTCCTGAAGGAAATGAAGGAGGATGTAGATGAAACCTTCGCTAGGAACTGGCTCTTATTCGAACGCAAGCTTGATATGCAGCAGACACAGCTGAGTGACATGATGCGTCAACAATCCAACCACCTCATCACCGCTCTAACTGCCGGCGCGCATGATCGTATCAACGATCCGGTATGTTCTTGATTTGTATAACTTAGAGGTAAAGCTAAAATGGTCAAAAGGATTTGAGACAACTGTGGAAAGACATGGGTTGGAAAGGAAGAGTAAAGGCTCGAACCTTTGTCCTCAATCTACATGACTACTACGCAGATCAGCGCAATCTTATCGACCAAAAATTCCTTCCTTCTCCAATGCTAGCGAGATCAAGTCAGTCAAAAGACTGGGCGCTTGAATATATCAACGCCGCTTACGTGCAGTCTATATTGGAAGCTGTAGATGATGACGGTACTGGCTTTATTAGCATCAAAGGATTGAACGCTTTTGTCGAAAAGTGCCCCGCTGGATGGAGTCTTCCTGAATGGTTCGCCTTCTGGGCTGCTGGTAGGCCTCTTTCTTCCCAAGAGGCAAGTAATGCTTACGATATCTCCTGCCCGTGGTACACAGGTTGGCAGATTAGCATCATGCAATACAAAAGCAAGGTTTATGGACTTATACGATCTATGTTCGAGATGCTCGACTTTATCTTGCCTTCGAATCGACGGGGAGCGGATAACTACTTGTTTGATCCACCTTTCTGGCGTATCGAATTGCTCCTCCGGTCTACAACACCTGTCAATCTGGTGACGCTGAATCAGGATCTAATGCGTTATACCGAGATGTATACGACTGCGGAAGAGAAGCGACTTGAAACGAATCTAGAAAAGGTTCGTTATGAGCTGGATACAACTGCTACGGTGTCACTAGTGACCGGCGAAGGTCGAATCGAACAAGTGAGTACCCACCATTCATCTGTGTCGAGTCAACTTATCAGTACCATCAAAGTTTGTTTATCCACTCATCTATCTTCTACTCAAGCGGCACCTCCAGGTCTTGAGATTGGCCTATAGACATGTTCTTGATGCAGAGGAGTTTCTTTCCCTTAGCGAATCTCTTTATTCTGTTCTATTAGCTATTGACGCCAGGATCGTAAGCATTGAAGGCGCGTGGTACATTAATCCCTAGCTCGCGTTTGTGCTCACCTCCTGTACAGCTGTATTTAAACAAACACACTTCGATATTAAACCCCGCCTCGGCAATTTCGCATGCGGTCTAGTGGGTTTTCCCTCAGCAGCCTTAGAAGATATTCTCATGATTAATTAGTTCCAACTCTCCTATGGTGATATTCGAAGAAATCCGGCCAAAAGTACCTTCGCTACCTGGAATAATGAAGAAGAATCTGGGATATATATACCACATGAAATTATTACCAAGGACACTATTGAAGACGCACTCACTGGCATATCCCATGATATTTTGAAATACGGATATCGGGACGGGTTCCAGTCAACGGATTATTTTGAATTCGAACCACATCGTCGTCAATATCTGGGATGTGCTCATCCACTTGAAGGAACATGGACAGGACATAACCAGCTGCCCGGGAGAACAAGCACGGTCACCTTCGTCCTTCGCATCTCGATTTTAGTCTCAGAGGGCAAGGATATCTCTGGAAAAGGTGAAACTTTTATTGATGCCTTCAAATTCTCCGGTTCTGACCTCCGGCCAAATCCTGGGGGTCTGGGCCAGTACGAGTTCTCCTTCGACGTCAAAGATGATGAGGACCGTGTGCAAAGATCATTCCATGGCAAGTTAGACGCTATGACGGGTGTAATCACTGCCCGATGGACCGACCGATGGGGAGTAGCGGATCCAGAAAGTGTCATGTATCAAGAATTCTCTTTGACCCAAACACCTCCCTCCCTCATAAGATACCGTTACACAGACGACGCCCTTACTGAAGATGCAGCTAGAGCACGATGGAGTTTTGCATCCGCTGCAGTACGACATATGGTCCAGCAAAGACTATGGTCTCGTACATTCCTAGAAGAGAGAGCTACAGAGCGTAAACGATACGTTGAGCTGAGCACCCGGTCATTAGTTGTGAACATGGAATTTACACCTCAGAAACCGTTGAGTATCGAGGAAAAAGGAGAATTAGATAGCTTACGTCGGAACCTGAATCCGAGTGAGGCAAGGTTCTACCAAGCTCTAGCTGACTTCGAGGTTCAGAAGCTACCTTGGCACTCGTAAGTATCCTCCATGTAGCCTGTTTATTTGACTCATCTAGGAGACAGCGCCTGGTATTGTGATGGCTGCGAACGCACCATCACAAAAGCTCGATATCTATGCATTACCTGCATGTCTGATGACCTCTCAGAGAACATCGATTTATGCTTGACTTGCGCCGACAGAACGCCTACCAGGGAAGGCTTTGTTCACGATGTATCTCATACGGTAGTCAAGGTCGAGCAGACGCTGCATGACTTCCAACTTCCGAGAGTAGTAGCGAATGCGAGAAATACCATAGAAAGAATGAAGAATCAATTCAGGGCATTGGAAGCCAACGTCACACGTCCAGACGAGGATATGGATGTAGAAGCCCCGCACAAGGTATCGTGTGCCTGTTGCGCCGAAAATGTCATGCCACCTTGTTGGGCGTGTGTGATGTGCAGTGCGTAACATTTATTGCTATCGAGTATCCAGCTCCATCCTTACCCAATGCAAATAGAGAATGAGACGTTCGTGTGTAATGCATGCGACGCGAAACGCCTTCCAACTCTCCCTAGTGGCCCCTCTCCTTCGCATTCTCTGTCTCATCCTCTCGCTCGCATCAGGGATACCTCTCATTCCAAGCAATCGTTGACCACAGAAGAGCAGCCCAACGTCCTAGAACAACGTCTCATTATGGTGGAACACAAGATATCCGACGACTTTGCGGCTACTGAGGCAAGGTCAGAAAGTCGGATGACGAAGCTCGAGTCACAGATGGAGGAGAGATTGAATAAACTCGAGTCACAGATGGAGGAGAGATTGAATAAGCTCGAGGCACAGATGGGGGAGAGACTGAATAAGCTCGAGACACAGATGGAGGAGAGATTGAATAAGCTGGAGGCCTATACCGAAAAAAGGTTTGATACGTTGGAGGTTGTTTTGAGACAGGCTATGGCTCAGGCTGGACGACTTTCCACAGAATAAAGTATTTTCCTTGATTGTTTCCAAGATATATACGGTCAAAGTCGATTTCTAAGAATAGATTGCTCAAATATAAATGTATTCCGTTCAAGGGTCATGTACTTTGCATTGCGTGCAGTATATTAAAATTTTTCGTAGGGTCCTGGGGTGTGCCCATTTTTAACGTCGGATTCACAGAAGGTAGGGGTATCTTATGTCATCGCTCGCAAAATTATAACGGTAGGACGTAAAGTAGCCGAAAGAGAAGGCAGCGTTCAGAAAGATTCATAGGTGTCGAATTCCCACCAGTCGAAGGACTTCCACTGTTTGAGGCATTTGCCTATCCGTGATTCATTCATGTTTGTGGGTTTCCAGTCGGCGACCTGGCAGTCCTACAGCGACTGAAAGTGAGTAGCGAGTAGGGACGTGGCGGAGTGGATAAACATACCCTGGTGCAATACCTGACGTCGCAGCCTTTGCACTGGGATTTCGCTGGTTTGTCACAAAGGTGACAGGAGGACATGCTTGAGTCGAGTAGTTCGCTGATGCGAAAGACATCTTGAAGGCTGGAGTGGAACAGCTAAAAGAGCGGTTACACCTTCCGCCAGATTGTGGTGTGCAAAGCATACCTTTACATATTCGTCTGATTCAATTCGAACGCCTACCTGTCCGTCGGTGAACATGTGGCTTTCGGCGTACATGAGGGCTAAAGTGTCTCCGACGCCGCAGTCGCGAGCAATCTGGGGAGAACGATCGTCTGTGTAGAAAACGACGAATACTGTGTTTCCATCGACATCCTTGCCGTAGTACGTCGGACGAATGTAGGGGACAATCTGGGTGATTTCTACGAGGAGGCACCAGTGGTGGGTGGGATGGACGATGCCAGACTGGCTGTCAAAGTCGAAGTAGTCTGTGTTGTAGCCGTCAGACAGGTCGTCGTCCGGCAAGTCGCCAAAGGGCGGGAACAGCTCCTGCGGCGGGTCAGCGGAGGGAATGGGCTGGCGAGATGAAGTGCACCTTGTCTCGCAGATCAAAGGGCATGTTTTGTGGAAGAAACAAACAAAGGACAACAGAACGCTGACGGTGGCCGCCATGTCGCAGAGCCGCACGTCGTCGCCGCAGCAGACCCGCGGCCAGAAACACCGCAGCCAGCTCTCCGCGTCCGCCAGCGCCCCGCCGCCAAATGCCCGCATGTCCCCCGCGTCCAGATACCACTCGAATCTCAAGGTCCTCCGCCGCAGGGACCCCTCCATCATCTCTATTTTCGACCAGTTCAGCCACGTCTGCGTCTACCACCACAACGGCAAGAAGTGGGAGAAGCAGGGCTACGAGGGCAGCATGTTTCTCTTCGAACGGTCCGTCTCGTTTTTCTCTTCAGGTCCTCTTCTCATCCGTCTCCAGAGAGTCGTACCCCCCCTACGGCTTCTACATCCTCAACCGTGTAGGCATGGAAGACTACGTCCAGCGCCTCTACCCGGAAGACGACATCACGGCCCACAGCGGCTATGTCATGCTCAGATCATATCCCCACTATACCGCTGCCAGGCTCGACGCCATCCAGCAGAGGCTTTCCTCGACTCCCCCTGAAAAATTCTCCGATATATATGCCTATGCCGAAGCTCCGACCTCTGCTGAAAAGGGGGAGTCGCAGACGATCGGTCTCTGGACGTTTTCCACTGATAGCAGCGAGTCGTTGCAGCACGTACTGCCCAGGCATGTCTTCCTGTCTCTCCTTCCGCCCAGGTCACTCACCCCTCGGTAGATTGCAGTCCTACATCAAGAAGAACGTTCCCTATCCCGAGCACTACCGCTACGGTCCAGACCGGCCACCCCCTGTCAATCCATACAACCGCACAAACACGTCATCCTTCACTGGTGAGATAGCGTATGGTCTTGTGACTTGATCAAACATGCCTCATCCGCTTGTGCCAGAGGGTGACCCCGAACAATCTGATCTCCAACACTCGCTTCCAACCGCTCCTGCGAACGGACTATCCGATTTGGACAAGCTCTTTGCCAAGTTCCTGCCGCAACCATCGCAAAATGCACAAGTTGCGCAATCGGCGATCTCGGCCCCTACCTCCATGTCGTCAATGTCGCTTCAGTCGCTCTTCGCTGGAGCAGGTCCCTCGACGTACCCACAGGCACACCCACCTGGTGCTCTCCCTAGTCCGCCACCGCCTCCGCAATCGACTGGTATCGGTCTCCTCGACTCAATCTTTGCATCTGCATCTGGCCCCAATCCATTACAACAGCAACAGCAACAACCGCCGGCAGCGCCGGCACCATCTTCATCATCGTATTCCCATCCGTCGATAGTTCCACAAAACCCTATTCCTGCTCACCTGCTCACGCCGAAATCAAAAGTCTTACCCTCCCCTCAAGTCCTAAGTCCAAATGTCATCGGTTCGTTGCTTGGTCTTCCACCCTCGCGCACTCCCTCAGCTGCATCCTCTATAGCTTCTTATTCCGGTTCTTCTCGGGGCGTCGATGCCATCGACGGTCCTGGCGTTGCGAACATTCGTCATTCCCCTTCACATCCTAGTTCTAGGGACGGGGACAATGAAGATGACAGTCACGCTGGATCCAGTTCTGATGGCAGCGGCGGCGGCAAAGGTGGTCTCGGAGCCATTGCTGCTCAAGCATTAGGACGATCCGTGCCGATTCAAATCCGAGCGCCCTTGAACCACCCACCGCACCCACCGCACCACCAGTTTCCAGATTCGGCCTCGAAGAATATGGGCACGGGCGTTGGGCAAGGGATGTCGGCTCATGGAGACGCGACACCAAGGCAAACATTCCTGAACAATCAACATGTACAAAATATCAACTCGGCTACGTTGTCCGCTAATGCCAAGGTCACTGCTGTTGCTGCTGCTCTCAGTGGTCATGCCAATGAAGAAACGAAACCTCGGAATGGACGTCCTTTGGTTCCCTTTGAACCAAACTCGGAATTATGGCCTTATCCTCGCCATCCGCAAGAAAGCACCAGTGGGGAGGACGAAAAGGGTGAAGGACAGAACGATATTGTTGAGTTGGATTGGGAGGATATGAGCGCGTTAAGCGATCCTGCTGCATTTTTACGTGCGCAGAAACGCCAGCAAAAGCTGCGTTCTTCGACTGGAGGGTCGAGTAATCAAAATGGCGCGACCGCCGTGCCTTCTGGGAGAGAAGACGCAGTGGTGACGACGACAACGCAAGGGAAGAAGAAGAAAGATAAGAAGAAGAATAAACAGGAAAAATTAGAGGCTGCTGCGAGAGAGAAAAAAGCTATCGAACAAAGTTGGGACTTTCCGACTAAGGAAGAGTTGAATGCGAATTTTGGGGGAGGTGCTTACCCTACTAATACTAGCAATGGTGGCAATGTGGAGGTAAAGGAGAATGGGGCGGGGATGATGATGAATCTGAATGGGAAGTTTGTACCGGTACCCGTGACGTTCAGTGAAGATTCACCGCCTGCTTCGCCTTCACCTCCTCCGACGGAGATTCCTTCTGCGGCGACGACCGGTGGCGATGAAGAGGTTTCTGTCTCCGGTGAGAGTAATGGTATTAACGGAAGCGTGAAGAAGAAGAAGAGGAATAGGAGGAAGATGAAAAAACCTGTTACCGCTGGTGATGGTACAGGTAATACTGAGGGTGAACAACAATTACCTGCAGATACCACGACGATGGGACCCGTACACCCTGAAAAAGTGCTTTCAACTTTATTAACTAGTTTATCCGAACAACCGGAACATAGAAAACCTACTGCTCAAGAGAGGAATAAGTTTGTCAGGGAAGTATTGACACTTATCCAGGTACGTTAACTTTTATAATTTATGATTTTTTTTTTGCGTTTCTGATTTGTGTTTGTAGACTGATCCAGAGTTTGCAAATACGTTGTGGAAGAGGTATTATTCTCAAGCTCAGTCTGCTTGAGCGAGGACGTTGAATCGATGATTCAATAATGTATGACCTTTCAATAGTCTACATCGCACTCTTTTGTTTGCTCATAATCGCAACTGTAATCCTAATTTCTGTCTCCTTTTTTCTTTTTTTTTTTTTCTTACTGTTGGGTATCTATACTCTGCTGTGTGTAGATTCTTCTTCTCCTTCTACCCTCGTGCATCTCTTCCTTTTCACTTTACGTCTTCACACCTTTTTGTTGTTGTTGTTCTGTTACATCTTTCTGTGGATCTCATCTTCCATTCACTCTTTGCAATTCTCACGTGCTCACGTTCTTTCTCTCTTTCTTTCTCTTACTCTCTTTGACATCTCCCGGTTGCATTTTCATTTTTTGTGCATACACATACACATGAATTGAGTTGACGACGTGACGACTTGTATTAGACTTAATTGTTTTCTTTTAGTCTTTTTTTTTTCTATTTTTTGTTTTTTTGTTTTTTTGTTAACTTTTTTCTCTTTCTCTATATCTCTGTTTCCTTGTTTCTGCCAGATTAGTCGTCGCTCCTTTGTATAGTGAACCTCCCTTTTTTTCTCTTTGTATTTGTATTAGTTACTATTGATGTAGATAACAAGCTCTCCCCTCTGTGTCTCTATCAAACGCCACGCTCATCACACCCGATTTTGTGTTTTTTTTAAGAGTGGTTTTTTTTTTGTGTTTTCGATGGTGGTTGTAGGTTTTCACTACGTTTGTGTTTCTTTTTTTGAGAGGTGTTGAAAGCTGTTGTGTTTTTTATGGGATATATACAGTGTTGTTGTTGGAGTTGTGTGTGTGGGGGGGAGATTAGTGGGGATTGTGCTGTATTCGACTCGTTTGCGATATTAAAATAAAATAAAATTGAAGACCGGGGTCTCCTAGGCCTGTCGATATACGCGATCAGTTCTTTCATCAACATTTCAAAATGTTCAACAAGGGTTAAGGAATATTCGATTATCATCTGTTCTTAATTCTTATAGGATATAGAATCTCCCAGAGACGACGGAGCTGATGGGACAAGTGTACTTTTTCAGTGGACCTATTATAGGAAATGAGACTTCGCCAAGGAAAGCGCATAGGGACCGCGTTTTCTCTTCCAGGCAGGTGTCCGGAGTCCTTGTAGGGTCCTCACCATTTTTGGTTAATCTATTCCACGCGTGAATTCGATTAGCAGTGGATACAGGGAAATAAAATAAACAACCCAAATCAGTCGACTTGTCTCATTCTAACAAACGACTCACACAAAACCAATATTGAGTGGTCTTGACAGTACAAAATTGAGGGAGCTTGATATACGGGTATACAAAGAGGAATAAGGTAATGTATATAAGAAAAGGAAAAGGAAGAAAGGAGTTGTTACTAACATACTCGGCTTTTTGTATGCATGCTTATAATTAGAATGGTGAGTGTTGTGACCGCGAGCTTACACAACTGACTGACGACAACTTTGGCACCTGGATTACGGGTTAGTGTCAAAGTCGCGCATTCTACACGGGGCTCTCCTGTTTCACCACACGAGCAGGACAGGCTACATCATTCTTAGCGTCCTCAGATAGATAATATACTCGACATGATCATAGAATCTACTATTAAGAATTGGTTCAAATATAAACGTCACAGGAAAAAGAAAAGTACATTCAGTAACTTGCAATCAACTTCCATCAGCATAATGATCCAAAGCTCTCGCCTTCATTGAATCCCATTTTCAAGAGAAAAAGGGGGAAGACATTCAGCAAGTCCCACCACCCCCGAACTATGTGCCAAGGCTCCCGCTGATCAAGCAGTGAATTAATAGAGCAAAGGTGAATCTGGCTAGTGGGCATACACTGATTGTGTTTTGATTGTGGCGTATCGGTGGCGAAGGGCGTTGAAGACGACTACCAAAGCTGATAGTATCGACTAGCTGTATGCACACATGCATAAGTAAAATGTGTTGGCGACGAAAATCCAGTCATTGAAACCTGTACAGACGACAGAGAAAGTCCATTGCGGCGGCACAACAAAAAACTAAATCGACTGTTGGCACATCACACGGATGATAGTAAATCCAGGCGTACGCACCAAGTGTTATCGGCTACATTGCACATCAACCGCGCAGATAATCTGAGGCAATTGAAAGCCACTATGAGGTGTTGCGATCTAAGTAGGTGGAGGGAAAAGCTCACTGTCCGGGGACGGAGGTGGCAGTCAATAGGAATGAAGGTAAGGCATCAGAGTGCTGAAGCTCGGAATGAGTTATTCAGCGTAGATGATAACAGTTCGAGGTCAAGGAAGGTGAGAGAAAACGAGAGCAGGGGAACTTTTATATAGGTTTCTTGGCGGGGTCTCATTTCCTAGTCAGGTTCATTTCGGACCTTTCCATATTCTTCAGCAAAACAAGTATATGACAATCCAATCGGTTTTGACCACTCGCTTGGTCCCAATGGTTTCAATTCCAGAACAAAGGTCGTAAATCGAGGAGGTATTACGATTGAATATTGGAAAAAGAGTCAGCAGCACGTTCTGGATCTGAGTTATTGAGATCGTAAGCAAACATTATCCCCACTCTATTGTGTAGCGTATCTGATTCCAACGCGAATTATACAGAAAACATACGTAGTATAGCGGCATTGTATGGGTGTCAAGTACACCATTTATACACACCATCCATGGGGCAAGGGTTGGATATATTCTTGGTTTCGACAAACAAACCCCAAGAAGGTGGATTAAGAGCAACCGCCCACCTAACATGAAAACAAGAATGAGTGGTGAGGAAGTAGAAAAACCAACAGAAAGGCACACCTGACCCAAGTGAGCATCAATTTGGTCACCATCCTCCATATTTAACTGAAGCGAACTAGATTAGGTTATAGAATGCGCGAGGGGAGAAGCGCAACTTACGTCTCCTGGCGTGTCATGCGCATTGAGTCGTTGTCCCTCAAAGGTAAATCGGAAAGTGCCTATTCGTAGCGGAGAGCCAATCGTGGCCGACGAGATGGAGAGCGCATTGCAGAGCACAGTTAATTAGATTCGTGATCCGACATTATGGATTTGAAGACACACCAGGTTCCTTTTGGAACCGTTTCTGCAGCCAGAGTTAAAATGGCCCGCAACGCAATCCAGATTTTGGAATACACACCTCCGCTGCCTGAAAGAGCTTCGAAAACTGCATGGTAGGCCTTACTTTAACAGTAATCGCTGCCGACGAAACCATTTCGATGGAGGATCTGTATTCGGAGGAAATGCTACGCACATTCTCCCTCGTAAAGAACGGTCAAATTAAGCTTTGGCTTCACGTCCTCGGGCTCTTGTGACATGGTTAAAGGGAAGTAGCAAATGGCTGAGAACGTTACACTCAGCCCACGTGACGGGCGCGTCCAGTAAGTCACACCGCGACAAAATTCCAATAAATTAATAGTACATGAATAGACAGAGCATTATCGAGCGAGACCACTAGGAACGTGGCAAATCCTTCAAGGACGGTTGTCCAGGGCGTCTCTGAATTTAAGGTAGTCGTAAGCAACTTTGTTGATCTCAAGACTGGGACTCTCACCTGTAACTGAAATCTACAGATCCGAAAACCTCTTTTGCCCTTGGCGTAGCTCGCCTACGTAGATATAGAATCAATCGATCATCCACTCTTTCTACAATAAACAAAGCAAGCTCACCTGGACCACATCGTATAAACCATCATAACGGTACCTATCAAAACTGTGAGTCACGATCAGAAAGAAGTGTGAAGAAGGCTTACCCTCTAGAAGGACCATATTTAGTAGCTTTGCTTCCACGGATAACTCTCACAGGATGCTTCGTAACGATGTTCCTCTTTAACGCCATCCGTAAGTTTGGCCACGTCTCGACTCAGCAGAGGAATCACTTACCTGGAGGGTACAGTTATCATAGTGATCAAAGCTTTGATCCTTACTCTGACCCCACTGCCGATCACAGTAAAACTTAGTATGATGCATAGAACAAAGAGATGAGAACGTACCTCGTCCTGCCCTCCAGCTCCGGTGTAAGATCTGTCAAGTGTTGAGAGACTATCATCAGTATTACAGACGGAAATACTCACACCACTTCGCCCTCATCAATGTCATCTTCATACCCGTCATTCAGGACGATCGAGGAAGCCCCTTCACTAGGATTCCCCATAATGCCTTTCATAGTTGCTCGATGAACCTTGGCATCATAGCAAGCTTTCCTGTATTGTGGCGGAACATAAGTATGATCGATGTCTCCGCCTGAGAGAACTACTCGCACCTGCTTTCAAAAATATGGCCAATGGGGTATTTGTCCGGATGTCCATAGTAGTCCTGGGCAGATGCCTCGCTCGAGAGGAAATTCGAGCCCACCGAGGACAGTGTTCCGGCACCTCCGTTGCTGTCACGGAAGATGCCACTTTGGTCATTCTGCATGATCTGCCGGCGTCTACCGAAGAGCTATCAGTCACCATAAGTAATGTAGAGGGAACTGAACAAACAATCTTTCCATAGCCATGGTGCTCGTTGAGAGAGGTGGTGGTTGTTATGACTAACGTTTTAAGAGTGTCGATGGGACAGTGAACACGGATGAGTCAGCCAATATGATGTTTGCCTTTTTAGATTTTGTCTCGTGTTAGCCTCTCTTATTTAACACGCTCGAGAAAAGTACCGCGTATAGGTGCATCAGGTACCCTCACTCACTGGCTCATCTAAGCCGCTGTTTCACAAGCAACCTTAAAGGTTAACACTTATTAATACTTCAGGCTCATAAACAACCAACTCGATAAGATCAAGATCACACATTTGGGAAAGAGGGGTTATTATTTATATTTCTCAAGAGGTGTACTACCAACGTATTTTAATCCAAGTCCTGCCGTTTGGGAGCTAGTGGCGGGTGCGCTATCGTAGGCACTGTAGACCCTCGAGAACAAGTACATATTATATAAGCTCCTCGTGGAATTTAAGTTATGAGCATTGTCTGGAAAAGCAGTACCACTATCTTCAGGGGGAAAACTAGCCAGCATATTCACTCTACCTTCTGTATCAACTTGTCGTCATTGCATATCAACGTCAAGGTGGACATACTGCCCACAATCTCCCTAGCAGCACGTTCCCGGGGGATAGACCAAGGAATAACAACAGAGCGTCGAGGTGGTGAGTTCAGGTTCCGCAGAGTAGCCTGGCCGGATGCAAGGAAAGGACTACGTGTGGCTGACTGAATCAAAACAAAACTCTAGTTGTCTTTATCGACTGTCGCCACCCTCAAGAGTAGGTCGAAACGACGAGAGCATTAAAGTAGAGCGGGACTAGGTCGAAAGAAGCGAAGTCGACATTGCACAGGCCTCAGGTACGACTATCCATAATAGAGATATGCCAAGATATTGACGATTCCAAACAGCAAGATCGGTCAAGCCTATACCTATATCGAGTTGTGAAGAACGAGTTCCAGCCCAGCGGTAGGTCACACAGTAGGCGATGTAGTATGTCGGCCGATTGACCCGGCGATAGACTCAAGAGAAGAACGAGCACAAGACCAAAACCACACAAAAAAAAAATGAGTAGCACCGCGCCGGCACCAGCCACACTGTCTGGAGCTATCCAGGATTCCAATATCGAGTACTCTGTACCCGCATTTCAGCGCCCAAACGCGCCTCGGATGAACTTGAAGGAGTTGGCACATAATGAAGATACGATCGCCATGAATACTGGGAATGGCCAGTGGATCCCACAACATTCTCTCTTTTTCAACGACCTTCGTCCGCGGGTCGACGGTAGGCTGGCCCTTCGGGGAGAACCACGTGCTGTTGCACAGCCTTTTTTCGCATTGGTGCCAACGGACCCCGAGAACACAGACTATCTTTGGGGAGCGGTGGGAATGCCAGTTTTAGGAGACGACGACTTCTCGAGCATCGATTTCGAGCGAGTGTTCGACCAAGCCACTGAGCCGCCTGTGGTACAGATGGTCATACATACAGATGCAGGGAACATCATCACAGTAGACGCAGAACAAGGAAGCCCATATGTCACTGTGTTTGATGTTCAACGAGCGATTGTCTTGTGGATGAAAGAAATGCGTACCATGTCCGGCGTTAATGATCTGACCGGACGATTCTCGAGATGGGTAAGGATGGTGGATGATGATGGGACTGAAATTGAGGTAGAGGTCTGGGTTTGGAAGGGTTTGAGTCCTGTATCCATGGATTTGATACACTGGCGCTTACATTTGTGCGAGGACTAACTGTCAGCGGGAGAGCGCTGCTGGAATAGTTTGTTGATTTTCCCTGTATATTAGCTGTAGTAGGCAACCTAAGGCTAGACTATGTGTCATAAAAAAAACCTGGCGTGTTGTTATAGAAGCGAGAGGTGAGGGATGAGAGGGGCAATGGACGAGCTGCGGTGAGTGGGGGAACCAAGGAGGGAACAAACAAACATTGTGAGGTGCCTATATATCCGTGGTTCGTCACCGTATCCAATAAAGCGGCAAATTCCGGGAGTGCCCCCATATCTTCCATATCCTCTCCCACTCTCCAGGGAACATGAAATCTTCAAACCATGGCCTTAAGGTAAAGTATGTAGAACAGAATGTGGTTGATGATTTGAGACTGTTTTTATCAAGAAGAAAACCCATAGCGAGCATTTCATACTGAGAAACGGGTGACATGTTAGGTGTGACACAGTCTGGAACCATTCGTCCCACTTGGGGAAAACATCAGAATATGTATCCTAAACTTTGCAGAACTCATATGTTAATGTAAGAAGAAGGTAAATGAAGTATGGAAGAGTCAAGGTGCAAAATATAAATGCTAGAAGTGTTATACGGATAGAGAAAAAGGGTAGACAGTGTTTAAGGTAATTTTGCATGAACTACAGGCCCATCAGCCGAAAGAGAGAGTGTAACCTTCGATACCCGGAGCCTGTCTAGGCCCAAGCGCTCAATCAAGGCTGGTTAAAGGCTAAGACAGAAAAAACAGACGTCATGAGGTGGGTGTCTCAATGGTCTCATATTGAGCAGCTAGGTAGACTCTGTGATTACTCACACCGGCAACTCCGACAATACTGTCCCATGAAACATCAAGCCATCAGGTTCCAACAACTTTGAAATTATCATCTTTCCAAATACGGCCACTATTGATCTGTACTAGGGAGACTAGGTTGGATCAGTGATGGTTGGAGGTTGGATGCCATTATAACCAGATTATAACTATCCATCCGTTACAGTGATGTGCGGTTCATGAACCTCAGGAGCGTTCAGGGGGCTGGCAGCCGAGCAATCCGCTAAATCCCATCATGGACCATCAAAATTTCCTAAAGCGGACCTTCTCACGGGGTTGTTGCGACTTCTATCATCACGCTAAGAATCACGCTGAGCATCACGCTGGGAAAACATCAGTCACTGCTGATGATGACATCAATGCGATGACGCTCCCGATTGTACTGATAATCCCCAGATAATACTGTGCAATATTCTCGGCGAAATTATTTTCTTATCACAATAGTTATCACAATATAAATTCTCTGTTCCAAACCACTCATTATGCCTCTACCACAACCACAGATTATGGAGGACCGATGTCGTGCTGGTTTCCAAGTTGATGTGACGTTGATGTGACTTAGCTGTTACCTCGGGGTTGATTTAGCGAATTGCTCGGCTGCCAGCCCCGGGGGCGTTCATGAATGGTTGTTGGTGAACCGTTCATCAACCGTTCATCAACTAGTGATGAACGATGAACCATCAGTCCCATCATGAACCATATGATGTCAGTGTCTCACGCATGAAAATACGAACAAAATACTGTCGAGAAGGGTAGACCATTGTTTCTTCGTCAGCTGTATACCACTTTTCAATGCCTCCTGTACGTGAGAACACTATGTACCACAGGTAAAGTATGTTAATTAATTACTGTATTATTGCAAAGCGTATTGTATAGCATGTGATCAACGGTGAAAATCTCAAGCCATACGCTACGATGCCAAGAATGTTTTGATATGGCTATGTTAGGAGCAACAAAAGAGCAGACTTGAACACAGGAGGGAACGACAATCCAAGCAAGCCCTTATAAATTACTAGTATTTGATCTAATCCTTATTCGTGAGTGGCGCATTCAGCTGAAGTGCAACATCTACATACTGAAGGTAATAAGAATGACAAGCCAGACACAATGTTCTACTCAATGAGCTGGCCCAAAAACTTTTATTTTGTTGCCAGGTTGCGTATTTTATATTGGCTTTTTCTACTTGTACATAATCACTGCTGCCACAGGCAAGTTCATGCGCATATGAACGGTTCATGAACTGTTGATGAATTATACGAAGTTCATCAACCGTTCATGAACGGTACAACACTGATCCGTTATGTAATCCGTGGTTGGGCTGGGGTGGCATCACACTAGATGACACTCGTGCGAATTATCTAATTTCTGTTAGACCGTTCTTCGCCTTCAAATTCAGACCAAATTAGGAGGTAAATTTGAATTCCTGGATTGTATTTTATTAAAGACTTCCCCATGATAAGGGAGTTGATCAAGTAATTATCTGACAATGAATGATTTTCTTCAGTCGAGGGACAGTCACATCATTCTGGTGGCGGTGATTCCCGGGCGACACGTGTGATATGTCGCCGTCTGGCCCGGCCCCTCGTCGACACTCAGCACTGAGCAAACGAAGTTTGCAAGCACAGCACGTGCTTCTGAGTGGCTCGGCGAGGGCCCATGCCCCGTGGTCCATGGATTCGGCTCGCTTACTCCACGTGCGTTCAGTCAGAACCTGGGAAGTTGGAACCAAGCCAGACCGGGGAAGGCGTGAGATAATTTCCTGAATCCATGATTGTTCAGCGTGGGAGTTTCCAAATAGGAACTTTTTTGGGCCATGCCATCTGTCTGACGTTCACGAAGAAATCAAACATAATTCAACCGTGTAGCTCCATAAAGCTATGGGGTACGGGCAGTAATGATTCACCAGGCATACGGCAGGTCAAGAGAGTGGCGACTGCACTTACAATTGAAGACTGCACCAGAACTGCACTGGCTGTATGGCATGTTGTCCAAAGGGAGGGTTCTAAGTGACTTTGATAAAAGGAAAGAAGATTTCAGAAGCGACCTGTAGACTGCAATGTTTATATTTTATGTAAATCAATTACTCGCTTGAGCTTACTGGAGCTTACATTCGAAGACCATGCCACAGAGCAGGAAACGCCTTATTGATAAGATGAGTTTACGCTAATGTGCATGTGTACTGACTGGTACGGGTATCAACAATTTCGGAAGCTGCTAGCAAACACAATCAAACACCGACACAGCGCCGTTGTCGCGCCGAAAACGGGGAGGGCATAACATAACTCTCCATGCGTCGGCGACAGACTGTCGACAAACCGCAAGCCCACATGGACAAATTTCCCCCGTCGCCTTCGTCGTCTCCGCCGCCCTCGCCACTCCGCGTTGTCCCCGTGGATCATGATTCATCCAGCGAATACTCTGCAGAGCCCGGTTCAGAACTTCCTTCTCGATCGGGCTCTCAGGCCCCTGACGGTGTAAATCCCGACGCTGTCCCAGAGGATAGCGTTACGTGTCAGTGGCAGGACTGTGGAATTGTATTTACCCATCTTCCGACTTTGATTGATCACATCCACAATGGTGAGTCTTGGTTCTTTTGGAAAAAGCGTTCCTTTCGGAATTCAACTGGCATTTAGAACACATTGGCGTCCACAAGTCGAGTTATACATGTGAATGGGCAACGTGTCCGCGCCGTGGACTACCGCAGACCTCGAGGTTCGCTTTAATATCACATATCCGGTCCCATACCGGCGAAAAACCATTTACATGCCCTAAGCCCGGTGAGTTAGCTACCTTACGTGTCCCGTCTTCGATTAAGAAGATTTCATTTATTTTTACAACCGCCTCTTTTAAACTCTGTTCTCTAGAATGTGACAAGTCCTTTACCCGCTCAGACGCCCTTGCCAAACACATGCGTCTTCAACACAACATCGAACCCCCCGCTCCCGGAAGAGGCGGAAATAGAAAGCGCAAGAGAGGCGCCGAGGAGTCTTCTTCTGCTCCTACTACCATGCCGTCATCCTCACATCCCTCGTCCTCTACCCACGCTGGCCCCCCTGGCTTCAACACTTTCAAGGTTGAAACTCGCACACCTTCAGAGCTTATTGATGATATCAACCTCATCACTCACCGAGATAAAGACATGTTCAATGGCGCCCCAAACGCAAATGGTCGCCCACTTCGTTCACCCAGCCCAAACCATCGCCCCCCTTATCCATCGAGTGGGCCTCCAAACGGAAATGATGAAGAGAACGAGGCAGATGTTCTTCCCGAATACCTAGCCCAGCAAATCGACTCCGAGACTGGGCTGATACAAGGGAGAACGCCAGCAATGGTCATGTATCTCTTGATGAAAGCGAAGCACCGCTATGCTTTGGAGCGACATGATGCTTTGATAGATGAACTCAAAGCTACCAAGCATGAGTTGCGGAGAGTCCGCGATGAAAAGGAGCGGGCTTTGAATGATGTCTTGAGGGTTTGCTTTGGGTATGTTCTGTTTGAATTCATATCCAGACTTCTCCTCACTCCTGTACCACTCAGCCCACAAGCAGACCAACTCATTGGTCCCATTGAGCCACCCGGTGCCTCGGCCCCAGCGCCTAATGCCTATCTACATCCGGGGCCTCCCCCTTCCCAGGACTCCAGGTACAGCGTTTCTGCTCCTCCTGTTCCGCCATACGTGAATGGACACGGACGTTGATTCTCTCCTCGATTCGATTGTATGATTTTCTATTATTTGTTAATGCTTTCGGCCTTTTTTGTACTCTCCACAGGTTCATGAATTGGTTTTTTTTTTCTCCTCATGGCATGAATATACTCCCTCGGCCCCATTTCCATGTCGACGCCGTCACGAGAGCGCCAAGCTCCCACTTATCCCCACATACCTTCTAGCCTCGAGACCCTGGGTATTCACATCTCATAGATTATGAGCATGCAAACGTCACAGTACAGCGGATTTCTTCGAAGTTGTGGGTCGCAAGACAGGTGCTTTATCCCTTGATTGAAAATGATGATCAGCTCAAGTGTTCTACTGGAACCATCACCGTGGACTGGACGGTCAAGAATTGGTAAATGATGTCAGTCAGCCAAGTATAGCGAAAATTATTCCTGTAGGAATATCTTCTTCCCCTCCCCCTCTGATATGACCATGCTTTCTGTGACCACGCGTGGAAGTTTGTCGCTAATCAACTGCCTCGTGGATCATCTGGAGAAAATGCATGTGGTCAAAGAGAAGAATCCAGCAGAATTTAGTCGTCCTGAATGAGCATCTCCGATCATTACAGATGTCCTTCTGGCAGCAGGGGTAGGATAAGTATGTTTACACCGTATTCTGTTTTCGAAGTCTCTCACCTGTATTAGGATACTCGCGACATTTTTCATACGCGTCCCCAGAGGTTCGGAATGATGCAAGTCATCTACTCACAACTTTCTGGGAGCCTTAGTGGGGTAACTACGTCAAGGCGGAATTCTTCGCAAGGTATCCTCCGCTGTCACTGGTTTAAATTGTGCTTCTATCCGCTACACGCAATGTTCTATTCGCACAGTCTTTATTGTACATTGCCGCATTAATAACTCTCTGTCTCCCTCCTTCGCATCCCTTCCCGATAATCGGCACCAATAATTTTATCCCTGGCAGAATGTCCCTGGTCATATCACAAAGAAACGAAATTAATCTTACGAGGAAACGAAGAAAAGGCCCGAGGACTTCGGCCGGTGAATATCAATTTTCATCCACTGGAACCGAGTTCGCTTCTCCAGATCAACGCAACGATCTCCCTAAGATGATAATGATAGCTTTAATTTTGGCTCTGTCGAGGCACCGGTTTCCTGGTCGCCACGAGGGCCCATGAGAGTCAACCGATACTCGTGGAGGCGACTTTCATTATTAAGGCATTACCGTCTTGTCGCGGGTGAAGATAGCCGACTTCCTTTAGCCACATTCTGGACCGAATGGTCCGATAGGTTGGCGATTGATGTGTTGACGCGCTGCGGAACCGTTATGTACTGACGGAATTCATATATGCTAGTATGCCTTTGCTCTACTTGACACTCTGGACTAAATCTTGTATTCGGGCTTCAATGGCGACCTTGGGACTGGTTTCATCACCCTTACGGGTTAAAAAGATGGGCAACCTAAAATATATAGACAACCTCTGATCTAGTTGCCTTGTTCCGACTGTATCGTGCCTTGCCTTTCCTCAGTGGCTAACAGTTTATCCTCTGGTATATGACACCTACTTGAGGCTTCGACAAGCGACGAGTGGCTTAAGTATTTTTACGCTTTGGTCTAGAGAATATAGGAGCGTTTTGAAGTGAACTAGGCTAGGAAATTGAGACCTCGCCAGAAACTGAGACCTCGCCAGGAAGACGTATATAAACTCTCTAGCCCGTGCTCGTTGTCTCTCACCTTTCTTGACCTCGAACCACTAACTTCTACGCTCAATATTTCTGTTCATTTTCGACCTCTCTGATGTCATAACCTTCACTTGCACTCTCAGCGGTGTTCGTCTTCCGGCGGTAAGCCTTTCTTTCCATCTATTAGGGTTCTTCGAGCTAATAATGCATACAGCAGCCTTCGGCCGTTGACAACGGTTAATGCGCGACTTTTTTGAGAATTTACTCTCCTCCGGTGTGTTGTTTTTTACCGGCATTCACATCAAGCCGCCTAACAGACACCAAGAGTTGGATCTGATCACGATGGGCTTCCACTCACCACTCTCAGACCTTCGTCCAGGTCTGGGTAACTAGGCGCAATTTACTGGCACCTTTTACTCGCGCATATATGCATGTAGCCAGTTGATACTGCCAGCCACTGTGGTGCTTTCTACTGCCGGGACCCTCCGCTTCGGCCGGTACTCCACAATCGGAATATTTGTTATCGCTGTTCTTGGTATATGCTTGTGGGTCTGTGAGGTAAATCGCCCAAGCTCTATTGGCTCACAGGTTGATTAGCGGCGTACATACTTCCTCCAATACAAATGTTTGAATAGCGGCGTCTAGTCGGCCGACGCCTTTCGAGCTGTTCTAGGTATCGACCTGCAGGCAATCAATTATCTTGCGCTCACCTTCATCTGCTTATAGTTCTGGCTTGCCTTGGAAAATTATATTAGGATACTGCCACCACCAATGCTCTTGTACATACGTGGTAAGTCACCGGTTGTGCCAAGGTCAACGTGTCTTCTAACCCTCAACTAGAATTTTCTTTCTTTTCTTTTCTTCTTTCCCCACATGTTTGCTTTTATTTTTGTTCGCTTTCACTCTGGAAGCTGTGTCCCTCATGCTCCGCTTGAACCACAAGACTCCTAGGTCATTTGCCTCGTGTAATGCGGGGGGTCTTTCCTAGGAGATACCCTACATGGCCACTGGATCCCAGGGATTCACTGCGCTTTCCGGAAAAGACTTCGGTCGTGGGCTATGATGCATTGGCACGTAGTCCGGGGGTGTGGCATTCGCTGAACGTCTTCCCCTTTTTCTGGAGGCGGGATTGAATGAAAGCGAGAGCTTTGGAGCATATGCTGATGGGCGTTGATGGCAATCTACTGGATGTATTTTTTTCTTCATGTTGTGTTGTTGGTAGCTACTCAGATGCGTGATAGAAAATTCTATGATCGTGGTGACTGTTATTATTTGCGGACACTTACAGCGAACAAGGCAGATCTATCTAACATGCCTGCGATCACACATAGGTATGAAAGTAGCCATCTCGGGGAGGAAGTGTTCCGATAACATATTTAGTCGCAGTGAATTTTTTTTACGAGCATTTGATGTTAATGGTTACCGCCATGGTGTTCAAATCAGGGCTAATTGATGCGCTCTGCAGGTCCTTTGGGAATTAGAAATTCAATTGTACCAATTCAATTACTAGAGGGCAGGGTCGATCGTCTTACAATCTCTGAGAACCCGAGGTGCCAACGTTAGCCCTGCATGTCAATCACGCGATTTGCCGCCTGGTATGTTGAAATGACAAGGCTAGAATGACCCTTTGAGCATGCGCTCAAAATTAGCGGCACATGCCCCTTACCGGCGAAGATGAATTGGCATGGGACCGGTTTTACTTTTTTAAAAAGAAAATATGTTTGAGGGCGTGGAAATGACGTGTTGTCGTGGTAGAAGTGTGCTTTGATCGGGCTCTTGGTGGTTTTGACATTAATTAATCAAAAGTGTGGTTTCCTTGGGATTGGGTTCGGGAGTTTCTGATGTTGCTTGTAATGTTTAAACTGCTAGTTTTTTCGCATGTCTTTATTACGGTGGGAAATGTGGGACTGAGTAGGGTGGTTGGGTGGCTGGTGTAACCCTTTTTGTTTACTCGTTGTTTTGGTGAAGAAGAATGGGGAGTTAAGGGAATTATGGAGGAGTAAGTGGTGGTGGTTACCGTTCAAATTCCGAGTCGGGGGTGTTCTTAGTATGTGAAGGAGGTTCTCTCTCTTTTTCTTTGAGGGTTTTTTTGGTTACGCCTTCTATTTGGTTTTATGTCGTCAGGGAAAATCAGTGGGAGAAGTATACGCTGCGACATTTGGTGTAATGTGCTGTTTTTTTGCCCTATTTTTGTATCAGGCTTGTGATATAGAGCTGTTGGAGATAGTTTCTGATCCGTGGTCGGTGGGGTCGTACGGAGATGAGGTCACATCTCGCCTCTATGCCATTAGCCTTTTTTTGGGAGTGTGCTACGTGTTCCGAAAATTTTTTGGTTGTGAAGGAGGGGTGGGTGGTATGGAGATGGCGGGTTTAGGATTAGGTTTTTTTATGGATGTGATGATCTTTGTGATGGGACGTTATTGTCCGGGTTATGTCCGAGTAAGGTCTCACAGCTTGTTCTTGTTTGATCATCGGTCACGGCCATGAGCGGTGAGGCTGTGAGCAATGAGCATACTAACTGTCAACGTTTGGTACCTTTGTCAGGGGGATGGCACCGGAGAAATTCGTTGAACTTTCAACCGTCGTTGCCTCCTCGACCATTGTCCGGAGTCCTCATAGGGACCTAACCAAATTTGGTTACTTTACGTATGATTAGATTACATGAATGCGGCCAAATCTATCTATACTCCTCGTTTTCGGGATCGTTTAGATGTTGCTTTGGCCTGCATTGCTCGCTTCTTCTCGTTGTTCAACCTTTCAACATGCTCTATCCTTGGCAGGCTATTAGCCTTCTGTTCCTCTGCAAATTTAAGTCTGTCAGTTCTCGGGAACTTACATGTCTTTTTCCTCTGCTGACGAAACAAAGATGTCAGCAAGAAATCCTGGAGGAATCATACGCAGATTAACCAGATTTGGTAAAGTCCATATGAAGACTCCGGACACTCTTCATTGAGGCAAAGGCAGGACAAGGGTTGACACTTCGGATTTCTCCGGTGTTGGCCTCCGCGTGATGGTATTTATCACTGATGTGATAATCTCTGCTTCTACTTTAGGACAAGCAAATATGAGCAAACAGCATACCAGTTTTGGCTGAAGCCGACTCCGTGCAGGTTTGTCACGTTTGACTGAACGCGAAACGCGGCTCTCGGATTCTACGAGGACAAGACACACGCTGCAGACGCACATACACACACACTGTCTCTCATGTCTCTCTGACTGGCAAATGATTTCCTCTTATAAGAAGAAACTGTACGGTTGGTTAAGTTATGCTTTTGCTAGGCAAGTACACATCCTACTACTTAGTGTCACCTAAAGAAGACTTAACTTGCTCTCATAATTTCTTTTATTTTAGTGAAGTATTCGTGGTGGTTTCGTTGACACTTTTTCTTCCGATATGTTTGGAACAGTTTGCGAGGGATAATGGGTTTATAGCGCCGGATCGAAGTCGGGCTTGTGAGGTTGTGAAACCGATATCGGTGCCTTTGAATGGGAGTGAGGTTGTTGGGGTGAGTGAGGTTGATGCGGAGAGGTGTGAGGTGAAGATTTTGTGGGCTTGGATTGATACTGCTAGTTTCAGGTGTGTTCGTGTTGATTCTTCTCTTCCCTTATTGTGAAATGACTGACTTTTGTTTTTGACTGGGATGTAGTCTTTATGTTTATTCAGTGTCGGTGTTTGTTCAAGCACTTACGGTGATATCTATGGGCGGAATAGCTGACCACCGTACGTTCTTTTTTTTTGAAATTTCGGTGGAGAGGTGAATTGACGTTTGTGTTGTAAATTTTAATAGCACCTCATCGGAAACGATTGCTTCTCTTCTTCGCCATGCTCGGATCTATCTCTGCTATGCTATTTCTCATCTTACCTTCGGACTCGCCGATATGGTATCTATGCGCTTGCTTTGCGTTGGTTGCGAATGTGAGTTTTGGAGCGTCGGTTGTGGCGATGAACTCGTATCTTCCTTCTTTGGCTAAAGAGTCACCTGAGGTGAGGAAGCTGTGTGGGGAGGGCGATGGTGATGATGAACATGCTGTTGCTGTTGATGATGATGGTTCGCATGATCATTCATTGTCGCTTGAAAATAGCGCTTTGCTGTTGGGTGGGGATCAGGTTGAAGAACCGCTTATTTCGAGGCAACCGACGACCACGGCTGATGAAAGTAGGAGCAAAAAGGAGTATGATGTGCTGTTGTCGAGTGCTACGTCGAGAATATCATCGTTGGGTATAGCCATGGGTTATGCTGCGGGTATAGTGTTATTGATTGTTGCGCTGATACCCGTGACTAAACTCGGAGGGTCTACGTTTTCACTGCGACTTGCGATTGGGTTGAGTGGGATGTGGTGGGCGGTGTTTTCGATTCCGGCGGCGTTGTGGTTGCCTGGTGCTGGAGAGGTGAAGGAGAGAGGAGGAGGGGATGATGGGTGGGATGAGGTTGGTGAGGACAGGGGGGAGGAGTGGAGGTTTTGGAGGGAGATTTGTAAGGCGTGGGTGAGGTTGGGGAATATGTTGAGGTGGAGGGAGATTGTAAAGTTGAGGAATACTTTCAAGTATCTGGCGGCGTGGTTTTTGTTGTCTGATGGTGAGCTTTTTTGGTTTTGGTTGGTTGTCTGCCTGCCAAAATTTTTATGCGTTGATTAGGTTTTACGACGATAACGTCTACTGCTGTGCTGTTTGCGAAGACTACGCTACATATGCCTGCTTCCTCGTTAATCTTGATTGGAGTCTTGACACCTACGTCGGGGATTTTGGGGTCTCTCGTCTGGCCGAGGATTCAACGAAGATTTGCGCTCTCGAATCTATCTATCCTGATTATTCTTGTCCTCCTTGCATCGCTCATCCCGCTGTACGGGTGTCTCGGATTCCTGGTGCAAAAATCGTCTTCGATCCATTTTGGAGGGTTGACCACGCCGGGCGAGATGTTTGGCCTCGCAGTGATTTTCGGATCGGTGTATGGCGCGTTTCAAGGGTACGCGCGGGCGTTTTATGCGGAGTTGATACCTAGGGGAGAGGAGGCGAGGTGGTATGGGTTGTTTTCGATTACGGACAAGAGTAGTTCGTTTGTGGGGCCTTTGGTTGTTGGGGTGGTTGGGGATTTGACGGGGAATATTAGGCATGCGTTTTGGTTTTTGGTGGTTATGATATGGGTTGCGGTGCCGATTTTGGTGAGTGTGGATGTGGAGAGGGGGAGGAGGGATGCGAGGGAGTATGTGTATAGAGGTGATGATGGTTAGGACCTTTTGGGGTTTTTTCCCTTTTGGGATTGAGTGATACGGCTTATTTATTGTGAAGTAATTTATAAATAGAACAGCTTTGGTAACCTAGATGGATGTGTTGCGAGTGCGGGGGTGGTATAAGAGGACGTAGCCATCCATCAAACGCTTTTGGGTTCTCTGTTTTTCTATTGTTCGAGATGCGCAGTTCAATTGTGTTCGGGATAGGTGAGTTTTTTGTTGGTTTTTCTTGGGTTTGATGGGGTGAAGGCAAGCTATTGGTCCGGGAAAAGCTTGGAGTTGGGCGCTCGGTGTGTGCTGGGAAAGTTGGCGAGTGTTCCGGCGGTCATATGGGCTAGCCCAGGAGATATGAATGGGGCCTGGTCTTCTAGTGAGAATTTTGTTATATTAAAAAAAGTGTCCTTAAAGGACGAGCAGAATGCAGTGATGGACGGTCTAGGCACAGGGAGAGAGTTGGATACTGTGGGATGAATGATGACGTTGAGGAGGAGCGGGTGCAGGGGTGAGAGGAAGAATCAGGGGTGGGGGCGACTTTCCGCGTCTGTACATGTGCTGGGGGGCGGGTGTTATGAGAGGCCAATGTTGTCATCGCGACGAGGGAGGGGGACGACGGGCTGGGTCGTTAATTTTTTTGCGCGCCGGGGGGCGGGGGCGCGTCGACGGGGGGCGTGTGCGGGCGAGTGCTGGGTCTGGGGCGACGGTGCCGGGTCCCGGGGGTGCTGGGCGACTGGAGACCTGGGGAGGAGGGGGGGTCGGCAAGTGCCGAGGGGCCTCGCCGCGGGCGTGGCTGGGAGAGTTTGTCTTCTGCGCCTCCATGCCCTCTCTCTTCTCCAGAGCACGGACCAGCTCGTCGCCCCTCAAACAGGGCACCGCAGACTCGCTAGACGAGTTCGGCCGAGTCCAGAGCAGGAACTCCCCCGCGCACTCACCTCGCCCGTCTCCGCGAAAAAGGACAAGCGACGGGCCAAGGACCGCCCCGCCCCGGACCCGGACTTCGACCAGGCCCCGCCCCTCCCAGACGGCTCCTTTCTCCCCCTCAACCTCGAACCCCCGCCCGCCCCGACGCAGACCCCGCCGACTACGGCTATCTCGCCTACGAGCGTCATGTCGTCCTCGGCCTCGAGCAGCTCGAGATCCTCGTCTCCGTCATAGTCAAGGAACTCGAGAACCGCGGCGGCATCACCACCCCCTTCATCTTCTCCACCACGGCCCTCGACATCTCCGCTTCTGCCATCAAACGATTAATCCGCTCCTTCCTCGATATGTGTGCCGCTCAGGGCACCGCCGATTTTCGCGCGACAGATCGTGCCTGGCGAGAGGAAGCCAGATTCGCTGGGCCCCACGAACTCGGAATGTGTCTGCGCTGGGGCCTCGCCCGAGTCGTCCGGGTGTTCGGAGCCCAGGACGTTCGCGGCCTCATTGCATGGGACCACTATGTCAGTTTTCGCGACTCGGAAGCTGGTGAGAGTGCCTTTGTCCTGTCCCAATCGGTTTTATTGACTCGACAACTCTAGCTCGCGGATATCCCCCGCCCATTTTGAAACGTTCCTCGCCGAGCTCGAACCCACGCTGCAATTTATTGTCGTCCGGGTCCTCTCCCTCCTTACTCGCCTAACGGCCAACGGCACCTCCTCCGGCCATACCCCTCCCACTCTCTCTCCGCTCTTTGGCCCCCTTCTCTTTGGCCTCGGTCCTGCCACTCTAGCTTTCCATCACGCCTACATGCACTACCTCCGATCCGCCAACGCCACTGAGCACCTTTTGCTCGCATTCATTCGCTGGCAGGATACGCCGCGGCTTGCAGCTTCTAACGCCATATATCCCTCAGGCAGTGCCGCCGCCCTCGGCGTGCCAATCCGTCTCCGAGAATGGATCAAAGGTTATCCTGCCATGCTTACCTTTGTCAATGAACAAAAGAATGTAAAGCCACAACCCCGAAAGGGGGCCAAAACGATCGTCTTGTCGACCGTACGGCGCAACGTTCGTGCATACTCTCCAGATTTAGTAAAAACAGCGGCTACCTGGGCTTCCCGCGCCAGAACGAATAGCGGCATCACAAATGGCTTTGCAACCTCAAAAGAGTGGGAAAGAATTGCGCCCCCGACGCTGAGATTGCCCCCCAGGTATTCTGACACGTTCAAGAAAAGGATGAACATGTCATCCGGCTTCCATCCCGAGACATCCCCTGGGATGTCATACAGCAGTAGTGCTACTTCTACATCACCATCGCAAACACCCTCTCTTGCATCAACGTTAAAGATTGGTATATCACAAAGTTCATCAACCTCTGATTATCTCGGGTTAGGGAAGGGTGATGGTGATGACAGGTTTAGAAGCCTGACAGATTTGAAATGGGGCGAATTTGAAACGATGGGGTTCGGTAACATCGGGGATGAGAAAAAACTGCAGTTTGATTTGACAGAAAGTGCCAGAGAGGTATGCGCGCTATTATAACCGTCAAATTCAAATCCCTAACGCTTCCTGTTATTCATAGGCACGAGCCGCCAAACGGCAAACCATGTCATGGAATGATTTTTCCACGGCTGGTTTCTCGCGGAACGATGTACCCCTCAACACGACTCTACAGTTCAGTCCTCCTATAACGTTGTCTCTATCAAATTGGCCTGCGAGAGACGCGGAGATCACAAAGAAAATAATCAAGAAGGAGAAGCAGTTACCACCGTTTGGTTGGGATACAGAGCCTGTGATGGGAACCGAGGAAGTGATTGAAGAAGCATTCGTTGACGTGTTTTGTGATCTGGTGTATGGTGGTGGGTGGATGGACTTAGAAAGAAGCGAAACACTAGATAGAGATGTCAATTGGGCACTGGTATGTCCTCTGGGGCACATGTGTCCGGCATATATGCTGATTCTTACACGCAGGTCGAGTACAAGTCCCTTCCACAGAGTCGTAGCACTATTTCTGGAGATTCGGACCCACGCACTGCGGCAACCCTTATTCTCTTTGAGGAGTTTGTCCCGTTCGAGTACCGTCAACAATTATCTGTCAAATCTTCTACACGACGACGTATACCTTTCTTCTCGCCTTCAAAGAAACAATGGAAGCAAGCAGCGACTCTCAATGGCCGGCCTTATGTTGTGGGGCATGTACCTCGGAGTCCCTCGTATCGTGAAATGGAATTTGAGGGACTGTTGCGGGGAGGAGGAGGGACAAAAGTCATTTCACTTGGATCAAAAGCTAGCACGAGGGTGGTATCCACTATCTCACATACTGGTTCTCAGAGCCCGCGATCTCCTGCTCCACCGGTTCCCCCACTACCAAGACAAATCTCGCAAACGTTGGGCGTTACCGACGGTCCTTCAAACGCACTGTCTCCTCCAATAGTCACAGTCGCTAAACTTGCTCAGCCTTATCCTAATGCACCTAAAAGTGAAGAAACGCATTCAGATTCCACAGCATCACCTTCAGTCAAGAAACCGACCGGTCGGTTCAGGATTACGAATGTTATATCCAGCCCTAATAAGCGTTTATCGTCAGTTATACCTCCGGCAGAGTATTCTGCTGTGGATTTCGAAACGCGGTTAGCATCTTATAGTGATTCTGAGGGGCGCAATTCTGGAACGGGTAATTCTGATGAAGATGAGAGGAGGAAGCAGAAGAGGAGGGAATCGAAAGACGATGCGTGGGTTGATATTCTTGTTAACAGTCATCAGAGGAGGATGGTTGGACAGGATGTTGATCCTATGAATCATAAAATGGGAGGGGGAGGGAGAGGGGGTGGAGATCCTGATTTGGCTGGGTTGGAGGTTGCGCAGGTGTTGGCTGCTGTACGACGTGATCGACAGAGATCGCCGTCGGTGGGGTCGGATTCTACGGGTGGTGGTGGTGGTGGTGGTGGGGAGAATGATTTTGTTCCCCATCATGACGCTTCGTTTGGTGTGGATATGGATGCGCATGTGCAGGGGTTTGAGATTGATGAGATTCAGAGGGTTCCGAGGAGGCGAAGTGAGACGAGTACGAGTGCGTTGAGTTATGATGATGGTGATGGTGGTTATGGAGGGTCTGGAGAGGACTATGCTGCAGATGATGAGGAACATGAATATGGTTTGTCACAGCAACGAGGAGGAGGGTACTCTCAGTCTCGTCGTCCTCAGGCTGTCATGGAACTTACAGACGACGATATCGAACCGGTAACACCTGTCAAGCCGATAAATCAACAGAAGAGGATGGGGTATTTTGATTTGCATCCTGAGAGAAAGCAGTTGTATGGGCAAGATGAAGGGAGTGCTAGTCACGGTCAGCAAGATCATACTCCGTCTCCTGATGTACCGAGTTTTGATTTGGGTCGTGAACAAAGGGCGGCTGAGATGGAACGGACGGGAGTTGTGAGGGCTGATTCGGTTACGTTGCCGTCGCTTTCGAACAAGTCGAGTGGGAGTGGGAGTTTGGGGTCTTCTGGGAATGGGAATGGGGTTGCGGTTGTGGGTGGGGTGAAGGTGGGGAATACGAGTGCGAGTGCGGGTGCAGGTGCGGGTGTGGGTATGATGAAGGTGGGGAATGCGAGTGCGGGTGCGGGTGCGAATGAGAATGGTGGTGTTGTGCATCCTGTGGGACCTAGAGCTCCGGCGGGTTCGTCGTCGTCATCATCACCTGGGATTGGTGGGGGGACGAAGACGGCTGCGTTGATTGAGATGTATCGGGAACGGGAACGGAAGGCTACTGCTGCTGGGGGGAATAATGCACCGACTGCGCCTACGAATGTTACGGTTAGCTCTGCGTCTGCGTCTTTGCCTTCTGCGAGTCCGGTTACGCCTCCACGTGTTCCTCCGCGCTCTGCGTCACTTCCGGGAGCTGCGAATGCGAATGTTGCGATAGATGTGTCGGCGGGGGTGGTGGTGGCGGAGGATAGTGCTGGGGGTGCTGCTGCTGTTGCTGCTGCTGTTGCTTTGGAGACGCCGAAGTCGGGCGAGACGGGAAGGGTTAGTCCTGCGAGATATGTTCATGGAGCGCCGTTGCATAATGTGCTTGAGGAACCTGAGGAAGAAGATTAAATTACTCGTTTTTGACTCCTGCCCCCCTTCTTTTTTTGTTCGTCTCTATCGGTTGCTCTCAATTACTTTCTGCCCCTTCCCCCCCTCCCTCTCTTACAACCCTTGTTCGCTTTATACCATTGCATTACTCTACACAATACCCTTGACGGATATTCCGGTCACCCTCTTCCCTCCCCCACATTGATATTGATACCATTGCTCTGCCCTTTTCAGCTACATTTTCTCTTACCAGAGTTGGGGCATTTCCTTTACCCTCGGTTTTCTTATCCCTCCCCCTCCTCGTTAAGCCCAGGTCTGGTTCCCCGGTGAATATTAGAAGGAGTAGTGCTTGTCCTTCTCTCTTTTTTTTCTGTCCTTTGCTCTGTTGGGAGTTTTTTGTGTATGAGGAAAGTCTCGTCATGTTTTTCCTCTCTCTCGTATATATTAACATGTTCCTTTTTTTCGGTAAAGAAAACATATACACTCGTTTTTTTTTTTGTAAAAATTTTCTGTTTTTTTTTGGCGTGCTTTACTACTACATCCATTCTCATATCACTCTCTTTTTTTCTCTTCTTTTTTTTTCATTTCATCGCACTTCCCTCCGGTCTTTTGATCGGATTTGTTTGTTCTCTTGGATATATACCGCAATTTATTTTTCTCCGGTTATGTGGCTGTCTCTCTCTCTCTACTATTACTACTGATATATAACGTATTTTCTTTTTTTTTTGTTGGTATTACTGAATAGCTCCTTGTTATTTTCCTTACTCTTTTTTTCCATGCTCTTTTTTTTTATATTAATATATGATATATGCATAACTTTTTCTTTAAAAACACTATCCCTCTCTCTTTTGATATAAGCCGCCGTTCATTTTTTTTTTATGTAATGTGAGATAAATGTGCTCATCAATTGGAAATTTTGTTTGTTTTTTTTGTGTAAAGAGGTGGGGGGCGGGCTTTTGAGTTGAGGAAGGGCGTGTTGTAGAGTCTGAGATTGTGGTTTTGTGTAAGCACGAGCCCACTGTTTGTATACTAATCGGGGGCAGAATATCATAAGATACCCTGTTGTGTCCCTTTTGGTGTTAACGGCTATTTGGTTGACTAGGATAGCCAGCTTACACTCTACGCGCCCAAAGCACCGGTTAATTACCAAATTTTTTCGTTGCCCGCGAGTGTTTCAACTTTTTGATGTTCGAGTGTCCCTAAAAGATTATGGCCGATGTGAAGTAGGACTCTACATGATATTCGCTCTCTGCTATTAATAGCTATCTATCGCCGCGCCGATGAATTCGCGGAAAACCTGCAGGTGTATTGCGGTGTGGCTGATGTGATCAAGGGGGGGGGGGGAAAGTGAATAAGTGGCGTTTTGATAATTTGAAGTGCTCATAACAAAGCTTTAACCTTTTCTCTCTCTCTACACACTCGAGTCACTTCTTGAGAGAGGATGTTCTCCTTTATGAATTTTAGGCAAACTCAATCAGACGACCCGCTCAGTTTGGCTCTTGTACCTTCGATACATGAAACTAAAGACCAGCGCCGAGTACGGGAGAGAGCTCAGGTTATTGCTCAGAGGGCGAATGATGAGATTGAGCAGCAGATTGCTAGGGATAGAGAGGGGGAGTTGGGGAAGAAGAGACCTATCAAGGTGGTTTTGGTAGGTAAGAGAGCAATGAAGAAATCATGTGTTTCAATTGAAGCAAACGCGTACGTCGTCATTTCTTACTTGCAGGTCAGAGTGGAAGTGGGAAAACTGCTATGATGAGAAGTCCGTTGTCGTTTTGGGTTACTGTTGTTATCTCACCGACCTTACCTTATTTCTTGTTTTTCTATTAGAGTTTCATCGCACCCATGCAAAAGAGGAATGGGATAAAGAACGGGCATCTTGGCGTGCTGTCATATACCTCAATTTAGTTCAAGGCGTTAATGACGTCCTTGAGTACCTGCCCACTGAAATGACTGGGCCACCTCATGGGCCTGGTTCCGAAAATGACGAAGAAGCTCATGGGACGGAATTCGGGGATGAATATAGGCGATTACGTGAAAGACTAGCACCTTTGAAGCAGGTCGAAACGGAGCTGGAAAAGATGCTAGGGGTGGGTACTGGTACCTTGAATTCTATTGACCAACCCGGGTCAGATGTCAAGGCATCGCAATTTGTGATTGACTCGTCGAATACATGGAAGTCTGTTTTATCCAGGGCCTCGGAGAAGGTAGAGGGAGAGATAACCAAGATGATCGCAGACTCTTGTGCGGACATTAGAACTTTATGGAATGATTCGATGGTTAGGGAAGTTTTAACGCGGCGGAAAGCTCAGGTATTGGAAACCAATCGGAGATTGTGAGTTTCTTTGACCCATCTTGATTAAGATATTCGCGTTTCACTTTTGACTAGTTTTTTAGATGATGTAAAACGAATAGCCGCCAAGGACTACGTGCCAACGGACGACGATGTATTCCATGCACGATTAAAGACGTCTGGGATACGGGAATACAAGATTACTCTTCAAGATGGTATGCGTTAAGGAAGGTTCATTCCCAAGTAATATTAACACACTATTAGGACAAGAATGGCACTTTTACGATGTAGGGGGGATAAGAGATCGTGTAAGCATGTCCCCTTATTTGTGAGATGGATGACAGTGAATCTTTTGTCAATTCAAGCGCGATTCTTGGCATTCGTACATGGATGATGGTGAGTGTTCAATGAAAATTGTGGTATGTTATTTGACTCATCAGGTTGATATATAGCGAATGCTATTATATTCCTAGCGTCCGTCCTCTCCTAGTCTTCGATTTACTAGCACTAGATGCTGATTTGCGCACAGGCCATGTCAGTGATTCCTGAATCAACGTATTAAGATCAGCTAGCTGAGGATGTTCCACCGAACATAGTATCTACCTTCAACGAAAGACTTCCGGAGGACAAACGTATAAATCGGCTGGAGGATAGTTACTTGCTTTGGAGATCAGTTTGCTCGTCGACGCTACTGGCGCGAGTTCATATCATCCTCTGTGAGTCCTTATCACCTAGCTTACTGGTAGTCCTCTTGCTTGAACATACTGATACTCCAGTCCTAAATAAATGTGACATCCTACGAGCCAAGCTTCAGCAAGGAATCCGAATCCAAGACACAATCCCGCAATATCGCGACCGAAAAAATGATCTTCAAACTTCCATTCAATGTATGTGTGATCAGTAATTTATGCTAGACTACAAAGGATACGTTTATTGAATGAACTGAATTACAGACTTTCAGCAACACTTCAAGAAAATAGCACGGCAGTACTCACCTGTCAATAGGCCGTTTTACGTTCATATTACATCCGCTACAATAGTATGTCGCGTAATTGTGATATCATCTCAAGGCTGAGTTCCATTTGGCAGGACGAAAAATCCATCGCATGCGCTCTCGGGGTGGCAAATGAAACTGAGCTTCCAATATGATCGACAATTACTTTCGCTAATCGGATAGTCCGATATGTGGAGTAGCGACGGTGCGTTGACTTGATGTTATAGTCGTGTATTTGAATAGGAGCTGTAGATTAGAAATTATATAGAGCTCCTATGCTATATAAGTGGCGATGGGAACCATGATATCCTCTAACGCAAGCGTTTGGATCGCTTTATATAGTGAGGCCTTAGTGCAGTTTGAGGCACCTCGAAAGAGCTATCGCCGCCATTCATAGCCACTAGATCTTACCCACTTCCCAGATCGAGAGAGAGATGTGCACGACTCATGATGGCTGAGCACTAACGGTACCAGCATCGTGTTGTCCGTGCTTCAGAAGAACTGCCCCTTTAATTTCAAGGGCTTAGTGCGCAGCTTACATCAATGAAAATCCTGTGCTCTTCTCCCAGCCATTGAACTTTGTCTTTATGAGCATGTCTATGGCCACATTCCAGGTTCTATAAGCTATTATTGACTAGCAGCCCAACCAGTGTCTTGCTCGAATGTGGACTCGGATCTTCTGATAGTTCCGCTAATGTTAAAACCCTGTTTTGCTCGTCTTAAAACGCTCATACGCACCCTCAAAACCACCTCAAAGTTGCTCCCCTCTGATGGATAGTCAGCCAATCAAAAAACTCCTCATCGCTATCGTGTCCCACGTAGCATCCATGACCAGTGGAGTAGATGCTGCAACTGCTGTCGCCATCACATGTGTCGGTGGTCAGTCTTTCGGCACCTTCTTGGTTTACATCGCCAACTTCGACTTTCAATGCCGCCATCAAGGAATGAAGCTCGCTTTCGGGGAAGACACCGAGATTTTCAAAGTCGTCGGTCATCATCCACCTGCTGAGCTTAACGCTAAAGACTATGATGGATTTGTTAAGGCCGCGCTTGAAGCTCACGAAGCCAGAGACGTAGCTGCCGCAGCCTCTGAACATAACGTTGCGAACGATGAGCAGAACTACTTTCTGCGGCATTATACCAACTTTCCTGTAATCCGATGGGGTAGGACGGTGTACCCTTTCTTCGTTGTTGTGACCTATACCTTCTTTGCCCTTGGGCCTATTCTTTTCCTCTTCTCGAGCAGGATCATCTTTCAACCTGGGGTTTCTTCAATCATCCTCGAAGTACTCTACATCATCGCATTCTTCTTCGTATCCATCTATTCTTGGCTCTTGCTTCGCATCGAGCGTCAGGTATGTTACGTAGAAATTACGGAGAAGTGTGTCAGCGTCGACATGGCCGGGGATTTTAAGAGGTTACGAAGCCTTGCAGCCCCATATCCGAGTGACGCGAAGGAGGCAGTCTGGAATATGAGGCGTGTCCTACCTAGCTTGGTGACGATGGAAAGTGATACCTTATTAATGCCGGTTATGAGCATTCGTACCCCAGTCGAAGATGAGCCTGCTAGTTGGTTGCTTCTCCTTAACGACCTCCGCGGGATCCTCACGGCCAGTAGTTTGTGGTCGGTGCCTCTAGAGGGAAATAGGGTCGATTGGGGTATGTGGTATGGAATAGCGGCGTATATTCAGGCGCGAATGCAGCGCGCAGTTACCCAACGATGTTTGAGGGACGTGAAAACCAGCAGTGTTTTCTGGTTCAGGAGATGTGCTCGCCATGATCCAAATTATCTGATAGTACCAGACCGGAGCTTTGATCTGAGAAGTCACTGTAAGCCTTCCCCGCTAATGTATATGAAATTACTTACAATTATATTTATAGTACACAAAGGATGGTCAATGCCTGCATTTGGCCCTCCACAAAAGGAGGAATGAAGGAGTCGATTATAATAATAGGATAGACTTGGTCCATGATCTATGCCGCGAATGCATTTTGTACATGAATTACCGAGTTCGTTTACGATATGCTGAGCCCTCGATTTTCCAGTCTTGACTGACCTTCGATATCGTTGGAAAAATGGTTTATACCAAGGATAGTTGGCTCTAATTTGAGGAATTTTCAAGTTTTAGCCACTCAGCATCAGATAGTGAAATGTCCCGTGCGGTGATGGATAGCAATCGTGATGGAGTGTGGCTCCAAATGAAATCATGAGAGAGGGGCAATCCAATCTTAGGATAGCTATGATTATCTGTGGTGCTGCCAGAAGCCAGAAAGTGATGAACACTGGGATATACTGGCACGTGCATACTATCTAGATTCCGAGCTTTCACAGAAGTGACATCTTTCCGAGAAGATAACAGCAATGCCACAAAGAAGACGAAGCTGTATAGTTTTTCAGAAGATGAGACACGAGTAAAAAGTTGAACAATCTCACTCCTGCCGGATGCAGTTTCATAAAAAGGAGGTCTGTAATATAAGGTTGAGAGATGTAATACCGGGGAGGTTCCGGGTGGAAAGGTCAGAGTAGGTAATATGGTCGGTGTTCCCCGGATGTACCCCTGTCTTCTTCACTGTGTGGTCGGGGAGTATAAGAAATTTTCAAAGAAAAAAATAAAAGAGGTACCGACGTACCCTTCATAGTGGTAGAAAAAGAATAATGGTACGTTAAGGTCCAATCCCTCCTGATTGACTATGTACAGTGCGCCAAACATGAACACACACCTTCGGACTCATTCCCCAGACTCAAATCACACACTCTAATCCTCTTCACACATTGTCGAGCAGTAGAATCGGCTATTCGCCTCAAGACAAAAGACTTTCGATGCTAATGCCTTATTGTGCCGCAACGGATTGACCGGCATTGTGGCTCTTACAGCGACATCCAAAAATAAGATCTATTGTAAGGCCTTTTTGCAATCATGATCTGTATCACTTCCTTCACCTTATTGTTCTAGGACTCACTGCGCTCGATACTGCAGGGATCAAGGAACACAGATCTTCTAGGCTTGCAAAGCCAATCTGATGCTACAACCGATGTCCTGTTTAGCCGACGAATCCGCGTTGGCAATTAGCCTGAGCAAACTTGGAGAAAAACAAACAACACTCTACGCTAAGGTTTTGGGTATTTGCGCAGCGCTGTTTGGCTGTGCACGCTTATGCTTCTAGGCTACTTCCTTCCTCCGCAGTTTGTCACCTGGAAGCTGTACCAACTAACCCAGCCTCGACACGTAGCTTATGCCATGAGGTTTTAATACGCTCTGCCCATCGTGTTGTTAACCTGGAGTAAGTTCCCCCGGGCTTTCCTGATTCTGCCCTACCAATGTACTGCCTGCTACACTGGGAATGTTCCATCTCTGACTGTTACACCCTCTTCTTGGAAACTTCAACTCTTACTGTTATTAATAGGCCAATTATGGATTAATGATCTTCTTTCATATACGCTTCAGTGCCTCAACAGCTGTATTGGCACAATAACACACTTTCTAACTTTCAAGTACTAGACACGGCTCTGTCCTTAAAAGTGTCCTATGACCGCAGAATCTCTGCACCTCCATGGATAGCCAACCAATTATCAAGCTACTGCTTGCCATCGCATCGAATGTTGCGTCTATGACAAGTGGCGTCGAGGCTTCGACATCTGTCGCTATCACTTGTATCGGCGGACAATCATTCGGCCAATTCTTTGTCTATATCGCCACGTTCGATTTTCAATGTCGTCATCAAGGAATGAGACTCGCTTTTGGGGAAGATACCGAGTTATTCAAAGTCGTTGGTAATCATCCTCCGGCGGAGCTTACCACAAATGATTATGACAAGTTCGTCAGAACTGCGCTGGAGGCTCATGACACTAGAGCTACAGCCGGAACGTCAGCTGACGACGCGACCAATCAAAAGCAAAATTACTTCCTCCGGCATTATTCCAACTTCCCTGTCATCCGGTGGGGCAGGACCGTATACCCCCTGATGATCACTATCCCCTATACACTTATCGCCCTCGGCTCAATCGTTTCTCTCCTCGTGAGCAGGATCATATTCCATCCTGATGCATCTTCAATTCTTCCTGAGGTCCTTTACATCCTCACATTCCTCTTTGTATCCTTTTACTCCGGAATAATGCTTCTCGTCGAACGCCAAATATGTTATGTAGAGATCAAGGAGAATAACGTTAGTGAGGATGTGGTCGAGGACTTTCGGAAGCTACGACGCCTCGCTGCTCCGTATCCTACAGATGCGCAGGTGGCAATTGAGAATATGCGACGCGTCCTACCGAGCTTGTGGGCAGAGGATAGTACCACCTTATTGATGCCTGTTATGAGCATTCGTACTCCGGTAGAAGACGAGCTCGCCAGCTGGTTGCTCCTTCTTAATGATCTCCGCGGGATACTCATGGCCAGCAGCTTCTGGTCTGTCCCTTTGGGAGATAGCAGGATCGATTGGGGCATGTGGTACGGGGTAGCCGCATATATTCAAGCACGATTACAGCGTGCGGTTACTCAGCGATATGTGAGGGATGCAAAAACCGGGGGAGTGTTCTGGTTTCGGAAATACGCTAGCCACAACTCGGAATACCTGATTGCACCGGACCGCAAATTCGATCTCAAAAGTCGTCGTAAGAATGTTTCTCTGCAACTCAATACCTATGATCCACTCACAATCATATCACAGCTCATCAAGGGTGGTCTATGCCAGCATTTGGCCCTCCCCGGAAGGAAGACTAGCGTAGGGTTCACCGGTAGTACCCTGGTAAACTGAGACACTGGTATTATTGTACTATCATGTACGAGAAGTTGTCGCTTAGTTTCTCCGTCTGTTCTTTGGGTCTCACATGTACTGCTAAATATACTGCTGGCACTCGGTTAAAACATATGTTCATCTAATGAAGCAGGTCTACTGGAGTTTCACATAGAATCATGAGGATGTGAGTGGCTGCGAATATAAGAGGAATTGAGCTAGATTGTCCCTCTAACTTAAGCAAGATCCAAGTTCACGGGAGCTTTTGAATTCGGATCTTGACCTGCTGATGCTGCGCGAATGGGAATCTACAGCTGGGAAGTATGTTCAGTAGCCCGCACCAAAATGTTGCAGTGGTCAAGCCCTCCTAGGATTGAGATGTGCTTGACTCAGTGATAGTCCTTGACTGTATGCTGAGGGCGGTGTTAAAACGAACAATTGTGTGTTTTCATAGTCCCTTGGTCCGATAGTCCCGAAGGTATTTTAAGAGAGAGCTTCCTCTCGACTTCACTGTGTCAGTCTAAGCGACATCTGGGGAACGAACATCAACCACAAGGTAACCAACAAAGCGGTAACGGTGATCCGCAGTCATTCTGATGAAAGCCACTTGAAAACGACTAGGCTTGATTGTGGCCTGCGAACTATGATCGCTTCTCTAAGACGATTCATTTCGCAAGTTGTGCAAACATCGGTTCTTTGGCAGGATCAGATGAACCCCTTTTGCCATTGGCTGAACTGCTGGTGCGCCATAATGCCGCTGTAAAGCTGCATCCTCCAATTTTGCGTCCCTACCGGCCCCCCGGTAGCCCTGGGCGCATTGAAATTTGACATTTTTACTGTTTCATGGACTCTCGGGTCAGACCGCGATCTTCGACGGAACGCCATTATTCCCTTATCGAGATGCACGGATCAAGAACAAGTGTGCCCGACATCCAATCGACATTCAATCTCGGGGTTGTCCTTTCTCAGCGTGTTGGTCGTGCGACAGTTTCTCCATGCGCTCATCGGCCCAACGGCACTTCCGTAAAGGTTTAAAAGATGTTCGGTTGCGAGAATAGCGAGCCCCATCAATCCTCCCTCTCGTCCCTCGGCATCTTGTTCAATGCTCGCAGAAGGCTCAGTTTCTTCCATACAACTACCTTATGATTTGGAGCGGAGTATCATAGAATTTTCCGCAGGACTAGACCAGTCCATGGCGGTAAAGCTCTCCCTCGTTTCCCGCGAGGTCAAGCGATGGTAGTTACCTGGCTGGTGCCTGGCGGCGAACTACGACTTACCACCCCCTTCTAGGGTCGACCCCATCCTGTACAGAAATCTCAAGTTTCAGAGTCACTCACAGGCGGACGACTTTATCCGCACCCTAGACGAGGGACAGTCAAAACGCAGTGCTTCCATCGCCAGTACCGTAAAAACGGTTTCTTTTACATATGGTGTTACTCTCCACCAAGCTGCGAAGATTCTTTCCACTTGTACGAACATCACGAGACTAGCTTCCTGGATAGAATGCTCACAGGGCACTCTCAACATAAGTCTTGACGACATTTTCGACTTTGGGCGCTTCATTACTGCTCAATCACCCATGCTCCGCCGTCTCTCTGTCACCCTTCGACCAGCTTATTTTTACCCGCAACCCAGTTTCCATTTACCCTTATTTCAAAACCTTACTCATCTCAGTATATTTGGTGCTGCAGATCATTGCTATAAATGGTCTTGGAGAGCAATCGATACCCTCCTGCACCTAACACATTTCGCAATCGAACTCGAGGTCCCAGCGAACCTGCAAATCATTTATAACGTGTTGTCACGTTTTCCGGAGTCACTTCGCGCATGTTTGGTGATCTTTACTGCAGGGAATGGCAAAGCAGATTATGGACAGTATATAAATGACAATTCCGAAGTTCAGGATATGATCATGGGAAACACAGATACACGAATAGTCGTGGGGATGACCGAGCAATTGGATAGCCTGTTACCTTGGAGTCATCAGTTAGTAGTGGTTCAAGTGTGGGACGATGCTTGTGAGGACGAAGAAGCGTGGACCAAAGTAGAGAGTATCATAGATACTCGAAGGCACCGTGGAAGCGGTACGTGGCGAAAAAATATTTATGTTCTCCTGTGCCTATTGACCACATGTTAGGCATCCGCCAACAAGCGGCGCCAATCGTCATCTAAAGCCTGTCAGATCAAGGCACACACCACTATATCATACCCCACCATGCACTTACCCGGAGTTCCATCCTTATCCACCTGCCAATGCGTACATGTACAGCTATGGAAACCTCGAGGTCTTTGGAAATATATTTTTTGTTAATAGAATTGATTAAACATTGGGAATCACGTTGCCATCTCGCTCCCATCACAATTAATTTAATGTATCATGCGCGATCCGGGCATCACCAGCCCGCAGCCGAGTTCTTCACCACGATTCCTCCCCTCCAGCTCTAAATTATATCCTATCGAGTTAATGACGAAGGCTCTTTGCAATATTCCCACCAAGCTTTCTGTGTACAGACAGGGCTAGGAGGCACAATAGTGATATCAATGTCCTCGTCTGTCGGGAATAGAGTGTCGACAGAAGCGTTGGGAAGAGCTTGATCATTAAACAATCGTAGATTGCTCAAGACAGGAGCACTAGCTGGTGGTATAGTGTACGCCCTATTGGGCTTCGGGAGACGAGGTGGGTTAGAGGTTGTTCGAAGCATTGCTGGCCCGGGGTTCTTTCGCGGGTAGAGAGTGGAAATGCTCAAGCTTGGTGCGAGAAGTATGCGTCCTGAGAGGTGATTTGGTGGGGGGTCTCATCATGCAGAAGCTAGCTTATATGTCTGGTTGAAATAACACAGCTAGAACGAATGATCCGTCGCATTTTTCATGTGGGCTCAATGCCCGCCTGATTCCAAGAAAAACAGGGTCCTCTAACTTGGAGCTAAGACCACAAATTTAGTCAGGAAAGGAGTCTGTTGCCGAGCTGTCATTAGTGATGTTCATACTTCAGATTATGGACGGACCGGATATTGCGAGTGGGTCACATACACTAAGCCCGAGCCTGCTCGATTCATGACTATGACGTGTAATCATGGAGCCGACTTGAAATCGGATTTCATCATGTTAATAAAGCTTCTCATCTGACAACCCATATTATAAATTACTATCTATGGATGAGACCATTTGTCTGGCCCGTCAACTTGAATTCGATTACCTGACAATTCAACTACGATTTATGCTCTAATAATATGACTCGTTCTTATTATGTATTCAAACCCGGCATCCAGTCACATTACTGTAACCTGGAAATAACCTTTTGTTCGTATCCTACTTCGTCTGGCCTGAGAATCATTCTCCTTGGTCAACAAGTACTAGATGCACTTTACTGCCGTGTTGTGCATCACTACAACACAACTTATTTTCATTTAACATTCAAAAAGAAGTCATAATGTTTGCACGAACAGTAGTATAGGGGCTGTCATGAGATTAGCCGATTCCGTCCCCCCCTTCCAGCCCCAGCACTCAGCTGCATTTCGGGGGTTTCCGTTGATTTTCCATTGCTAACATGTAGCTTCATCGACGAATCGACCGCCACGCGTCCAATTACAGACCTGACGTCATTTCTGTATAATGCAACCGTCTGGTAAATAGCCCCGAGTAGAAGAACTCTATGCTATTCGCAAGATAAACGTAGTCTAAGTATGGTTCGAAACACCTGTATCCTATCCTGTTCACCTCGCGTGTCCTACATCTACAACCTATTACATATATCAATCATAAAAATAGTTTCTCGCCTTGCAGATTGCAGCGTCGACAGTCAATGTCGTCACAATCCTTGTCTTGTCCTATTGAGATAGCAGCAATGATTCTATCTGAGGTGGCGTCAGCTTTTGTTGTATGAGCAAGACTAAAGTGACGTATAAATGATATTCACCATTTCGTCCTCCTGATTATCCTCTAGCGTGTATATAGTGACTTGGAGCATTTTGAAAGAAATACGGGAGATGTTAACAAAAAAATGGGGTATGAGTTCTATGAGCGGCGCAGCAATGAAATTGTTCCTGGTGGATTTGGGCAAGTTAGTCGGTGCAGAAGTCAGTCAAGGAGTTCTAACTTTTTGTGTTTCTAAGACGGAGGTGAAGTTGGTGTGAGAGAAGAGTCGAAGTAGTATGGGTCTCGTATTTTGTCGGCAGCTGGTTTATATGTTCGGGCCAAGATATGAACCCCACTATCCTCCCATGTGGCTCCTAAGCCACTTCTACCCCAGGGAGCATCTACTGCGCCTCAGTGATGGTAAGCTAGACCGGATCACTGAATAATGAATTAGCCACCGTTAAGACAACAAAAATAACCACGCGGAAATGATTTCTGAGCTATATGGTACGTCCAGGAGTATCAGATATCAGTTGTGTCTTCGTCCACCTGATGCTGGCGGCTGAGAACTTCAAATTGACAATACCTGCAATACATAATGTTGTAATGGCGAGATAGGTTTTAGTCTTAGACCATATAGCCATGACATGAAGGGTGGGTTAACCGTCATATCCTGCTCAGTGCAAAGCTTATTGGGACGTAAGGACGGAGATTTTCGGAGGCGTCATTCTCTTACCCGATGCGAGTCCCGAGGGCGCATCACTCGTTAAAGAAGTTTGTCACTAAGCGTAGTGGCGAAAGGGGTGGGGGAGAAAATAAAAATAAGTTACATTTACTATGTACTCCGACAGACGGTTTTCAACGGTGGCGAGTTGGACAACACTATACCAGGTGAACAGGCGAGTGAAGGGCTATTTTTGTAGACGGTATAAGCATCTGGCTGCGAGTTACATGCACAGGATAGTTCTGTGATAGTTCCGGGCATCGTGATAACGGTGTTTAGCTGCCGTTGCACAGTAGAGTAACAGAGAGTGTATGAGAGGGCTCAATTTTGATACTTACGAGTCTTGGTCCGATACAGAAGTCGCAATACCAGCCTTAAATGTGCTATCGTGCTTATCGGCAGGCTTACCTGATACTCGCCGCTTCCAACGACAGAAAATATATTCCTTATACCTGACTCCGATGGCTCCGCCAGCAAAGTCTTACATGATTTGAGTACTCTTGACTCCCGATTAGCATGTCCTACACGAATAAAAACCAAGCTGTCACGGGGTTCTTCGGTCAGTTGTATCATCGAACACCCGATTTCTAAAGAAGTGGCGTCAACGCAACTCCGTCAATAATGCAGTGGTAGGCTCCACTAGATCATTACTATTCTCCAACCTCTTTGAGTGTAGCCCTTTTCGTAGAAGCTGGGAGACGCAGAAAAATACGAGCGCCCCATGCCCAACAAGGCAGTTACGTTCAAAAGGAGAACAGCCCTTTCCCAGGGGCAGTGAATTATTATTGAATGACCGGACTCGCTTAACAGATCCAGCGATTTACGCTTATAGTATGAATGCGGGGAGGAGGATATTCATTACCGTCCCTTGACGAATTTAGGTGGCGCTCATCGGGTGTCAAGGATTAAGAACGACATGTTCAACGCGACCACCATTATGCACCATTTTTAATCCATCCTTTCTTATAATTAGTTGAGATAAGTGCTTTTGAGTTGGAGTTTGATGTTACGTTGATATGCAAAACAGAAATGCAGCTTTCTTGTCACGCCCGAATGATTGCCACATTTCAAATGATATATAGTGCATCGCGATCGACTACAAACCCACCGATGCGGAACTAGTTTGTCAACAATTAATCAGATTCATAGTCTACTATCGTGAAGCTACCATTTATATGGAAGCAAGAATAAGAGTGCTAGTCATGACCGGTGCGATAATTGCTGGCTGAAGCATAAGGTCCAGTTTTAATTCACTGGATTCAATGCAGTTTGATTGTTCTTGCGAGTCTTTTGAATTTGTCGCCTCTCCTTCACCAAAGAATCCCTTGTCCATAAGACCCCCCCAACGTGCTTTCTTCCTCCTTAGCTGGATTTTAAACAACAAAAGGTGCCCGCCCTCTAATGCAGCGTACTATAATTTCCACCCATCTTTTCGCGAGAGAACGACGAAAATGGTGTTGTTGCCTCTTGGTTTAACGACAACGCTTCCATATGTGCACCCAAGTCATCATCCACCGTAGTTGGATCAAGAGTAGGACTAGGAGGCACAATATTTAGTGCCAAAACCTCTGCCCCTGAGTCGTCGGATACGGATATAATGAAAGTCACCGCAGTGTTGAAAGATGAGTTGGTGCGATTGAATTCGCAACCGAAAGGAGGAGACTCCACGGGCATCATTGACACGCTGGATGTTGCTTTCGCCGACGTCGACGATAGATCGCTATAGTTTGATATGCAGCGGGCCTTTGAGAACGGGCCTGAATTGGTGTAGTAGGGAGAGGAAGTCGGGTGTGCCATTTGTTAATTGTGGGTGTTGGTCGAACGAAAATGAGAAAAAAGTGTTGTTGGTGGTTGGTTTGAGCTGCCTTCTTTCAAGAGCCAAGGCCCCCTTATATATGTCAAATGACCGAACACAGCCGGTACAGTCAGTCACATATGACGGCCAAAGAGTCAGGGTCTGGGTAGTGCTTTCCAATGTTATTACCTAACCTTACGTATCGGCATTAAAAAGTTTAATCCGGTGCATGACTGTCTAATGCTGCGTAAAGCCGGTGATACAACGGACAGCACAGCAGTGCCACTTCCAACGCCAATGCGGGTGGGAAAGGCAAGAGCCGGTCCATTCAAAACTGAGGAGTGACCAGTGCAAGTCGGCCACTGCATCTATATATATGTGCATCGCATGGATCGCAGCGCTGCGCCGTGCGGTCTGGCTGATGGGCACGTTTCTCGCCGAGCGTTCGGCCCTTTTAGTGATCTCGTATTACTCGGTTCCGAACCGCGAGCGATTATGAAGCATCCTTGCCTTGAAGGCATTGTACACTCAGGAAGGGCTCAAGGGTAAATACTAGAAACTGGTACCCATTACTTAGAGACATAGATGAGATCTTTTACAGGAAACAACGACCGGTGAATAACGGACACTATTAAAAGCCCATACTAGTAGCCCAGGCGTTGTCCGTTTGGCGCGGATACCTCAACGTGATTAAGATAAAACTTTTGTTTGGCTGTTATCCAAGAGAGACAAAAACTAAGGTGGATTCATCCTTACCTCATCACTTCGTGTGTTCGTAAGACGTAAGAAAAAGGTAAGGTGGTTTCAAGAAATTAGCACTGGGTGATGGTAACAACGCCCGTTACGGTGTACTACGACAGCGTGAGTTAAGTATTTATATAATCACACATTGAGGACCATATTACGCAATTAGCGAGGCTCAAAACCATCCAAATATTGATGTGTCAAAGCTTTTTTAGCTGAGAGGATACGCCTTAGCACAGCCTGTACAAGTAGATAGAGTCAGCGGGAACATACCGGAGATACGATTTGCACTGTCATAAATCAACATCTGTTTCAATAAGTCCAAACCATATGGATCTAGTTGTGGCACTGCTTCTCCAATATCTTTTCTTGACCACCGCGGGAACGTGGGCTTATAATCCGGAAGCGAACTGACACCGGGCCACTCAGCCTCAGTGGGTGTTCCAAGCACCCTGTACAAGTTTATAAGGTCGAGCCTATATATTCAGAGGTGAAAATGGGCGGACCTAAAGATTTTAAAAATCTGGTCGATTTCGGAATCCCCCGGGAATAAAGGTTGACCCTGCATTGCTATTTCGGCAAAGATGCATCCGACGGACCACATGTCAAGCGCGGTAGAATAGTGGGTAGAGCCAAGGAGTACTTCTGGTGCTCTGTACCATAGTGTTACGACCTGTGAACATTCAAAAGGTTAATCGATATGACTTCAGAATTGATGATAGGGCCAGATGATATACTATTGGTGGTGAGCTCAAAATTAAAACAATGACTTACTTCATGAGTGTAAGCTCTTAATGGCACGCCAAACGATCTAGACAACCCGAAGTCTGCCAACTTGAGGTTATCGTCTTTATCAATCAACAAATTTTGAGGTTTCAAGTCCCTGTGTAAGATTCGGTGAGAATGACAAAAGACCAATCCTTTGACCAGCTGGTAGCAGAATTTCTGGGGCAGTTGATAAGGCAGTCAGAGACACAGTTAGAGCACAGTTAGGGAAGGAAGAAAGGATAAAGTTAAAAATAGTAATGGAAGGAAATGATTGGTCCGTTCGTGTGCTAATTTGGTACTCATTTATCAAATGATGGGACACGTGAATATGAAAAGCCAAATCGGTGACGTGATACAGAAGGTGAACGCGTTAACAACCTGCACCAGGATATAGAGGAGCAACAAAGCAACGAATGGACCAAGATATTTCTCGGGAATTTGCGGCTCCGACAGGAAGCACGTTCCCATCTCCTAATGACACTTCTAGAAGTACCATCGAAGTCACAGAATGGAAAATCTGTCAAGTGACGCTGGAGAATGGGGAAATGAAGGGCCAATCACACATGGCGAGGGAAGAAGAAGACCAAGGGTAGTAATTTAAACACACCTTGATGATATTACCCTGGAGAGGTCGGGCTTTTTCTATATACCGCTTCAGGTCGACATCTAGAAACTCGAATACCAAGTACAATTTCGTTTCGACATGCACAATATTGAGAAGCCTGGAAAAAAATCCATAATTAGAACGAACGGCCGCAGACGGCTGGTTACTCAGGCGAAGACAGCTGATATGACTGGAGTGATGGGCGCTCAGATAAAGGGATCAGGGAAGCTGACGATCGCTACGAGAAGAGCTGCGAGAAAATATGTGGGTAGCAAGGCCCAAGGAGGGGAAGGAGAACCGGGGTTGAACAAAAAAATCAACACCAGCGGCGGTAGCCGCTGTCGATCGAGTGAATGAGCAGTGACATACTTGACGATATTGTCATCGTTGAGCTCCTTGAGCAGACTAATTTCGCGGATGGCAGTACTGGGCACACCCTCATCCGCAACTTCTAGCCTGACTTTCTTAAGCGCTACAATCTGGTTTGTCGTGAGGTCGCGGGCCTTGTAAACAACGCCATATGCCCCTGTGGCGACAAGATTGAACGATTGCGACTGATTTGTACAAATGGTGAAACGTGCCCTCGCCTATGTCACCATGTCGTCAAGGCGGTCCGCTCAGCGACAAGTATGTGCCGGCCATAAGGCAGACCCTACGCACCGACTTTCTCAAGTTTTGCGTAACTAGAGAACGGAAGGATGGAAGAGAGGTGGCATTAGGGCGAGACTGCGCCAGATAGACAACACACACCGTTCCATTATTCTGGGAGGGAAAAGGTTTAAAGAGTAAAGGAGTTGCTTATGGGAGAGGAAAGAAGAACGAAGTAATAGAACCGGAAATAAGAAGATAAAAGAGACCAGAACGATCAGGAACGGCGAGACAAAAGCGCCGAAGTGGAAGAAGGAAAACAAAGATCACATAATACGTGATCGCTATATAATGTATCCTGCTGTCTCTCAAGAACTCTATACTTTAGTGTTGTCATAACAATACATCTGCTCTAAATCGCTACCATCTAAACCCCACTTGATCTAGGCCTTTTACACGGGACGTGGCCATCTGATGTTTTCATCTTCGCGCCTTCGCGCCCGCGTTACATCAATATATTCACCTGGATGTGGTTCTTCACCTGTCCCCGACATTAAGCATCGCCCCAGGAATTCTTCCAAAAGAATAATCACTTACTTCTATCGATAATATTAAGTTCAGTGTCATCATCCTCATCTTCCGATTCAGGGTCCCACTTTTCACTCAACAGCCCTTGAGGGTTCTTAGCCTGATCGATAGCCAGATCCTTGAGTAGCCTATTCATAGAATCGTCTTTGGTTTCTTTTAGCGTCTTTTCTCTCTGCTTTCTTGCCTTCTCGAGCTCAGGAAGGTATTCTCTAAATCCAGGTAAATTGTTGTTCGGATTGCCACGTTAAATGGCAAAAATACATACCGCTCGTACTCTCCTCTTGATGCATCAACCGCTTCAAAGAATTCTTTCACACCATCGCCGGTGACGCTTGAAACACCGACGGCCTGAGCAAATGAAATAACCGATCGTCTATCAGAGCGGCATTTTTATCGCAGAACGTCAAATACTCCACCTTTAAGTTCTTGTAAAACTCATCGAGTACCAAACACATACTATTCATCAAGCTATTCATGTACGTCGGTTCGCCCTCGGAATCCCGCGTACCTTCGTGCGATGCGAGCGCACTTTGAAACTCTTCAAAATCCGACATCCAATCTAGGGCAAATTGATGTGATTGAACATCGGTCTTGTTGAATACTAAAATAAAGGGCAATTTTGTTTTGTACAAGATGCTGGGCGAAAAAATCAGCATACGTAATATACGCAGATAAGGATCAATAACCCGGATCTCACCTGCAAGCATACAGCATGTTTGACATGAATGTAGCTGGGGCGGTTGTGCGAGGGGTATCAATGATGTATGCCACCACGGTCGGTAATGAAGACGCCACAGCATCCGTAATGATGGTACCAGAGGCTGACCAAGTAAATATTTCAATTTGTCCTGGTGTATCTAGTATCACGTAACTGCATAAAGGAAGTATACGTTGGTTTGGGGAAAATAAACAGAAAGGGGGATGGCAACGCACTCGACATCCTCCGCTCGCTTCTCTACCAATTCTAGCACTTGATCAAACTTGGTAGTGAACAAGTTCAATGCTGTCAGGATGCCTCCATTTGGACCTAGATTATACCTGTCAAACACCACAAACGCGCGACAGATAAGCCTTGTCAGTTCTGTTCAATTACAGATCCACAAATCGGCAGGGCCGAGAAAGGTAAAGACACCGTTTTCACTGATCCCATCGAACACAATCCATCTTTGACACTTGTGGTCTGCTCTATAGCCCCACATGGTCGTGGAGACCATAAAGATGATGATTATCCTGGCGGAAAAGAAAAGAAAAGAGCCGGAAATTGGATACACTCACTGTTTCATAACTTCTGGATAATTGACTGTGTCACGGATGTCAATGTTGGCTTCATATGGCACGAATGCAACGGCGGGATCCAGATTTAGGATATAGGGTGGTTTATTTGGATCGGAAGAGTGTAGATGTGAGTTGATTCTTTGCACGAAAGTTGATTTTCCGGCGCCAGCCATGCCGATTGTGATAATGCATATTGGCTTTTTTTGGTCAGGCGTCGACGTCAAGGGGGTGGGATCGGTAGACATGCGTGAAGATAACATTTCAATTTTGTTTGACTCGTTGCCTGTGATAATCCAGGGCAGTTGTAGGGAAGGGCGATAAAAGAGACGTCGGTGGCGAAAGGAATGGAAAAGCCATCGTGGGAAATAAATTACTCTTCCTCTTCAGTAGTCAATGCTTGATAATCATAGTCATACTGTTATCAGGAGTTTCAACACATTGAGGCCTCTCCTCAATGTTGCAGCATATTCCACTCAGGGGGCGCCGTCTATCATCATGAGTGGTACTATTAGATTGCAATGCTGGTAGCTTTCGAACGGTTCTCTGGCGCCTCCACTACCATCGGTATACATTATATTCTAACCATCAATACCCATGGAGTAAGTAGTGTTAATAACGATCACGGCACAAAGAATCAACCCCAGGCATTAACCTCGACGAGCATCTGCGCATAACCGACTGAAGTATTGATACATCATGAAGTCTTATTCTCGTCATGTTGATTACTCTCTTTCAAGTCCATGATGGCTATTTCCTGTTGCGGATGTGGTATAGCAGAGACTGGGAGTGGTGATGCCTCCATGGGACCTTGATTCAACATTCCCAACCGGCGTTTGGTAACTGATTCCTTTCGCATACTGAGTATCAGTCGCGATACCGTCGCAGCACTCGTCGCGCACCCGAAACTAAGCCACGGCCGTGAGATACCCGAGAAGTACTAACAGAGACCGATCACGCACCATAAACCAGTGAAGATCAATCGTGCCTACGTAGAAGCGTCAAAACTCTCATGTTGTGGAGTGGGAAATGAGATATGAACACGAACCGGTGCAGAAGCAGTCACTAACATGTTTGCCAAACGTAAAACTAGAGACAGTCAGTTCCTTCTAAGTCACTCGCGACAGGGGACCTACCAAAAAGAAGCTGAATAGGAACGAATCACTCACTCAGTCTCCACGATCAAAAACATAGATGTCACATACCATAATATAAACAAAACCATCGTTCATGAGGTAACGCACAAGACTTTTATTCTCCGTGTTCCTCAAATGAACGTGTGTGCCACACAAAATCAACACGATCATCACAGCCTCAAAAAGCACCTGTGAGTATCCATCAGTCCACATTCGTATTGTGTGGGGATTGAGGCACAGACCGGAGGAGAGTATAACGCAGGGAGAATACTACGATTTTGAGTTGAGCAAAGTAAGGTATGAAATTCTCTGCTTCCAGAAAATCGCATGGAGTCTGGAAGACAGGTTTTCTCAACTTAGACCTTAAACGGCGAGAATATAATTTGCGTACCTGCCGCCTTTATCACGATCGCAATTGTCCAGCCTATCGTCATTGTCTGCATGGCTAGGTAGAATAGTGATGTCCATTTCATGATATTGCCTTTCCGCTTGCTGAGTACCCAAACTCGAAGTAAAATTAAGACTGGTCGTTGTATGAGTGAGGCGCCATATTCTTTGCAACAAAAAAACGAACAATTCTCAATCCCAACGACAATGACAAAAGATGCTGCCTAGGAAGTAATCAGCAAAGTGTTATAAAAAAGGTACCTCATGCTCACAGCTACATAAAGCCAGACCCGACAGCTTGTATGAAGTGAGTTGCTAGTGAGACTGAAGGAAAGAACGTTATAATACATACAGCTGTATATAAGTTGTCAAAAACGAGGAAGCTGTTTATTCGAAACCGGCTCACCGTATCCGGGAGGGAAATATTATTGTAGCTCTGTTCTGACAGTCGGAATTGAAACGTCAATAGCGTCTTTACTCACCGGGAACGGAACATACGGTAGATGTTGATGAAAAGCGCGCCTGGCATGAGATAACGGACCAAGAGGAATGAAAATTTTGGTATAGACATCCGTGCTTTCCATATGTACTCCACCTCATCATCGACTGACAGTAAATGATCATAAACCAAAATCTGCGTTGGCAGTGTCAGAAGTGAGGTAGGGTTCGTAAAATGAACCCCTAACACTCACCGAGATCCCAATAGCTAAACCACACCGGAGTAGCGTGCGTTTGTGAGTGACGTCGATCCGAAGTGTACCAGAAGCATACCATTGAAACATCTCGATACCTTGACCTGAGTTAGCATAGCGACATCGTCCATGACCAAGGTCGGGTAATGGACAATGGCTTGCTACTGCCTATCAGGCTTGCTTGCGACCTTGCAAACCTGAATTTGGGTATAAGCCGTTTAAGAAGCCCAAGGGATTCACCGAAGAGTCACCTATATACTATAGATGACAGGATATAAGAGGTATCGTCGGATGTCAAACCTGAAACACTTTGAAAGTGATGTTGACCCTAGCATGACTAAAATTATCTGTCGTTTGGACTTCCTTACTCCCACCCAAGCCCCATGTATATTTAGCATACTTAGTGGTGTGCTGGGCTCGCGCCACTCCGCATGACAAGAATAGAAAGAATTGAGGATTGGGAGCTAGATTGGACAAACTTAGTCTGGAATTGACGGGGAAACGGGAAGTTTGTGAGCTGCTCCTGTGTCGTCTATAACTGGGAAGCTAGAAATTGTGACTTACTTTGAATGAGACGGTACGGGAATGATGCCGCGTGGCCGCGACTTTGACAGCTATTCAAAAGTACGTTCCGGGAATGAATGAAATCGCCGACGAACCAAGAATCCAGTAACGTAAGACCTGATTTAGGACGCCATTTGGGTGTGATGAGTTCATTTGAGTCTGATTTCCTAACTTCGCAAGTTAAATGCCACCATAGCAGACCAGAGTAACGATATCCGGTTGACAGTTGCGACGGTGTTTGGAGATGAATGTACGAGTCCCTCAAGCTCGGATAGCTACACTATAACTTGCTCGGGGAAAGAACCTGTAGATTTCGAGAAAGGTGAGAACGCGCTCCGGTTAGCGAATGAATGTTGATAATACGGTGGAAGTTCGGTATTGTAGTCATTACCAATCCGTCTTTTCCCACAAGCGGAGATAGTGGAGATGGTTATTTGCCTGTATTTGTATCCACTGACTCATTGAGTCACTCAGGACTCCCTTGCTGACAATAGACGACTCCTTAACCACCACCAGTACCCTCACGCCTCAGTCTCGGTCATCTTATCTTCGCATTCAAACTTGCCCTGATAGAACGCCAATACATCATATAGCATGGACTCGAAAACAGGCCAAAAATTCTCTCTCATTCGTAGGGAGATCAGGGGCAGCGGCAACGCCGGGGGGCGCACCGAAAGTACAACCCCTGGTACGGGATTGTTAGTAATAGGACAAAAAAAGCGACCTGCTAGAGAGGGGTATTATGGACCTCCAAAGTGCCCAGTTGGAACCATGTTTGCATCAAGGTTTGCTGTGATAAGCTGTCTTAATTGCAAATAAGCTCATGGTAGTTTAGAAAAGAATGCTCAAAAGCAGGAGTACATTTCCCCTTAGTAGCAGGAATATCTGGTTCAACAAGTAGTACAAGGAGAGATGCTAATCCAGGGGCCTTTTCCATTGTTCTCAATGGTGGTTATGAAGATGACCTTGATGAAGGATATACTATGTAGGTCTATTTCCATAAATGTGAATGTTGATTGACTCACAATGAACTGATAGTTTTTATACTGGAGCTGGTATGTCTCCTGTCAATTATCCTGGTTCAATCTCTAATCATATACACAGGAGGGCAGGGCAGTACTTTTGAGCAAGTGTGTAAATTTTAATGTTGGTCACTCTCAATATATCTAATCTCTTCAAGACAAACTCACAGGTTGATGACCAAGATATAAAAAACCACTTTAACCATGCTCTTCGTGTAAGATCCGATGAATGTCGTTTGTCCCTTATCTTCTCACACTTTCCAACAGTTGAACTTATATTCGCACAATCCAGTGAGGGTTGTGCGAGGTTTCAAGAGTGAATCAAGATGGGCACCCAGTGAAGGGTATGATAAAATGTTTCGGTTTCGTGTTTATGCAGGTTCTAACGTCTCTCACTAGGTACCGTTACGATGGTCTTTATGAAGTTGTTGGGGTGTGTTCTGTCCAGTACTATTTTCTGCCCCGTGATATGAACTAACAGAATGGGATCAGTGCAAGATCAAAATCGGAAAAAGTGGCCATCTAGTTTGTGTCTTCAAGCTGGAGGTTTGTATTGTTTAGTGTCATCGCCGGCTGTCCGCTAATTCATGTACTAGCGTCTTGGTAATCAGCAACCTCTGGAGGAACTTCAAAGCCATCTACCTGAACCCATAAACACAAATTGATGAAGTGTTCTGTACTTTAATCTACTCTCACCGCATTGATCGAAATCTCAAATACAAAGCGTAGTACACGACACTTTGTTTCTCGGACTATGGATCATTGACTATACGCTATCCCCAATTATGTTCGAGTTATGTCATCAACGGTAGTATCTATCCTGTCGTCCCGTTTGACGTTGTACGAGCGTCCTGATCTGGTCTAAATCTGGCACAAAGCTCATGGCCAAGAATTTGTCTTTGCGGCAAGGCGGTACGCAACGGCAACTTCACGAAAATGCTTAGCTTTCTACGCGCCGCCGGCAGGTATGTAAGTGAGTTAATCGGTAACTCGTTCCGAGTCGTGAGCAAGGAAATACAAAGAGATCAAGTTCAACGTATCAATTTATGATGACGACGATGCCCTGCTTATGATGAGTTGCTATTTTTTTGAGCCCGCATTAGATGTATTAGCTCCTCAGTAGAGGATGAGACCAACAGAACACAGAGAGTAACCGAAACACAGCCGCCAAGAAGAGAGTGTTTGAGAAACCTTTAACTTCATGTCCGAAGATGAAACGACGAGGAGAGCGATCACCGGAGATCATCATGTAGTAAGTGTCGTGAGGAACCGTCCACCTGTCATTCTAAATTTCCAAGCAGATGACAATCAAACGATGAATATGAATCAGGTGCCGAAGAGAAACTGCAATGAGGAGTAGATGAAACGATCTCGTGGCGCAGGGTCATATATTCCCTGTGGGTCTCGAAAAAACATCCGGGCCATTGATAAATTATGTTATTCCGATTGCGACGGTGACGAATCTGTGCTTTGCTCTCTCTGATCATCATACAATATGCTGGGCCTGATGAACATGTTGACTCACTAACTCGGCATAGAGTTTGAAAGGTAAACCTGAACTAGCGACAATAAAAAGCGCGGCAGATAAACTCTTACCTTGGGCCAAGAAGGGACATACAATATACAGAACGTCATACAAGAATAGCTGGATCTGGACAGAAGCGGAGGGATCAAACTGACAATACACTGACGATACTTTACATCCATGGTGACGAATGTGGGGAGTGAACTTGGTAGGTACAAACTGTACATTACTTACGTTCATGTCAGATCGCTATCAACGGTGACTTGATTCATCCCGAACATAACCATAACACATATGAACATACCAGGAACGCATCGCCAAGTTTCATTATATTACGACCACCAACCGGATAGTTTCAGCCGAAAACCTTGGAGTACGTACAGGCGAAAAAGGAATGAGGGTCAAAAGAATGGGTGGTGCCCATTCGAACCGGAGACAACACCCATTTAAAAATCAGTGGTTCAAAAACATGATGAACCGAGACGAGCTGAGGGAGACCAAACATATCTATAAATTAGTCCAAATAACAAATGCGCGTCCATTGATAAATTGAGAACAAATTTAATATTCACACCTTAACGAGAAAGTCTAAACTTAAAGTCCCTCCGAGAAACCCCTTGTTGAATTGACTCGGGGGTTTCACGTTTGACAAAATTGTTCAGAGGATAATTCCGTCATGCGAAGAGCTATTCCGAATCTTAAATCAAGAACATTGCAGCCGAACGACCTAGATCCTTATGGTAGCCAGAGCGCACAAAAATAAGATGGTAGACGTGAACAACAACCTCCAAGGATAGGACCACAACTATAGTCGCATTTTCCCACGGCAGACTCATCCGTGATCAGATCACGAGCTGACGTCGCACACGCGCACCCATCACAACAACACAACTACCACCGACCACCAACCACCAACTCTTCCCCTCTGTCCATAGCCCTCAACCATGGTACGCAAAAAAAACCTTTCCCACTCCAAAATTCCCTAACAAAACCCTCTCCAGTCAGCTCTATTCAACTTCCAAGCCCTCCTCCTCGTCATCCTCCTCGTCATCTGCACATGCACGTACGTGCGCGCAGTCACCCCAAGCCTCGTCGACCGAAACAAACACGGGTCCGTCCTTCTCTCCATTCATAACCCCCCACCACACCCTCATTAAACTTATCCAAAATTCCCAGCTTCCCCGGCCTCGTTTTCAAATCTGCCCGAATCGGTCAGTAAAACTACACATCACACCCCCGAAAGTTCACAATTTTTGACTTATCCTCTCAGGCGAACGACTATCCCCATACGTCGCACTAGCATGCGTAGCAATGGCAATAACAATACTGCTCGAATAAAAAAAAACCAAAAACGTACACATTACCGAACATAAATTCATTCGACACTATAATGTATGACAGCACACAACTACATATAATAGAAGAACCAGGATCTGGATATTCAAACCCAAGAAAAAAAAAGACAATAAATTAAAAACAAAAAAAAAAGCCTCCTCCCCATGCCCTGACGCACTCTAATTATACAAATCCGACGTCGACCGCTCCGCCGTATTCTCAACCACCGAAGTCCCATCCCTAAACTTCGCCTTAAACAACACATTCGCATTAGTAAACAACCCCTCCTTCAACGACACAACAATAAACTGCGACCCCTTAAACCTCGTCCTAAAAAGCTGCCCAATATTCTGTGTATGCGAAAGATCCAGCGCTGCATCAATCTCATCCAAGATATACATCGGCGCAGGCTTAAATTGAAGGAGGGCCATGATGAGCGAAAGGGCAATGAGAGATCTGTAAAACCAATGTTAAGACGTGTTATCTAATTATCATATTTTTTTTGTAAACGTACCGTTGTCCACCACTCAACTCCGTCAAACTCTGCTTCCAAACCGAACCCAACCTAACTTTAACCTCCAATCCCTCCATCAAATCTTTCCCCTCCGGCGGCTGCAGCTTGGCAAAGTTCCCGGGAAGAAGCTCCCCAAATATAGACCCAAAGTCACTAAAACAGACGCACATCATCTCAGAGAGACAGAAAAAAAAAACTCAAAAAAAAAAAAAAACCCACTCACGCGCTGACTTTACTCCAAGTCTTCTGCAACGCATCTCTCTTATGCGTATCAATCTCCTTAATCCCAGCCTCAATCTTTTCCCTATCCTTCATAACCGTAGCCAACATCTTCTGTAAACCCGCTTCTCGTTTCTCAAGCCTAAACAACAACATACAAAATAAGTAAATCGTCCACAGAAAAAAAAAAGGGCGTACTGTTCAATCATAGCAATAGCTTTCGGATTCAAATTCTTCTTACTCGCCGCCTGCGACTTTTCCAATTCCTGCGCCTTTGCGCGCAGCTGATCAATATTCCCAGCCGAAAAATCATACTGCGTATTCGCTTGACCAAACGTACTAAATTGAAAGCAAACGAATCCCCAACATCAGCATCTCGCAAAACACACGCCAGAAAAAAAAAAGACAACATACTGCTTATCATGCGCAATCCACTCATAACTCTTCTCCAAATGCTCCATCCTATTCTCATTCGTCGTCTTCTCCTTCCCCAACGTCTGAATCCTATGATCCACATCCTGAATCTTAACCTGCTCATCAGTAACAAGACTCTTCTTAGCCCTAATAACCTCCTCCAACGATTTCAGTTCAGAATCAAACCTCCCAAGCGTATCTTGTTCTTCCTGATACCTCCTCTCCGCCTCTTGATATTTCGTCTATACATAACAACGCGTCACATCAGTTTTCCAAGGTACTTTTTTTTGGTTAAACGACATAGAAAAACGTTTTACCTGATACGCCTCAACTTCCTCACTCATCCGCACAAGTTCCTTTTTGAGAGTAGAAACATGAGCCTTAGCTTCCTCAAATTTCTTCTTCTCTACTTCGATATCCTTCTCTTGCTGTTCTACAAAAAGAAATTTTCATCAGACATCAACACAGTCGAAAACCTCAACTAGAAAAAAAATACCTAATTCAAGAGTCGCAGTTTGGTGTTCCTTTTGTTGAGTCTTAACAATAACCGCATGTTTCTGAAGTGCCGTCTTCTTCTTCGTAATTTCTTTCTATAATTCCCATTCATGAGTGTGGGGAGATAAATAGAAAGAAAAAAAAATCCAAACCTTAAGTTCATCCGTCTTTCCCTCCTTATTATTCTTAAACTCATTCATATCCCTCTCAAGTTTCGTACATTCAGCCTGCGCATCCCGCTGTTTCTCCTTCGCAGCCTGCACAGCCTCCTTCAACTGTCTAATATTCTCCTCCGCTTCACCAGCCTCCGCCGCAATCTACCAAAAAAAAACAAGAAAAAAAAGATCAAGAAAAGCTCCTCACGATCTCGAGACCAAACTCACCCTAGAAGCATTACTCCCACCAACCTGTTCCCCAACCAACCTCAACTCATGCTCCTTAATCTCCAAATCCCTCCTCAACAACTTCCACTCCTCCCTAACCTTCTCACTCCTCCTCCCCTCCTCCTCAACCACATCCAACTCCCCCTTGGCACTCTTCAACTCGCTCTCCACATCCAACAACTTCTGCACATCAAGCAATATCTTGTTCCCACTCGGCGCCGACCCCCCGAAAGTGAACCTTGAGGATCATATACATCTCCATCTATCGTCACAGACCTCGTGAAAATGGACTTGTGGAACGTTATCTCTCTGGCTGTTTCGGCATCCGAACAGATAAACGTCGAGCCGAAGACATATGTCATCGCTTTAGATACCTCTTCAGGATATCCAACCAGGGAAAGTGCTGTATGTACTTTCCCCGGTGCCGTCCTATTAGCAATATCGATTTTCTAAAGGAACAAGTCAGTTAATCGTTCATCTACGTAGAAAAGTAATGTGCGCCTCACATTTTGTGGGATAGGGTACGACTTGATTTTCGTCAAAGGAATCATCGTGACACGTTTCCTCAATTTTCCATTCTTCAACAACTGATTCCCAACTCGTTCATCCTCAACAATCACATTAAACAATTTACCACCTGCAGCAACCTCCAAAGCCGTAGCCTTGTCATAGTTACTTTCATCAAGTGACGTGAGCTGCGCGACGTATCCTTTAATCTTTCGAGGATCGAACCCCTGACCTGGATCCGAATATTCGAAATTCAAACGAGGTAAACTCTGTTTGATGCGTTCCCGTTTCTACAGAAACAAAAAAGTTAGCACGAGGAAGAGAGAAGGGGAAAAACATCGTACATCCATCAGCTCCCGAACTCTCTGCCTCAAAACCCTCAATTTCGTCTCGAGCTGTTCTTCAACCTCTTGACTCCATCTACACTTTCCCAACTTTGCCCTCATGTGCTCAACCACCGCACTCATATCCTTCAATTTCTTCTGCCCCTCCCCGGCCTCCCTCTCGAATTCTTTCATCCTCTTCTTCAACTCCTGCAACTCCTTCTCTCGCATACCCAACTTGACTTTGGATTGTTCTTCTTCAGCTTTACCCTGAGCGAGTTGGGCTTTCGCTTCAGCCAGCTGGCCCATGTAACCGCCCCCGGTATTGGTTTTGTCTTGTTTGGAGGTGACGCCAGTGAGGAGTGTCTGTAAGAGTTCCTCAGATTTTGTGACGTCGGCTTCGAGAGATGCATATTTGTCTTTATTGGACTTGTGGGCCTCGGTCATTTGGGCGAGTTTTTGAGTTTCGGCCGCGATAGCTTCTTGGAGCTGTATGAAAAGGATTTATAAGAAATCGAGCACGAAGGATGACACACGGACGTACGTTCGTGATCTCATTCTGAATTTCCGAGAGAACCTTTTCTTCCTCCTCAATAGTGGCACCCTTAATCTCGGCCTGAGTCCGAACTTTGACCATTTGTTTTCCCAATTCCTCGGCCGCGTCTTTGAGCTTTGCCAACTTGCCACCCTTTTTCATCTCGGACTCCCTCTTCTTCACGGCTTCGTCGTGATCCTTCTCCGCCTGTTGGCATTCCTTGGTTGCCTTTTTGATTACAGCCTCGGAGTGCTTCTTCTCCCTTTTCGCCTCTTCAATCTCAGCTTCCTTTTCCCCGACACGTTTAAGGGCTTCAGAGTACTCCCAAGCTCGGAGGACCCGACCAATTTTCTCGAGCTCCTTTTCGGCCTTTGTAAATTCGATATAAACTTTTTTCTCGATGCGGAGTTTATTCAGCTTCGGAGCGATTTCTTCCTGAATCTGTTCGTTGATCTCATTGACGCGTTTCTCTTTCTTGTTGATTGTCTTGATCGCTCTGTCTTTCTGGGACTCGAACATCTTGGTCCCGGCGGCTTCCTCGATCATACCGAGGATCTCTTGGGCGGACATGTTGAGGACTTTGGTTATTCGGCCTTGCATGATAAGGAAGTTGGGGTTGTTGATGTTGAGCTGGACGCTCTGGAACATGTTGAGAATGGCTTGCTGAGTTGTTTTGTGACCGTTGAGAAGCCATTTGGTGGTATTCGGAAGAGAGAACTGTATACTTGTCAGGGACTACAACGCAAGGGAGAACGAGGGTTGCGAACCTGGCGGGTGACGGTGATCTGGGGCTGGTCGGCAAAGCCAGCGGGCATCTGGTCTTTGTTCTGGGTGTCGGTGTTGTCAAAGACGATGGTGACGCTGGCCTTGGTGATGCCTGCCTGGCCGCGTTTGTAGATGAGATCCTGCTGCGTCTGGGCGCGCATCTGGGTATACGCGGATGAGGCCTCACAGAATAGAGCGCATACAAGCTGCTACGTACCGCAGAAACATTGGTGAGGCCGAGGACGAAGCATATCGCGTCGAGGATGTTGGATTTACCAGAGCCATTGAGGCCGGTGATGGCGTTGAAGGACGGGTCCCAGCCGGAGATCTGGGTGCGGGTGGGGTAGGACTTGAAGCCTGGGGGAGTCAGCGACAGCGAACCAGAGGCAGAGAGGCCAGACACGGACCGTCGATGATGAGCTCCTCGATGCGCATGGTAGGGAGTCGCGGATGCGGTCATGTGACGGACGCGAGGGAAGGCCGGGCTGTGATTGGCTCAGCCACGGCCTTTCTGCACGGTCGCCGCCGCTCCGAGATGGCGTCGTGGCCACACAAGCCCCTCCCCGGCCTCCCCGTCGAGAACATCCCCCGCCGCCCCCCGCCCTCCTCCGCCGCCGGCCAGATCATCCGCCGCGTCTCCAGCATCTTCAAGAAGCGCCCCGCCGCCCTCGCCCTCTCCACCCCCGCCGTGGCCAGGATCTACGAGTCCAGCCTCCCCTCCCCCACAGACGACGATGACGACGACGACGACATCCGCAGGCCCAGCGGCCTCGGCAGCGCGGCCTCCATCTCGTCGCTGCCCCCCTCCCCGTTCACGCCCTCTCACCCTATCTCTCCGTATCCCATGCGGTCGTCGAGCACCCCCAACCTCCTCAGCTCCTACGGCGCCCCGAGAAAAGCGTCTCCCAAGCCCCGCCTCTCGCTCTCCTCCATGCCTTCAGAGACCGTCGCACTCATATTCTCCCATCTCTCAAAATCTGACCTCGCCCAGATCGCCCGGACGTGCAGACTATTTATATCCGCTGCGCGGGCCCTGTTGTACTCGGACGTCAGCCTCAACACGCTCTCCCCCGTCCAACAGGAGAGTCTCATCGCGGTGCTGGGCTCCAGACGTGACCTCACCGACCTCGTCCGCACCTTCACCTGCGAGACCTGGCCCTCGTTCTTCCTCACCACATCAGGGACATCAATGTGGCGCTCGCCCGCATTCTTCGACCCTGATCACCAACATCGCAACACCCTTCTCACCGCAACATTCACTCTTGCCTTCCAGCGCATGTCCAATCTCACCGCTCTCACACTCCCATCGTACGATCACGACCTTCTCGCACACCACACTGCATTCTGTCTCCAGAGTATCACATTCACCTGTTCGACGCTGTCAAAGGAAGAAGCCCATGAACTTTTCGCATGGCTTGATGGCCAGACAAATATAGCCTCTTTACTCTTTCCAAAGTTGGTACAAGATACTGAATACGGATCTCTCCTCGAATCACCGACTCAATCCGCCTCCGTTTCCATCACGACCAGACCAGCCACATCCCATGGATCCCCGCCTCAAGCTCCGGGAAGGAAATACCTTGTGGCTCCATTTCTCGTCCCCATCAACACGTCAACCACGCCAGCTCCAAACAGAACAAGTATCAGCTCCTCGCACCCTCGCCCGCCCTCGCAAAAGCCGACCCAAAGACCAAAATCTGCGGCACCCGCATCTCCGTCATATACCACTACCACCTTTGCCGAGAGTCTCGACCCCTCGAAAATCCCATTCCCGTCATCAGAGCAGTCTGATCTTTATTCCGACTCTGGTAGCTCTGCATTGCAACAATCATACCATAAACAGAACCAACACTCTATCTTCTCCGTTACCCTCTTACCAAATCTGACAAACCTTCATGCCCCTCCTTCACTCGTCATCGCTCTCGCCAACCCTCCATCGCCTCTCTCTACCGACCATAATGGGCGTCAAAGACCCCTCCATTCCGTACACATCAACATAACGTCAACACTATACTCTGGCCTCCGTCCATCGACTATAATGTCCAAATTAATCGGAGTAACTAGACGACTAGGACTTTACTTTGGTGAAAATGTAGACCGAAGGAGCGTCGAGAAGGTTCTAGGAGCTACAGGAAGCTCTCTAGGCGGTGTGCGACAGGGTCTCGGTGGTTTAGTAGACGATAGTGTTGGAGACGATAGGAGGAAGAGAAAGAGAAAAGAGTTCAAATTTGGAGAAGGAGAGTGGAAAGGTTTGATTGAATTGGACGTGAACTTTACACCTGGTGGACCAGGAAGTGACGAGGTGAGTTCCTTCCTCCGCACAAAAAGAAAAGAAGCTAAATGCTTTGTAGAAATTACATAAATTAATTTCATCAGCGATCCCTCGATATCCATATCTCCGCATCCTCAGACTCAGATACCTCCCAACATCATCTTCAACCTCACTCTCCCTACCCACAATGCATCCCAACTTAAACATACCCTCACCAACAGGTTCAATGTACCCCCTCACACCAACAACACCCCAATTAAAACATTCACCTCACTACCATCCCCCAAGTTTCCATTCAACAACGAGCGCCAGTACCTTCTCTTCAAACACAACAACCTCCCAAGGCGTTGTCGTTAAAGAACTTTCGCCTCCCGAACGAGCGTATATAAGACAATGGAGTAAGTATTGTATGGATTTGGAACGTGTGGTGTTTTTGGATGGGGCTGAATGGGTTAAGAAAATGTGAATTTTCTTTACGCGCGTTTTTTTTTTTTTTCGCGAATTGGTGTTTTGCTTGAATTATGAGTGGTTATTATATTTTTTATATATCATTTATATACCCCCCCATCTCTCTCTCTCTTTTATTTCTAAGATTTGAATGGATCTCTCTTTTTTTTATATATCCTGACTGTCGTTTTTCCTTTCTGCTCCCGATCCCCCACTCGCTCGCTCGTTTATTGGTTTATGATTTTTTTTTATAAAAAGTTTATTACTTATTTTATTGGATTTTCTTTGTTTTTATGAGAGATTTTTTTTATTGATTGAGTTTTATATACGATGATGATGTTTTTGGTGATTATCTTAAATAAACGGTTTCGTGGTTTCGTACTAGGCGTCACCAACGATAAGCGACTGTATTAAGAACATTATGACCCTCACAAAATAAAAACAGATGTGAACATCTCCGTTCAAAATACAAAGAACGAAGATCCTCTATACTTAAACTATTTGTAACCCATGTACTACTACTACCCATCAGGTCCTAACTTCGACATCTTTTCCCTTTCGATAGCTGTCAAGGGAAGGGTACCCGTACAGTGGAATTTGATGCATGTTGTATCTGAAGAAATCAGTCGTTTTTTTTTTTTTTAGGTGCGATGGGAAAGGGTTGAAAAAAAGAGAGAGAAGGAAGATTTCGAGTTGAATTGAGAGTGTTAGAGAATTTTTTTTAGTTGATGTTCCTAAGACTGAGCGAGGGACTTCAAGAGGGGACCACCATCATGCGTCCAAGGGAGCGTCTCGATCGCGTTCCTTCCTCAGATATAATAAACATTGTAGCTAGTGGTACTAGGGGAGATACTAAACCGTCTGGTTCGAGGCCCCCGGCCAGGTTTTTTTTTTTTCCTGGCTCCCTTGGCAAAAATCTTGAACGGGTGGATCAAACTGCATTTCCGAAATCGTGACACGACCGGAGAAATGATAGTCGGTACTAGGCGTCACCAACGCTAGAAACATGATCCCACAAAGTAAACAGATATAAACGTCTCTGTTCATAATAAAAAGAAAACAATGAACATTGAAACCTCTCTATACTTACTAGTACACCCATACGTCCCCCTCCGAATTTATTTCCAACTTTTCATCGTCTACTCTCCCGCTCTCTTCTCCACTTGACTTTCTCTCTGATTCCGTTTGTCTAAACTACTGCTCGGACTGCCCTAGATTTCCTACCATATCCTTTAAATCAAGAGGAGGAGAGACTATATAAAGTCGTGTACTAGTAGTACATTATCTTGGTATTCTGTTGTTCTCTCTTCTCCATAGTACGAAGTCTGCGCTCTTAGGGAATCCGAGTTGACGGTTAACACTCACACCATGACTATTTGTAATCTACGTACTACTACCATCAAGTTCTAAACTTCGGTGTCTTCTCCCCCGTCAATAGCTGTCAAGGGAAGGGTACCCGTGCAGTGGAATTTGATATCATCTCATATCTGATCAAGTCGGTCGGTTTTTTTTAGACGCGGTGGGAAAGGGTTGAAAAAAGAGAGAGAGAGAAGTGTTTACATCGAGTGGAAGTGTTTGAGAATTTATTTTTTTTGTTGACGTTGTTGAGACTGAGTGAGAGGCTTGAAGAAGACCACCACCATCATGCGTCCGAGGGAACGACTCGATCGCGTTCCCTCCTTAGATATGTAGTTAGGGGTACTAGGGGAGATAATAAGTAAAACGAGAGCTTTTTATGTAATATTATGCGATCTGGATTTTTCCGACAAAAGCTCAAAGAAGGCAGAACGACAACATGGCAGGCGGACGCTCCGTAATTTCAGGTGGCTCCAAGTTTTTAAAAAGAAGAAATTCGATCAACTAGTTCATTCGGTAGCAAAACTCATCCGTCCTCGACCAGGCTTTTTTTTTTGGCTCCCTTGGCGGAGTCCTGAACGGGTGGATCAAACTGCATTTCCGAAATCGTGACACAACCGGGAAAATGAAAGGGTACTACATTGAAAAGATGTGTTTGAGAATTTTTTTTTTTTTTTTTTTTTTTGGTGGGAGATTGAGCGAGGGACCATGCGTCCTCAAGGCCTCAGATCTCAGAAGCGACCCGATCGCGTTCATTGCCAACATCACTTCCATTACCCGATTAATCATCATCGCCTCGCAACTCTATCCCTACTTTATCCTCACCTCTTTCATCAAAAAATTTCTCCTCTGCATCGAGCCACACAAGTTTAGCACATACAGAAGAGCCCAGCGGGTTGTTGAGACTCTGATATTTTGGCTCTGACCAACTCGGTTCATGGGGCATGCATGTCAAGTAACTCCCTGACGGAACTTCGTTTCCGACAATGCTTCGACGCGCTTATAGTACAAAAACCGAAGTTCCGTTTTCAATTACAAACTTCGCCCGGCTCGGTCATCACTCAACACAAGACAGCCTTCACGGAAAAGCGCGCGAGATGGCAGCCAAAATGCCACTACCTGTAGCAATGAAATCACCGCCCAGGGAGCCCTTCGATCTCACACTCCTCATTCCTGGAGTGCATTTATTCTGTATCCGGCCCCTCCCCCCTCTCCTAACCTTTTCCGGCTATGAGCGAGAAAAACAGAAGCACCGCACCTTCTGAACGGGCTCATCAGCACTTCGTCACAAAAAAACTACAAATGTCTCGCGATGTGGATAAACCCTGACCCTCAAATGAAGCTAACCTATGTATGGTCCGTTTTGAACGTTAGGTGAAACACTATTCATTCTAGTTCTAATTTTGATAGTTGATGACGCTCGTCCTGAACGGAGCCTTGGACGCATATATGCCTGTTCAAATCTGTACAGCTTTATTAGGAACAACTGCTCCCTAGTTTGTCACCAAAGAGGGGGATAACACATGCTCAGTTGATGTATGTTCCATCCCTCGGTACTTGTTTACTTCGGCCATGTGTTCGAGTTTAGTCCCGGAAGCGTCGGAAATACCACGGCTCTCCGTGTTGCTATCTGACATCTTGTTCCACAGAAGCTGATGGCGAGTCTAGTCTCCATTAAGATAGGCTTGATCTATTGGAGCGAACTGCCACAGGCACTATCTGGCGGTACGCTGTTGATCAACTTTTGCTCGGACACACTAGGCAGATCGACTTCCTATGTCTTGATATCTTATATCTCTCATCTCGAAGCTTTTACAAGAGGTCCCTCGGCACTCTCTTCCTCTCTCTCAAGAAGCACCTTTGGGCATAAACTTCAGCATCCTCTTTCTCATAGATTCCCAGAATCCGCCCGATTGAGAACAGCTGTTCTTCCGAAACATCGTCGAAAGCGCGACTGTGGAACTTGTGAATATGCTGTGAGTGAACACCCTCCCTCTTACCTTGACATGTTGGTGTCCTTCAAGGCGCTGCTTCTGTTGGAGGCTGTTGATCTCAGGAGCAAACAAAGGTGTTGCTCCTTTGAGCGTTGTTGGATCATTCTCAAGTTATTTTCATCTTGAATTACTATTTTGGTGTTCATTGCTCGTATGCTATAGCAGCACCGTCAACTAACAATTATATTTGATCAGTTCAGGGCAACAAACGGTAAATGCAGCAACCTTGAGTACTAGCTTCCCATTTATGCACTCGTTGCCATACCTTGACATGTTCCCGGGCCTTGCTATAGCCGTCCTCGCGTACGACTACTTCCTAACGCTCGATTTTGAAGTCGAGAGGTTTTGGAAAAGGAAATCCTGTCATCAACTAAGTTGGAACTCAGTTCTTTTCTTTGCAAACCGGTACCTCCCACTCTTGGGGTACGTTCCAGTCGCTCTGGGGTTTGAGAGTCAAACAGTGGTTAGCAAATTTTTTACATCTCACGCATATTTCTGGATGACTAATTTCATTCTAGAGGTAAGGATATACTTTGTGAATTCGAATTGACGGTTCAATGTCCATTGCCCAGACACGGATGCATTTCCGGTGAATATAACATTGCTTTGGCGATTTTACTCCAATTCATTATCATCTGTAAGTGAAACGCTGAAATGTTCAAACTAATATATGTATATGACGAGGCTTGTCTAGGCGTAATGTTGGTCCGCATTTACGCTCTGTATGACCGTCGAATAAAGGTCATGATTTTCCCTGCTATGATCGTCTTATGTATTATTGCCACCGGGATTGTAAGATGCCACATCTTTACTTTCCACTACCTGACAATAACAACGTGGCATCAAAAGGCGGGGTTGGCCCAAAATATAGCAAAGGACCCACATAGAACCTGCTATTCCGGGGTAAAGGTGGTTTTGTAAGCGATACGTTTTGTGATTGACCTCCACTGTTTACTGACGCCAGTTCTCAGAGCGTATTGTATGTTGATTCACCTAATTCAAGGAGAAGAAATTTTGAATTAATTTACACTCGGAAGACATGGTAGGAGTATCCGGGGAAACATTTGTGTTTGACATTGTCATATTTGCCATGACACTACGCAAAATGTTGACTCTTCGAGGCTGGAGTAGCTCCGGTTTATTGACTACGATTATGCGGGATGGTACGTATGACAGTTCATATTCAGTTCTGTTGTACTATGGCTAAGATATTGATCCCTACAGGTACGGTGTACTTATGGTAAAATGGCCATGTTCCAAAACGCTATTTGTCGTATTTCTAACACACCTTTTTGCCCAGTGTTATGACTACTTTCAATCTTACAACCATCCTTGTCCTTATTGTAAGCCGATACTTATTCATCAGGTCGTGATCTTCCAAACTGAATCGTAGAATCGCAGTTAGGCGATGTATGTGATTTTCAGGAGCGATGGATGGTATTAGGCTCATTTTGATACAGGCTGGGAACCGTATGGTTACGGTCAATCCAATGACCATGTACGTTAGTCCGAGGGCTGTATTTGTCAGCGGTCTGAGCTGAATAATGTCTCATTTAGCATTTCATCTATTATGATGACTCGCTTGATGTTGAATCTCCGTGACCCAAAGTTACTCAGAAGGGAAGAAGAGTTCAAAACGACGACACTGAACATACATGGATTCGATTGCCCAACTGGGAAGACTAACGACGAACCAAGGAGTAGGAGTGCTTGATAATTAGTTCTCTGGTTGATGTCGCTGGTGGGGGACTGTGCGAGGGACTCGAAGGGGACCATGCGTCTACGAGAGCGACCCGATCCCGTTCATTGCTGACATCGCAACTTCGGATTCCTTCGGACTTCCATTACCCGATTAATCATCATCACCGTGCAACTTTATTCCTACTCTATACTCACTTCCTTCATCAAGCACCAAATACTTTCCCCTCTACGTCCAGCCACACAAGTTTAGTACATACAGAAAAGCCCAGCAGGTTATTCAGATATTGTACCTCAATGTCATGATGACTCTGATGTTTTGATCCCGACACAACTTGTTTCATGGAACATGCATGTCTTGTACATCCCCCTGACCGAACTTCGTTTCCGGAACACCTCGACGCCACTATAATGTAAAGCCGAAGTTTCGTTCTCGAATGCAAAACTCGCCCGGCTCGGACATCACCCATTACAATATAGCGGTAACGGCCAGAATCCCGCTGCGTGTGGCAATGAAACCACTGGACAACTGTCAACAACCGGACTGCTTCAACTGCACCGCATAGGGAGTCCTTTCGGTATCGCACTCCCAGTTCTCCAAGTGCAGTTATCTGTATCCATCTCCCCCTTTCTCCTAACCGTATCCGGCTATGAGCGAGAAAACAGAAGCACCGCACCTTCTGAACGAGCTCATCAACACTTCGTCAACCAAAAAATAAATCCTGACTTTCAAATTAAGCTAACCCGTGTGTGGTCCATTTTGAACGTTAAGTGAAACACTATCCAATCAAGTTTTGGTAGTTGATGATGCCTGTCATGAACGGAGCCGTGGTCGCATATGCACCTGTTCAAATCTGCAAAGGTTTATCAGGAATAGCAGTTCCCTAGTTTGTTACGGGGGAATAAGAAGATACCTTATGGTCAGTTGATGTATGTTCCATCTCCTGGTACTTGCTTGCCTTGGCCATGTGTTCGAGTTTTCAGCCGAGAGCGTTGGAAATACCACGGCCCCCGTATTATTACTCAACATCCGATTCCACAGAAGCCGATGGTGAGCTGATTCTCCATTAAGTAAGGCTCGATCTATTGTATCAAGGTGCCACAGACGCTATCTGGCGGTATGCTGTTGATCAACTTGTGCTCGGGTATTAGGCAGACCGAACTTCCCTTGGCCTTTCATCCTTCAGTGATGGTTTATATCTCCCGAAGTTTTCATGAACTCATACAATACTCCGTCCCCTCCCTCCTCCCATCAGGTATCTTCGAGTCTTAGCTCCGGCACGTGCTTCATTCACAAGAGCTCATTTGACTAGCATAACCTGTTCTTTCGAATCTTCTTCGGTAATATGGTTGTAGAATTCATGAACAGGAATATCGGATCGATGTGAGTGAACATGCTCTTCTCTCCTCATGTTCTGTTATTATTCAGCGAATGAACACTCCGCCCCGTTTGGGCATTGCTGAATCACTTTCAGCATTGCATCGCCGCTTCAATTTTATTGTTTAGCGTATCGCCACCGTCAACCACTAATATGGTGTGAACAGACCAGAAAGCCAATTGATCATGACGGCCTCCCTGGGTATTTGCTTTCGGACTGTGTATTGGTTGCAATAACTTGATATATTTTCGGGGGATAGCCGCTCTCGTATACGACTACTTCCTAACGCTCGATTATGAAATTGAGAGGTTTTGGAAAAAAGGATTCCATCATCAATGGACTTGGAGCTCTTTTCTTTTCTTTACAAATCGTTATTTGACGCTCTTCGGGTACTTACCGATCGTCTTTGCATACGCCCATCAATCAGAGGTCAGCAAATTTGTTACAATCAAAGCAAAGCACATTTATTGATGATCGAATTTTTTCTAGAGGTATGAGTATACTTCGCCACCTAGTGTTTCGGTGATTGATGTTTCGGTATCCATCAATCAGCTACCAATGTATAATCTACAAGTATAACCTGATTTTGCCACTGCTGCTGCAAATCATTATCATCAGTAAGTTATACATCCAGTTTTTGAACTTAATATACATAACATCATGTATCTAGGTATGATGTTGTTGCGCATTTATGCTTTGTATGGGCGTCGAGTGGGAATCATGGTCTTCCCTGTCATCATCCTCATGTATATTGCGACCATCGGAAGTGTAAGAGAACAAATCTCTACATTTATCACTTGACAGAAATGACATAACATTAATAGATAGGGATGATTAAGGCTCTACGAGAGGACTCTTCTAAGACTTGCAAAGCCGAAACAAATAAAGAAGTGTAGGCCATAAATTTTGACATTGACCTTCACATTTACTGACGCCAGTCGTTAGAGCTTATTGTATGTTAACTCTCCCTGCGTAACTACAAGGAAAATCTGAAACTGACTCGCACTGGGTAGACATTACAGGAACTTCTGCGGGAGAATTCGTGTTTGACATAACCATATTTGTAATGACACTTCGAAAAGTGCTAACTCTTCCGAGGGGCAGTGGCTCTGGGTTATTAACTATGATAATGCGAGACGGTAGGTCGAGTCAATTCTTGTTGCACTATGGCTGAAGATTTTGATTATACAGGTATAGTGTACTTTGGGTAAATTCGTCATGCTTCGAAGCATCACTCGTCAATTCTCTAACACAACTTCCTACACAGAGTGATGATTACCTTTAATCTTGCAAACCTCATTGTCCTTACCGTGAGTTGATACTTATTCATCATCACATCCAATTCAATCTGAAAGATCGCAGCTAGCCGGTGTATGTTATTTTTGAACATGAATGGATCTGGTTTCAGGCTTATTTTGGTTTAGCCCACAAATAGTGCGGCCATGATTAATCCAACAAACATGTACGTTGAACCCAAGGACTATTCTCGTTGTTGGCCCTTGATGAACGGCATGTGATATAGCATTTCATCTATTACGATGACTCGCTTGACGTTGAATCTCCGTGACCCAAAGTTGATCGGGGGGGAAGAAGAGTTTAAAACGACGACATTGAATATACATGGTTTCAATGGGCCAACTCGGGCTGCGATGTCTAATGACGACTCAAGGAGTAGGAGTGTTTGAGAATTATTTCTCTGGTTGATGTTGCTGGTGGAAGACTGTGCGAGCGACTTGAAGGGGACCATGCGTCCACAGGAGCGACTCAATCGCGTTCATTGCTGATCATGACATCACAACTTCGGATTCCTTCGGACTCCCATTACCCGATCAATCATTATCACTGTGTAACTTTATTCCTACTTTATCCTCACTCCCTTCATCAAACATCAAACATTTTCCCCTCTACGTCCAGCCACACAAGTTTAGTACACACAGAAGAGCCCAGCAGGTTACTCAGACGCTGTACCTCAATGTCATGATGACTCTAATGTTTTGATCCCGACACAAATTGTTTCATGGAACGTACATGTCTTGTACATCCCTGACGGAACTTCGTTTCCGAAATACTTCGACGCGCTTATGATGTTAAACCAAAGTTCCGTTCTCGAATGCAAAACTCGCCCGGCTCGATCATCACTCGATACAAGGTAACGCTGGCAGCCAAAATGCCGCTACCTGTAGCAATGAGACCACTGGACAACTGTTAACAACGGACTGTCCTAGCCTCACCACCCAGGGAGCCCCTACGATCTCGCTCTCCCCATTCTCGGAGTGCAGTTAGTCTGTATCCATTCCCCCTTTGTCTTAACATTAACCTGCTATGAGCGAGAAACAGAAGCATCGCACCTTCTGAATGAGCTCATCAGCACTTCGTCAACCAAAACCTACAAATAGACCCTGACCCTCAAATTAAGCTAATCCATGTATGGTTAGCTTTGAACGTTAAGTGAAACACTATCCAATCAAGTTTTGATAGTTGATGACGCTCGTCATGAACGGAGCCGTGGTCGCATATGCACCTGTTCAAATCTGCACCCTTTATTAGGGACAACTGTTCCCTAGTTTGTCACCGAGGAAGAAGAGAACGCCTCATATTCGGTTATGGAACACCGTGTTGTCTCGGAGGGGTAGCCTGTGTGGGGGATGGGGTCAATAATATAGTGACCCTTGATATAATTTTCGTCTCTCTCCTCCCTGTGCTGAGTGGACGGCACCGCTACCTGCTCGCGATTCCTTTAAAACCGCCCACCCTATCCCATACATCATTATTAGATGAGACCATTGGCATAGGTAGGTGTGGGTTGTACACATCTGGGCGACCCGATGCTGTTCCAACCTCGCTCTTACCCCTGGAGACCTGGAGACGACTATCCCTCCAGGCCTTTCCACTCCCCCACTCACATGGCCATAGTCTTATATATTTATCATTGGGAACGCGTACCCGGCGCCCGGAGGAGAGACATCTGTTCCATCTCCTAGTACTTGTTTACCTCAGCCATGTGTTCAAAATTTTTTCCGAGACTGTCGGAAATGCCACGGTCCCCCGTGCTACTATCTGACATCTGATTCTACAGAAGTCGATGGCAAATGGAGTCTCCATTGAGATAGGCTCGGTCCATTGTATCGAGGTGCCACAGACACTATCTGGCGGTCTAGTGATCAACTTCTGCTCAGTCACTAGGCAACCGGAGCTTCACTTGATCTTTCATAATTTATATCTCTCGAAGTTGTCATGAAATTGTTCAATACTCCTTCCCCTCCCCTTCCTCGTCAAGTACATTTGGATACTAGCTCCCACACATTCTTCCACCTATAGATTCCAAGGGATCACTTTACTGGAATCAGCTGTTCTTTTGAACATTCATTGAAGCCATGGAAGTTATGAATAGGAATATTGGGTCAATGTGAGTAAGCATGCCCTTTTACCTTCACATTCTCGTCCTATTTAGCGAATGAGGTTGCCTGCTCGATTGGGCATCACCATATCGCTCTCATCCTTGTATATCTACTTTGGTTTCATCGTTTCTTTGACATATCACCATCTTCAACTACTGACATGATGCGTACAGACCAGTGGAATATTTCACAACTGCAGCGTCCTTGGGTACTTGCTTTCAGTTTGTGATTTGGTTGCGATAACTTGACATATTCTCGGGTACAGCCACCCTTGTGTATGAGTATTTGCTGACGCTAGATTCAGAAGTCGAGAGATTCTGGAAGGGATTTTATCATCAACGGACATGGAGCTCTTTTCTTTTCTTTTTAAATCGTTATTTGGCGCTTTTCGGGTACATTCCATTCATTTTTTGGTTTGCCCATCAAACAACGGTCAGCAAATAACTTGCACTCAAAAAAATGTCTGGATAATTGAATTGATTCTAGAGGTATGAATGTACTTCGCCACCTAGTGTTTCAGTCATTGATGGTTCGGTATTCAATATTCAATATTCAGGAGCCAATGTATTCTCATTAGGTATAACATGATTTTTTCGCCTTTGCTGTTATCCATTATCATGAGTACGTTATGTATCCAATGTTTCAAATCACATACATAACGTCATGTATCTAGGTATGATGTTGTTGCGCATTTACGCTCTGTATGAGCGTCGGGTGCAAACCTTGGTGTTCCCTGCCATCATTTCCGTGTGTACTCTCTCCATCGGAATTGTAAGACACCAAATTTCTATATCCACTATTTGACAATAATTATATAACATCAATAGACGGGGATTATTCAAGCTATACAAAAGGACCCATCTGGGGCCTGCAGTGCCGGAGTGAATAGGGAATTGTATGCTATATCTTCTGACATTGGCCTTCACTTTTACTGACACCAGTCGTTAGTTCCTACTGTATGTCGATCTATCTGCTTAAAGACAAGGGAAAATTGAAACCGACTCACGCTGGATAGACATTATAGGAGCGTCAGGAGGAGAACTCCTGTTTGACATAACCATATTTACAATGACACTTCGAAAAGTGCTCACCCTTCCGAGGGGCAGTGGCTATGGGTTATTAGCTATGATAATGCGAGATGGTGGGTCGATTTCATTCTTGTTACACTATAGCTGAATATTTTTATATACAGGTACAGTGTACTTTGGGTAAACTCGTCACGTTTCCAATACTCGTCCAACCTCTAACAGAGCTTCCTACACAGTGTGATGATCACTTTCAATCTTGCAAACCTCATCGTCCTTACCGTGAGTTAATACTGATTCATCAACTCGTGTCCAGTTCAATCTGAAAGATCGCAGCTAGCCGATGTATGTTATTTTTGAAAATGAATGGGTCTGGTTTCAGGCTTATTTTGGTATAGGCCACAAATAGTGCGGCCATGATTAATCCAATGACCATGTGCGTTGATCCCAAGGACTATTCTTGATGTTATTTTTTGCTGAACCACATGTGATATAGCGTTTCATCTATCATGATGACTCGCTTGATGTTGAATCTCCGTGATCCAAGATTGTTGGGGGGAAAGAAGAGTATACAACAACGACGATGAACATACATGGTTTCAATGGGCTAACCCAGGTTGAGAAAACTAATGACGACGCGAGGAACGTTCATCAGAATGAGGGGAGTTTTTGAGAGACATTCAATGAATCAGGCTTTCCACATTAGAAGGTGTCTACCCCTTGTGGACTACTCGAGTGTTATCGGGAGAGCTAGAAGTATCACACTCCCTGTTTCTATTTCCAACATGCAATGATTACACTGGAGTGGACAGTGCTGAAGGGTGAAGGAGTTCTTCAACAAAGTGAGATCGACAGAACGACCTCGAGGCCTCAGAACCGGGAGCGAGAGAGTAGGGATGATGCCGAGACAGCGAAGAGACAAGGACAGAACTTCAAGACTAAAAGAGAGGATTGAGACGATATCTCAGGGTTTTCAGGGTAAGGACGGGTGTTAGGGCAATCGAACTGCGAGAAAGAAAGGGTGATTATTCGGTGGTTATCCCACTACACTGTGGCTCTTTATATACACATTTTCAGCATAGATAGTCGGGTGGCGAGAGCCACCGGCATCGTAAAATTTAAGATGAAATTCGTACCTGATATCTAATTGAATAGAGAAAAAAGAAAAGTATCTACTCATTCTGTTCCTCAAAGATGAGGGGACCGCTATCTCCTCCTTTTCGTATCTGCCGATGTTGGACAGCCAATGTCCTTATCATACGTCGGAGGGGGGAGTCCGAGGGATAAGAGTTAGCCGATCACCTTTGGATCGTCCCTGCCATGGCTTGCTACTCAAAAATTAATGTTATCTTGTGTGTAGGCCGTTTCTGCGAGAGTGCTGGGTAGAGGAACTCAAGAGCAGCCTTTTGGGATGATGGTGGTTGAAGTGGAAGGGATGGTGATCGGCCAAATCAGGCATGGCAGATTACTCATCCTTACAGTGCCCTGGGCGTCCGTTGGATAAAAGCTATCCGTAAGCCACCACAGACGTACACTGTTGTGATGACAATCAACTTGGGCTCGGGTAGGAAACCAAGCTTTTGTATCTCAATCCTGTCTGTATGTATCATACATTTTGGAGCATTCATGAAATTCCGGCAATATTCCTTCCCCTCCTACGCAAGCTCGATTCTGTCTGTACTCAAATCTTCTGTGTCTGTGTTATTAATAGTTCATTGACACAGATGCAGACACATGATGAATACTCATAACATCATCTTGGTGATCCGTTTTGAATGTTAAGTGAAACATTATCCGATCAAATTATGATAGTTGATGACATTCCTCACGAACGGGAATATATGTGAACAAAGCCATGGCCGCATACACACCTGTTCAACTCTGTACAGTTTTATTAGGAATGACGGTTCCTTAGTCTGTCACCAAGTAGCCCGCAAATACTACGGACATGGTTAATTCAATGACCATGTGCGTAGAACCCGAGGATTATTCCCGTTGCTGGTCTTTGCTGAACGACATGTGATATAGCATTTCATCTATTATGATGACTCGTTGGATGTTGAATCTCCAAGATCCAAGATTGATGGGGGGGAGAGAAGAGTTTAAAACGACGACAATGAACATACATGGTTTCAATGGGCCAACCCGGACTGGGAAAACTAATGATGACTCGAGGAACGTTCATCGGAATGAGGGAAGTGTCTGAGGGAGGGAGTCATTCAACGAATCAGGCCCTTTCCCATTAGAAGGTGTTTATTGTTTGTGGTCTACTCAAATTTTACCACAAGGCCCGGGAGTGACACACTCCCCGCTTTTATTTTCGACATGCAATGATTACGCCGAAGTTGATAGCCCCCTGCACACCCATTGGATAAAGGTTATCCGTAAACCGCAACAGACGTACTCTGTTGTGATGACAATCAACTTGGGCTCGGGCAGGAAACCGAGCTTTTCTATCTCGATCTAGTCCAGATGTACTATATATCTTGGAGCACTCATGAAATTCAAGCAATATCCTTTTCCCTCCTGCGTAAGCTCGATTCAGTCTTAACTCTCACTCACTCTTCTGCCTGGGGATTCCACAGCTTCACCCGGTCCGAAACAACGATTCTTTTAGAGCTATTAGGCAACATAGCTATGGAAGTCGCTGACAAGAATGTTTGGGTGATGTGAGTGAACGTACTCTTCTGTCGTCGCGTTCTGGTCATTTCAGCCAATGAAGCTGCTGCCTCACTCGGATGTTGGATCATTTTCTCCTTGCATCATCACTTTGGTTTCATCATTTGTCAAACATTGTCAACTAACAACATGATGCAACCAGACCAGTGGAACAAGTGATGAGTGCGGGATGCCTAAGTACTTATTTTCGATCTCTGGGTTACTGGCCGTCATGTCTGACTTGAAATTTTCTTGGGGACAACTATAGCAATTCTTGTTTATGAATATTTTCTACTGCTCGAATTTGAAATCGAGAGGTTTTGGAAAAGGGAAATTTATCACAAATTTAACTTAACCTCTTTTCTCTATTTTACAAACCGGTACCTGGCGCTGTTAGGATACCTTCCACTGGCTCTAGAACTTTTCAATCAGACGGATATTAATTTAGCGGTGAGCCTTTCCTTCTTATCTGATGTCCACTTCTTTGGTGGCTAAAAGCTTTTCAGAAGTGAATTTACACTGCATTCATCCTTCCGTGTCTGTGTTATTGATGGTTCATCAACACAGGTGCAGATATATAATGAATATTTATAACATCATCTTGACAATAGTCCTTCAGAGCATCATCATATGTGGGTTATTACTTCGTTGTCATTTGAGTACATATGACACGACGTATCTAGGTTTGATGTCGCTGCGCGTTCGTGCCCTGTATGACTGCCGAGGAGTGATCTTGGTTCTCCCTCTCATCATGGCCGCATCTGCTATCGGGATCGGTATAGTAAGCAGTTAAACATTTCTCCTTATGATATTTGATCTAATAACGTAATATTTACAGGTAGGATTTTTTGTGATTCCGTTCGAGGATGCACCTACCATTCCATTTCGCTGTGATTCCGGATTCACTGCATACCAGTATGCCATGGAATTTGGGGCACAAATCCTCAGCTTTACTGATGCCAGCTGTTAGAGCATATTGTATGTTGACGCGTGTGGTTGACAAAACCTCTCAATTGATTGACACTGGATAGATCTTGCGGGAGGATATGCGGGAATACTTGTGTTTGATTTTGTCATGTTTACTATGACACTTTACAAGGTGCTGACTCTTCCGAGGGGAAATAGCCATGGGTTATTGACCACGATAATGCGAGACGGTATGAATGACTGGTCAAGCTCGTTTCTGACTAATGATTTCCGTGCTTACAGGTACAGTGTACTTTGGGTAACCTTGTTTTATTCTAAAGCACTATGACCAATTGTTTTATACATCTTCCTATGCAGTGTCATGGCTATTTTCAATCTTTCAAATATCCTCGTCCTTGTCGTAAGTTGACTCCGATCGTCGGTCCTTACTCTACTTAACTGGAAATCTGAAAAATCCCAGCTAGCCGATGTACGTGGTTCTGTACCATAATCAGTGGTATTAGGCTTATTCTGGTTCAGCCTGTAAATCGTGGGGCCATGATAAACCCAACGAACATGTACGTCTAGACTGGAAATTTGTTGCCTGACTGCATTTCTCCTTACTGACTCGAGGATAGAATTTCAACTGTGATGATGAATCGCTTGATGTTGAATCTCCGTGATCCCAAATTGATTGGGAAAGGAGTGGAGACAACAACAGTAAACATCGATGGATTTACTAGTTGCCATCAGTTTCCCGGACCAGGTCGGTCTCAACGGAAGTTAGCCGGGATGAGAGAAGTGTTAGACGAACATTCGACACATTTCAGCCTTGATGCGTTGTCCATCAGGGGACACTAGTCCCTCATCATCTGTTCGAGTTTTGTGGGGTGAGTCGGAGGCACCACGCTCCACGATTCTCTCTCCCACATCCGATTCCTACAAAACAGACTGCGCATTCTGCGCCCATTGGGATAAAGATCATCTGTATCAAGATGTCACAGACGCAATCTGATGTGGTGATGGTGATCAACTTGTACTGAAGCGGGCAGACCGATCTCGATTGTGGGCTTGCATTATATAACTTAGCGCTTTCATGAAATAATTAACAGCATCTTCTCCTTTTAAGCAAGCAACTTGATATTTCAACGCCCACACACCCCTCTCGCAAATTCTAAGAGTTCGCTTTTAGCTTCAGTCGGTTGGTCTTCCCAATTTTCGCCAGCAACATGGTAGTGGAATTTTCCAACAAGGAGACTGGACCAATGTAAGTGAACACACTCTTCTGCCCTCACGTTTCGGGTTCTTCGGCGAATGCACATGCTGCCCCAGTAGAACGTCGTTGTTTCAGGGAGCGAACGAAGGTGTTGCCTCAGTTGGGCATTGTTCTACCATTCCCACCGTCGGCATCACCGCCATTAGTGTCTCCATCGTTTTCTTGGCATATCAGCTCCATCATCATGAACTAACGACGTGATGTGATCAGACCAGTGCAACAGAAGATAATTGCAGCATCCCTCGGTACTTGGTTTCGAGCTATATATTCATTGCCATCAAATCTAATTTGACGTATGCTTCAACGGCCATCATAGCTCTTCTCGTGTATGATTATTTCCTAACGCTCGAGCCTGAAATAGAGCGGCTGTGGAAACGGGAGCTTGGTCACAAACTAACTTTGAGCACCTTTCTTTTCTTTGCAAATCGGTATTTGGCGCTCTTGGGGTATAGTCCGATCATTTTGGAATTTGTCTATTGGATAGAGACAGAACCAGCGGTTAGCCATTTTTCACTCAATTCATTTCTTGTTGATTGGATTTGTTTTAGAGGTGAGAATACGTTCTCTCACATAGCGCCCGAGTTATCAATTACTCAATGTTTAACATTCATCACCCAGGCACGTATGCATATTCACCGCTTATAACGCGATCTTGACAGTCGTGCTGCAAGTGATTGTCCTTTGTGAGTGTCTCCGGCAAATTTCTTAAATTGGTACACATGATGCAATACATTTAGGTATGATGCTGCTGCGCGTATACGCCTTGTATGAGCGCCGAGTCAGAACCTTGCTTTTCCCCGCTTTCATCGCTATATGTTCTGTTACCAGTGAAATAGTAAGATGCTAAATATCCCCTTCCATCATATCTGATACTGACAATATGTCATCAAAAGGTAGGGGGTGCACTGCATCAGCCTGATGAACTAGACAAAATCACGGAGAGCTTCGAATTCAGTGCGGATCAGTATGTCACAGCGCAGCTCCTGAGATTAATTTTCACTGTTTACTGACGCCAGTCGCTAGAGCTTATTGTATGTTGATACGCCTTGTTGAGGGTAGAAAAATCCAAATTGATTTACACTTGGTAGATATTGCGGGAGGATCTGGGGGAATCGTTGTGTTTGACATTGTTATATTTTCCATGACTCTGTACAAGATGCTGACCCTTCCGAAGGGAAGGGGCACTGGTTTGTTGCCCACGATAATACGAGATGGTACGTCCGATAGGCTATTCTCAGTTCTATTGTGCTATGGCATGGCTAAGTGTCCCAATCCCTACAGGTACGTTGTACTTAGGGTAAGCTTGCTATACTCTAAGGGGCTGTCGCTTCTCTAACACGCCTTCTCACACAGTGTAATGACTACTTTGAATGTTGGAAATATCCTCGTCCTTGTTGTAAGTTGACACTTTCTCATCAACTTGTGTTCTATCCGATTGAATCGAAGATACCGCAGCTGGCAGATGTATGCTATACTCAAAAAATAAACTAGAGTGATAATAACTTTAATTTAGGGCAAAAACCATGCGGCCATGATTAATCCAATGACTATGTAAGTCGAACAGGAGATGTTGTTCCTTTTCACTCGTAATTCTTCTGAACGACTTTTGATATAGAATCTCATCTATTATGATGACTCGCCTGATGTTGAATATCCGTAATCCTAAACTGGTTGGGAGGGGAGAGGAATTCAAAACGACGACAGTGAACATTCGTGTATTCAACGGGCCAGCGGAGGTTGGGACGACTATTGCTGACTCGAGGAATGTTCGTGGAAATCAGACAAACGTTTGAAGGACGTTCCAAGAATTCAATATTTGATCTGTACTACTAGATTACAACGAAGTTTTTCTGTGTAAATAAATTTCTCTGTATCGAGATGGTGGATAGAAGGGGCTCCTCTCTGGATCAACTTGAAGAAACCGTGGGAAATCTTAAGACACATTACTCCTTCCTTCTCAATGTCATTCACGACTCTCAATATACCACTACACGTCAAATACATTCAAGATCTAGGCAAAAGTGATGACGAACTGATCTATCACTTGACTGCTCATCTTAGATTAAATGCGGTGTATTGGGGGCTAGCTGCGTTATGTGTGATGGGACATAAGGAAGCTTTGGATCGTAGCGAAATGATCGAATTTGTTATGAGTTGCTGGGATGACGAGGCAGGTACTCTTTGGTCTATCCATCATACTTTGTTCCGGTTAGTGGCTGAGACCTGTTTCTAGGTGGATTCGGTGCACACCCGGATCATGATGCGCATTTACTGTCGACATGTAGTGCGATACAGATATTGGTCATGCAAGACGCCCTGGATAAGCTTGATATGCCGCGCGTGGTCAATTGTGCGTTCTCTTCCTCGGGTACCTGTCATACGGAACTTATCATTGCCCTCTGCTTGCCTCAGTTATTGCGTCGTTACAACAGCCATCGGGCGTGTTCGCGGGAGACTCTTTCGGAGAGATTGATACACGGTTCTTATACTGTGCCGTCAACTCTCTGTCGTTACTCGGCCAACTAGATAAAATTGATGTTGGCAAAGCAGTTCGATATATCGAACAGTGCAAAAATTTCGATGGTGGATTTGGGAGTCGGATTGGAGCAGAGAGTCATGCAGCGCAAGGTGGCACTTTCGTCAATGATGAAAATACTTGATGTGCTCATTCGCTTGATAGTTTTCGTTTGTGTCGCTGCGCTTGCGATTCTTGACAGGTTAGACGTCTGTGATGCAGACATGCTGTCATGGTGGTTATCAGAACGTCAGATGGAAAGTGGCGGATTGAATGGTAGACCGCAAAAACTAGAAGACGTAAGTTGACGCCGAGTCATTTGAAAGCTCGTTAACTCAATATGTACAGGTGTGTTACAGCTTCTGGGTCCTCTCGGCGCTTTCGATCTTGAACAAATTGGAGTATATTGATGCTGATAAACTGATATCATTCATTTTATCCGCACAAGATCCCGAAGCAGGCGGAATCGCTGATCGCCCAGGTGATATGGCTGATGTCTTCCACACTTGTTTTGGAACCGCAGGTACGTGTGGGAGTATTAAACAAAGCAAGGTGTATATGATTTGTCCGGCAGGATTATCGCTGGTGGGATACCCGGGTCTGGAAGACCTTGACCCTGTGTATTGCATGCCTGCCAGGCTGATCGAGGGAATAGGGCTGAGGAAGGCGTGGAAGGCACTGGAAAGGCGTAGCAAATGACTATAGCAAGTATAAAGACTGCATTGTAATACTCCGTACACAGGTCGTGTCCCGGGTATTTGCCGGACCATTGTAATTCCGCACTCTCGTCATTGAAGAGTCAAGAAAACAGCTGATGGATGGCTTTCAGGGATGGGGCCGCCTTAAGGACTATCCGGGGGCCTCCTGTGCGCGGTCGTCGGCGGATGGACTAAATAGGAAAATGTGTCGGGTGACTCATGGGCGGCGTCGGCCGGATCCGGGGGACTGGGTGCTTATATAAGTCCGTGGGGTCGTCTTTTACGCCGATGAACGACGACCGCGCCCACAACCGCGCCACTCCCCCGCCCATGGCCAAACCGCTCGGCAGAACACAGACGCTGGCTCAGATACAGCCGCCGTCGATGTCGCCAGAGACAAACGACAATGGCAACGCCTGCGACATCCAAATCGACGACTGGGAAGACGGCACTCAGCCGCTCGATGAGGATGTCACTATGGACGAGCCACAGGTATGGCCATCTACTTTGAATTCTTCCTCCAGATTTCTGAATCTTCCAAGGATGCCCTCGGTGCTACTCTTTGTGTCTCTACAAACGTAAGCCAGCAGCGGCAGCCTTCACCTGTCCCCACGGAACCAGATGATCCAGACCCCGAATTTATATCGAACCAACTGTCAAAGCTCAAGATTAAAGTACGGGATTTTGCGATGTGTCCACCCTATACTCTTCCCCCTCCACCCCTTCCAGCCTCTTCCACCGAACCTGGGCTCGCTGCATCGTACCATACAACTGATCCCGGTACACTGGTTCCTCTAACACCTGAAACCTTCGATCCTTTCAAAGCCCTTGGCGAGTTCGAATATCGCCTTCGTCAGCTTCCACGTACCCTACCCATCCCTGGAAAAACCATCCGTAGATTAATCGAAATTGGATGGATTTCCGAAGATGAAGTTTCGAAACGTTGTAATGACGAGGATAAAAAGGCTCTCTGGGAATTCGACGAAAATAATCGAATGAGAGCCTTGAAGTTATCTGAACTGCTAAAGCGGAGGGAAATCGAATTTGGTTCAGGCGCTACTAATGAGGAGACCGGGAGTGATTGTGGATGGGGCTTTGATCCTAGGACCGGAGCGTATCCATACCTTGTCATGCGGTATGATGCCATTCCGAGCTACGCGGAACGTGATCCGCTGGTAACGAGTGTACGTCCATTGCTTGTGACGGTGGATAGGGTAGTGCGGATGGCGATGGCTTCGGAACGCGAGCGCGAGCGCGACAGGTTAGAAGCTGAAGAAGCTATGAATCGAAGGAAGAAAGATGAAGAAGAAAGAGAAAGGGAAGAGAGTCACCGAATCGAAGTAGAGATGCTCGAGGAGAGAGAAAGAGAAGAAAGGGAGGAGGCTATGAGACAGGGACCTGATGCCTCCGGTAGTGTCCCTGCTCCCGTGACGCCGAGTGCGGGTACTATCAAGCTTCCACCAATGGGTGACATGACTTCGACTCCGACGGCCAGGAAAAGGTCACCACAGCAAGCCTGGGCAGATGACGAACCGGATTCTAGTGACGATAATGAGGATTCAGAGGCGAAAAGGTTGAGGTTGGCTCGTTCGCAATCAGAAACATGGTACGAAAGGGAACGACGTGAACAACTCGAAAAGCAGCAACAACTCGCTAACGATCAGAACATTCCTCTATCTCAACAGCCGCCCAACGACATACTTCACACGCAAAATAAATCACCACATAAACATGTTGCCACACCATCCCATTCTCGTAATCCAAGTAGTTCGAAGCCGTACCCATCGAACCCACAGTCCCAATCCCAATCCCAGTCTCAATCTACGATTTTAATGCCTCCTGAAAAACAGTATCCTGCACCATTATCAGCCTACGATCCACAATTGTATCCAGATGCTGCTAGCGTGATTGAAAGTCAATCACAGTCTCAGCAAAACCTCTATCCACATTACTACCATCATGACCAGAGTCAACAACAGCAACGTGAGGACACTCCACCTATCAGTGGCGAAGGGGATGACGAGGAAGATACGAGACCTAATGCATTGAAGAGAAGTCCGAAAAAGGCTATAAAAAGGGGTTTAACGAGGGGTAGGACGTTGGTTCAGATATGTTAAAGGAAGGCAATTTTTTTCTCTTTCACACTCTCCTTGCCTTTGCACTTTTTCTTCTTGGTTTGGGCTGGTTTCACCATTCTGTAAGGGACGGTTTTTTTCCTTTTGGTCTTCGGACCGATACCTACTGTAAAATACATACTTATTGACGCGGCCTCACTTAAGGCTGCCGGAAAGTTTGTGTGTGGAACTCTGAAACTTCGGAACGACAGTAGAGAATTCATTCCGTCCACTCTATCTTCTATCGAGATGCATACGCCGATTAAGATCTTCCGTTCTTCGACTATCTATATTGAGAAACACAAGACAAAGGTATATGGATCGGATTACTAGGTGCACATTATAATGACCTTGCTTTGCTTGTTTGCTAAGTCGTAGTGCACATTGAGGGCGATAAAAGGGACATAGTGGTTTCATTAGCGAGCGATCTTGATCGATTCTTTTATTCAGTCGAAGAATTGACCACCGTTGATATTGATCTACAATGTGATTTGAATTAGCGGGCATCTCGGACATTTGGAAATAAGTCTGACGCTTTGTCCTTGAGGAGGAAATTTTCATTAGATCAAAGGAGCGGAATGCCTTATGTTTCAAAGCACTCACCAGTGACATATTGGGCTTCCTTTGATACTAGATAAGATACTAATGCTGCAATTTGTTCGGGAGTTCCAACATCCCCGGCTACCTGCGGTGGCAACCCACCACTCATTGCAGCAAGGTCCTTCATTACTCCCGCAACTTAAAGAACATTTAGTACCGACAAATACTATAGTAAGCAAAAGAAGGACGTACGCAGCGCCGTATCGATAGCACCTGAATTTCTCGACGATCAATCATGCTCCACAGAAATTCAGAGTAAACATACCGGCTGCATATGCGTTGACCGTAATACCATGAGGCTTTAGTGCTGAAGCTGCGTGATTCAGACAAATCAATTGGTCTTTGCCAAGGAAGGGGCGCGGAGGTATCTACTTACCGGCGCTCTGAGTCAACGACCTCACCGCAAATTTTGTAGCACAATATATCGCCCACGGATCATTTCCTAGCAGATATTTTGTCACTTCAATGTTGCCATACTCCACTCGAAAACACCCACCCTGCTTCCCGCCTAGAGAACAAGCACCAATTATTCTACCACCCCTTCCCTGCTGAATCATTTGTAGGGCAGCGTATTTGTAGCATAGAAACACGCCTTTGCCATTGATGTCAAAGGATTTGTCCCAGTCTTCTAATGTACCTAGCGGTCATGAAATGGAATATTGTTCGCAATGCGTTGCAGAGTCTCTCAAAAAAAGATTTCTTACTTTCAAGAAAGGGCCTCGTAATAGCAATACCTGCGTTCGCCACCATCTATCATAGTTCCCCGTACATACCATAAGTGAGCAATAACTTCTGAGTGAAACGAAATCACTTACAACATCCAATCCACCTAAATCCTTGACGGTGGTATCAATCATCGCTTTCACTTGATCCTCATCGGAAACGTTCGCAATGCATTCAATCGTCTTTCTTCCCATCTTCTCGATCTCATCTCGAACCTGATCAAGACCTTCGCTCCGTCGAGATCCATTTAAGGCAATGTTATATCCATCTTTAGCCAGGCGAACAGCAATGGCTCTACCGATTCCTTTTCCTGCACCTGTAATGAGTGCCACACCGTTAATAGACATGGGGAAGAAGCTTTGAAATGTTAGTTGGACTTGGAAGTCAACTTGACACTATTGATTTATCGGGTTTAAATGACGTCTGTGGGAACGAACGTCGTTTTATTAGAACCTCAACTCACGGGAAGCGTGCCACGGGCCGGGTGAATTCTCCGTGAGAGCAGAATACTGCATATCTTCGCAGGAAGGCGATCGCATGGAAGAGAACTATGATTCATATGGAACGATAATCTTGATTGTTCTTACCTATCTTCGTATGTTGTGTCGCAAGTAGCAACTCTGAAGGAAATCGCCGCTGATCCTCCGAGATCACAACTGATTTTATCGACGAACAGAAATACTATAGATCAACTCACAGGGGTTTGAGTGTGAATTTCAGGTAATAATAGAAACAAAAGAAGATGCCTAACTTGGTCGTGCTTCAGGAAGCACTCTAAACAAAAAAGTGAGCCGAGTCCTCGATTCATGCTTTCCCTTTAGTCAAAAAGTCGACCGCCATTGATATTGATCTGTAATGCAACTTGGATCAGCGAATATCACGAACATGTGGAAACAGGTCTGACGCTTTGTCCTGGAATAGAAGATTAGCATGATACCAAAAATTGTGGAGTGATATATTCGGTCCTTACCAGTGATATACTGTGCTTCCTTCGACACTAGATAAGAGACTAGTGCCGCCACTTGTTCAGAGGTTCCAACGTCTCCAACTACTTCTGGCGGAAGCCTACCGCGTGCTTCAAGGTCCTTTGCGGCTGCCGCAACTTCGAGGAACATTTAGCATTAACGGATGCAATAACAAGCAGAACGAGAACGCACACCCTGGTGTATCGATAACACCTGGAATTTTGAATGGGACAGCGTCAATCAGACACCACGAGAGTCTGAAGCTGACATACCAGGTGCATATGCATTGACTGTGATGCTATGAGGCTTTAGAGCCAAAGCCACGCATTTCATTTGAACTAATCGGTTTTGCCAGTGAAAGGCAGTTGTATTCGCTCACCAGCACTCTGAGTTAGCGACCTGACCGCAAATTTTGTAGCACTGTACATAGCCACCTGATCAAATCCTGAGAAATTACTTATCACTATAAAATTGTCATACACATCCCCGAAAATACTCACCGTGCTTTCCTGCTTGTGAACAGGCACCAACTATTCTGCCCCCTCTTCCCTGCTGAATCATCTGTTGGGCCGCATATTTATAGCATAAGAACACGCCCTTGCCATTGACGTCAAAAGATCTGTCCCAGTCTTCCAACGTACCTAATGTGTATAGCAAACACTGTCATTGACCACGTGTTGCAACAGAAGCGAAAAATTCTTACTCTCAAGGAAAGAGCTCGTGATACAGATAGCTGCATTTGCCACCATCTATAGCGATCCCCCACATGTTCTAGCATTTAGCAATGATATATGATTCTAATGGAATCTCTCACAACATCCAATCCGCCAAGACTCTTCGTGGTGGCATCGACCATCGCTTTCACCTGGCTTTCATTAGAAACATCCGCGATGCATTCAATTGTCTCCCTGCCCATTTTCTTGATCTCCTCCCGAACTCGATGGAGGCCTTTGCTCTGATGGATATCATTCAAGGCAATGTTATATCCATCTTTAGCAAGACGAAGAGCGATGGCTCTACCAATTCCTCTTCCTGCTCCTGTTATGAGTGCTACGGTGGTAAGAGTCATGGGGGAAGGAGCTAATAACCTTTGGAGCCGTCTTCACACCATTTATCTATTGAGCTCGGATAGCATCTACAGAAATAGAAGTAGCTTTCTTGGATTCCTAGACCATAATGAATCTTTAGACCTGTCAAGTTTGGTTACCAGTTTATGTATGGTTTGGCTTCGATTGTCGATCCACTTAGTCCATGATTCATCTCTCCGATGAAGGAAACCACTAACCCACCCACCACAGGGTGAGGAATAAAGAAGGATAGGTGATACAAACAGTGAATTCTGGGTAAATCTTATTTTCTCGAAACAGTCCTAAGGAGCTATTGATATTGTTGTAGAAAAGACGAGCACAGTAGGCCAAGTTCTTGATTCCTTATTCTAATTCAGTCAACAACTCGGCCTCCATTGATATTGATCTGTAATGCAGTTGGAATCATTGGATATTACAAACACGAAAAAAAAAACTGACGCTTTGTCCTTAGAGTAGAATTTTGCATTAGACAAGAAGGGGCGGAAGGATTTTTTGGTGCTCACCTGTGACGTATTGCGCTTCAATCGATACCAGATACGAAACTAATGCCGCAATCTGTTCAGGAGTTCCGACATCTCCCGCAGCGTCCGTTGGCATCCCACCAAGTTGTGCAAGGCGTTCAACTGCCGCCGTAACTTCAATGAATATTCAGCGCTTCAGCGTTGACAGGCATTATTGTACGTAATAGGAGAACGCACGCAACGGTGTATCAACGATCCCTGGATGTCAATGAGACTACATTGACTTCCCCATAAAGGTTTTAGCGAACATACCAGGTGCATATGCGTTGACCGTAATGCCATGGGGTTTCAGCGCTGAAGCTGGTTGATTTGTGTATACATGAGAATTTGAGAGAAAAACGGAACTAATTACTAACCAGCGCTCTGTGTTAATGACCTTACAGCAAATTTCGTAGCACTATATATACCCCACGAATCAAATCCTAAAAGAGATTTTTTGTTGCAGTCAGATTGAAATACTTAGTCCAAATGAAAGATAGTTACCCTGCTTTCCCGCTTGGGAACAAGCCCCAATTATCCTACCACCCCTTCCTTGCTTAATCATTTGTAGGGCAGCGTATTTGTAGCACAAAAATACACCCTTCCCATTGATATCAAAGGATTTGTCCCAGTCTTCTAAGGTACCTAGTTTTTGCGGAACAAATCCTTGTCAGCAATGGGTCACAGAGGCCCATAGAAACCATTACTTTGGAGGAGTGGTTTCGTAATACAGATACCCGCATTTGCTACCATCTATCGCATGCCCCCACACGTCATAACAGTTAGCGATGAGTTTTGAGTAATATGGAGTCTCTTACAACATCCAGTCCACCTAGAGTCTTGGTAGTGGTATCGATCATACTTTTCACTTGACTTTCATTAGAAACGTCAGCGATGCATTCAATTGTCTCCCTTCCCATCTTCCTAATCTCGTGACAAACTTGATCAAGGCCTTCGCTTTGACGGATATCATTTAAGGCAATGTTATATCCGTCTCGGGCGAGATGAATAGCAATAGCCCTGCCGATTCCTCGTCCTGCTCCTGTAATGAGTGCTACAGTCTTGGGCGGCATGTGGAAGGAAATGCTTGGAAAAACTAGTGGACTTAGAAGTCGACCTGAGGCCAGTCATTTATTGAGCTCGGATGACATCTACAGGAATGGAAGTGGTCCTCTTGATTGACACACAATATGCTTGTAGACCACGAGGTCATAGAGCAGTTTCTTCCTCTCCATGCCGAGTGTGACTCATGAGTTATAAGAAGCGTTGATATGACATACGTTATGGTAAGGATGATTCGCGCACAAAGTTCGCATAAAATCCCCATGTGGGTGTGACTCGTGGACAACTCGTGGACCAATGCGGCAGGTTCGCAGGATCACCATTTGAGAGGGCTGTTTTGTTCTTGCTTATCCTTGCTAGGCTGAAATCCTTTTCTGTCTCATGACCTCACTAGGCGTGCCACGGTGTGGCATTTCGATGTCGGTTATTGCCAATTTTCTGGTTCTCTCTGGCTTCTCTTCAGTCTCATTTGTAATCTGCCTGGAATTAAGTAGTAGAAATGAAGGGGAAAAGCTCATTTCAGTGAGTGTCGTCTTCTAGGCCAGGGATGAGGTTGAGGTTGTAATGGAACATAGTCAGTTGATAGGTTGAGGTAGAGAGATTTTGAGCTGAGCAGAGTACCTTTCAATCGACCTTCATCAGCTAGTCCAACAAGTTGCTGTCGCCAAGTTAGCTAGGACAGAAAGGGCAGACTGTCCCCAAGTGTATGTGAATGGAGGAGTATGAAGACCAGAAGAAGGTTTTTGAATGCTGCGCTGAGAGGTGTGTAAGCTGTCCACCCGGAATGTAAGATCGTCGAAGTAATCGAACCTGGAATGCAACAAGTCTCGTGACATTAACTCATTGTCAGGGACTCAGCACTCCTATGCCGCTCTTATCCCTGTGCGTCCCCGTCCTCAGAGGTCACATATTCAATAGCGCATCACACAAAGGTCGTTCTATCAACATCGCTCTTGCCAGAGCACTCAATGACCTTGTCGAGGCCGCCCCTCACATACACATCACCATCACAGGATTCAGAGCTGCAAGCATGCCGCGCTGCAAACACAAATCCTTCGAACACAAATGCGCCCCCTGCATTGCCAAACGTACAGCCACATCCGCGAGAAACACCGTCTTCCACGACAAAACCATCTTCCCTCCATCTCAGACCCTCCAAAAACGTCACCTAGCCATTGAACAGGAAGCCGCCGCTCAATGGACCCAAGATTTCCACGACCCAAAGTCCGGGTTCTACAAAGGAAGGAAGTTTCTCCCCATGACGGATGGTGAATTGGATGAACACCTGGCTCCGACCACACACAGGAACAGCCCATGGATGGGAACCTACTTCTTCACTACCGCCACCGAATCCACACAACTCTATGCAAGGTTTTTCCACGCTGTGACCAACCACGCTCCCATCAGAAGTTACCGAGATTGGTTCTTTGCTAACTCCGATCCCCCCCCATCCACCACATGCCCCAGACACCGCCATACCCTTGAGTCCAGACAACATATCCTTAACGAATGCTCCTGGTACACCAGGCACATTGATCACAACTACACCCGCATTGAAGATGTCATCCTCTTCCTCATTGACAATCCCAAAGCTTTTTCCTTCCAAGGCCCCTCATGCCCCAGGAAGGAGGAACACAAGTGGAAAGCCCACGTGGAATACACATACCGTCTCAAGGCACACTGTCGCAAGCTCATTGGTCTAGACCCCGAACCCACCCAAACTCCGATCTTCATACGAGAACAGGTCGCACCCACTTTTGGCCAGCTTCTTGTCCCCAAACTCATCATACATTCTGATACACTCATTGAATACTGCCCAGTCTCCATCCATGAGCTGGCCAACCCACTTCTTGAAGCTAGGGGCGGCAACCCTGACGCTTAAGCTTTACTGGACTGCAAATAGGACAGTCGAGGAAGGTTCCTATTGATCCAGCGGACTCCGGTCTGTGCCACCCTTATTCAGGTCCTGAACAGGTAATCGGTTCCTAACCGTCCTGAATCCCCCTGAGCTTGCTCAGAACACGTTTTGGTTTCTGATTCTTCATTTCTTGGTCTCTTTTTCTATTCTCTCTCTTCTCATGCATCTCAAGATACAGTCCTGTATGTATACGCTAAGTCTCTCAAATCTGTTCATGTCTCGGCTTCTCTATGTTGCTTCGGGTCTTTGTTTCAATTAGCTCAATGTGGTCTGGGATTTGTTTTCATTTATTTTTCTCATCTTTGTTGTTCGGGGTTTTGTCTTTACCATATTTTTCCTGACCTCTGGTCAGGAGTGCTACACGATTGGGCAGCGCTTTATAAAATTTGATTTTTTTTTTAAAAAAAAAACTCCTATGCTGCTCACTTTCCAACTTTACAGTCATCTTCCACTCAGAAACCCCCTACCCTTTGCAGGTCCCGAACCCGAGGCTAACAATGCGACCCTTCATACCACATTGCTCTGCTGAATCACCAGTGGACTGGCTGGATACTCAAAAGCATGATTACTTTCTGATCAAGTTAATCTGTTTTGATCAACTCTTGCACTTGCCTGAGGCTCAACAATACTATGATATTCCCTGTGAGATACAAGCTGTTCCTCCAAGGTACAGTGGTCTTAATGACAGATGACACTCAAAACCCGGCTAGGAAACAAGACCCTGCCAGGATATGAGAACCCGCTGTTTCGGCCCCAGCTGTTTTACACGTGAAAATGTATGTTTAATGCGGCTAGGTGTATGTATTAGACTCGAGAACGAGTAATTGATCACCCCATTAGTAATGAGATTGGTTGAGGACATGTGTGAAGACAGGAAGAACTAGGGATCAGTCGAGGTTGCATCTGCAGTTCCTAACAGGAAAACTGTACTGTTAGGGGAAATATAATCGCATTCGAGGACTTTAAAACGGAAGTCTCGAGGCTGAGTCTAGGGAGACTTTATCGGGAATTATCATTGAGACTGGCTATGGGATGGCTCAAGGACTTAGCGGAGCGCGGTTCCTTTAGCGGACCTTATGCTAGACTGAATCTATAACTACTACCTGCCTGATATGGAAAGGCTAGGAAATGGGTGATTCGCACATGTCGAGACTGAATGAAGTGAAGTGAGGCTGTTGGAATTATCGGTCAAGACTCAGGATCAGGTGGCAATGCTGATAATCTCAAAGCAACTAAAGGCAAGATGGAAGCTTAGTCTAATTGAGGACATCTTATCGACGGGATAATCAGTGGGGGATGCGCCTCGAGAGTTTCTAGACTAGGGTTTAGGGTTGGAAGCTCATTAGCCAATGAGGAACAGGAGATTAGACAAGTGCAATGTTCGGTTGAGGAGACTGAATAGTCGAGACTGTTGATTGGTGGAGAAAGATGAGTCAAGGAGACTATACCCATTCAGTGCTGGATACGGACTTGGTTATCTGTTTCATATTTGTTTATTTTGTCTCAGTTTTTTATTGTGTATCGTATATAGTCACCAGTCAAGGACAAGGTTCGGAATCGAATCTTTGCCCAAGCACTGTGTGAGTGAAATTGAGTTTGGTTAAACTTTGCAGTGTTCTAAGCATTTCTTAAAGTTCTTTCTCAACTCGGAAGGACTTGTGTTCTGCTCGAGAGAGTATCTTCACTGGTCTAATAGGATTGTGATAGCATTCGGTGCTAGCTCAACTTGTCTTGCAGTCTGTCTCAAAGCGCGAAGGCAGGTCAAGGCTCTCCGAGTTTGTTGAGGCATCACTAGGGCGGACTCGCTACCCCTCCCAGATAGGTGTCTAACCCATTCTATTGAGGACAGTCATCGCAAGCTTAGCCACTCGTCACGAAGGTTCTAATCAAAACAGCATAGGTCTGGAAGGGGCTACCAGAAATACGAGGAGCCCGCGCGCAGACAACAATTTCACGCAGATGGATGTGGACTGCATGCGGGCTACACGCGGACTGCACACAGATGGACGCGGATGGACGCGGGATGAGCACTCAGATCTTTCATGGAAATGAGGTATTATTTAAAATTTATGCTACGTAGCCGATACCTACGTACAGTGGCTCAAAAAACTGTCCCAATGTTTTGAGATTTTCAACTATTTCAGTTATAGCGTCGTGGGAACATTGCAAAACATTACATAATAATTATGTATGGTAGCCTAGCATGTGATCTATTAGGGACATTTTGGATTATGTAAATTGATTGGAAACTGATTGAGAAATTAAATCAACAAAATAATCAATCATTGGGACAGTTTTTTGACTCTCTACTCAGCTGAGACAAATCTTGTTCTAGAGCCCTCATAAAAATCCGAAAAAGTACAGAAATATTTGAGAATGTCATGTGACCTTGTTTGTATAAATTCGCATCATCAAAGTCTGATTAAATCACATCTTGACCTTAAGCCACCACCATGAAAGCTACTTCTTCTACTCAATGCTCCTCTGTCATATCTCTTCTTCAAGAAGGCTATTCTGTTCGTCAAATTCAGTCTAGAACTGGTCTGGGGAAGTCTACTGTGGGGAGGATTAAGAAAGAGGTTGATGAGAACAAGGAGAACATGTTAGGGGTCATCCAGCTAAGCTTTCTTCTCAGGACAAAAGGGCAATCATTCACCAAATCACTACTGGCCAGCTGGATAATGCAGTTTAGGGTGCCCAGTATATCAACAACATCATTCCCAATCCAGTACATCCTCAAACAGTCAGAAATGCTCTCAAAGAGAGTTCATTTAGGGCTGTTGTAAAGAAGAAATGTCCTCTCCTCAAACAGCAACATAGAAGAGACCATCTCAAATTTGCTCATTATCACAAAAATTGGACAGTGGAGGACTGGAAAAGGATCTTGTGGTCAGATGAAACCAAGATTAATAGGATTCAGTCAGATGGAAGGGTGTATACCTGGAAGAAAAATGGTGAGGGCCCTTCTGATAGGACTACTACTCCTACAGTCAAACATGGAGGAGGGAATAACCTTATGGTATGGGGCTGTATGGGATGGGAGGGAGTTGGGATGCTTACAGAGGTTTAGGGTATCATGGATTCTGTGCAATACTGTGATATTTTGGACAGTGGAGTGGTTGACAGCTTTGAAAAACTGGAGATGGAGGAGGGGAAGAGGATATTGCAACATGATAATGACCCCAAGCACATGGCAAAAAGAACAGACAAGTGGTTTGAAGACAACAACATCAAAGTCCTAGTCTGGCCTGCCCAATCCCCTGACTTAAATCCCATTGAACACCTTTGGATCAACCTCAAGGACAAGTTGAAGGAATATTCCAAACCACCTAGAGAAGTTCATGATTTGTGGGAAAGGGTAGCTGAAGAGTGGAACAAAATCACTCCAGAAGAGTGTCAAAGACTTATAGAAAGTATGCCTAGGAGGTGCCAGGCAGTTATCAAGGCTAAAGGTGGTCATACAAAGTATTAGTTACAACAAGGGTAGAGAGTCAAAAAACTGTCCCAATGATTGATTATTTTGTTGATTTAATTTCTCAATCAGTTTCCAATCAATTTACATAATCCAAAATGTCCCTAATAGATCACATGCTAGGCTACTATAAATAATTATTATGTAATGTTTTGCGATGTTCCCACGACACTATAACTGAAATAGTTGAAAACCTCAAAACATTGGGACAGTTTTTTGAGCCACTGTATACTAGTTGTGCATATCAAGTAGAATAAGTAGTCTGCATTGACTTAAACAATCACCACAAGGACTCTGCAACCCTACGGAATTGTGATGCGGGGGGGCGCGGGGAGGTGCGGAGAGACGCGGAGAGATGCAGGCTTTCAGATGCATGAGTTGCATTGACGTGGGCTTGACTTGCATTGACGAGGACATGTCAAACGCACCCGTGGGTAGGGCGCGGACCAGGTGCAGGCCAGACGTGGGCCAGATGCGGGAGGGATGGCCATACCACAAAAATGTAATTTATTCACTAGTCAATACTTAGAGGCTATTATTCATGACATACGTATATCTCTGGAACTGAAAAAAAAAATAATCAAAAGTCCAAAAAAAAGAATAACAGCTACTAAGGTCCGACAATACCAGCTAGATGTTTGCCACATGTTGTTTTATATACTCTTTAGACCATATCTCCACTTTTGACCACACTCGTCTAGTATCTCCCAGCCCCCGAAGATTAGACCACCATTCAGTTACGTTGAGAGGAACGCCTAGCTTTCCAGCACTACGGACATTGAGGTGGCCGCCCGAACTCGATGTATTGGGATGATTTGCAGCTTGTATTTGCTTTTCCCAATTGAGGGGTTCTTCTGAGTTTGCTAGCTTATCGCGAAAGACGGCCTCTGTGCACTTTTCCCAAAATCTTTCAGCGTGCTTGGTCCAACGACCTATATCTAAACCACAGCCCTCAAACACCCAGCATTGTGGAAACCATGAGACTTTAGCTGTATGTAGGTTGTCCCCTGTAAGAATATCAATGAGAGCGAACATTACATTTCATATTAATTCGACTTACCAGTGAATTTAATGTATACACCTGCCAACAGATCGTATTCCTCATCCGTGAGTTCATCATCTACATACTCAAAGCCATTCACATCATGTGCAATGAACATCATGCCAGGATCTTCATAAGTACCACAGGGACCTTGCAAACCCTCTGAAGGGAGCATGAATTCCAGTGCTCGGCATCGTATAAAACCTCCCCACATGAGTGCCGCATGAGCCCTGGGAGAAGACATAATTTGGTGGCATTGACACTGGTACAAGTTGAGGTCTTCCAAGGAGAAGACGTGGTCCAACAATCTCATAGGCACATACGTCGACGGAGGGTCTGGCTCAGCTGCCCCTAGACTGTCACAATGAATGACTGTGTGGAAGCGAACACCTTCCATCAACAAATTGCACACCACAGCTGATTCGTCCAGCCTATCTTTTGTTGCCTCATCGAGTCTCTCTTTCAGACGACACACCATCAGGGCACTTGCCGCTGTGGGCACTGCAATATTCCATGGTACAGTTCTGAGTGAACCAAAATCAAACATATACCATGATTCCTCCTTTCTTTTCAGAGTCCAAATACACTTGGGGGTGCTGGTGTACGCCAGGCACAAACGATTGTCTTGCAACAGATCCCAAACATCCCCGGAAGGCCTGGTGCTATCCTTGCCTGCCAGTAGTCGAATGTATGGCAAGGCCACTTTAGCCAATGGTGAAAAAAAGAAAATGCTGTCCAGGGGGGCTGACAGAAGTCCAAGGACCGCTTTAAACGATTTCCGATCCCCTTCAGAGATCCAGGAAATGGGGTATTCCACAGGCAGTAGAGGTAATGGTACAACCCAGCCATAGTACTCATAAAGTAAGCAAGCAACCTCAGTTGCCAAGCATTCAGACAAGAGCTCCTGATCCGTTTTTGCAGGTAATGCATGAGCAGGAAGTGGTTCAATATAATCTTCCTCATCTGGATCCTCTCCCCACTCTCTACAACAATCCCACTCATTGTCGAAAGCATTATATTTTTTCTGTTTCTCGCTGTAGCTGTTCAACATGTCCTCTCAATCGTCATTTTTGACGCGTGTCCTTATGAACTTCCGAGGTTCGGCGTCATTCCAGTCCCAGACAAATACGGGCCATGAGGTTCTTGGTGGCTGCCTCATCTGCGACTCCCGTGCTTGTTTAGCTTTAGGCGTCTCCTTCTCAAGCTTCCTCTTGTGTCTTTCCTCCTGCCTTTCGAAGAAAGGTCCCCATACTGACCGTCCCGAACCGTAGTCCCATACTGGATCTCCATATTTGTTAATCCAGACTCACTCCTTAGGTTCAATGACATTCTGTGGGGCCAGGGGCAGTTCAATGGAGGAGGATGCGGAGGGGTTGTTCCAATTGTTGAAGGCCGGAAGATCTGTAGATGACAAATATTCAGCCTCTGGAGTATTTTCGCGATGGCCAGAGGTCAGTGATGGCATAGTGTGAGATGGGGGGACTGCCGGTGACGACAAGATCCAAGTAGTGGCATTTTGAAGGTGTTCTGGCGAAGGAACTATGAGGGGAAAACTTGAAGAACTCGATGCACGGCGTTCTCTCTCCCCCCAGCGATACCATATAGGAACATTCTGGTGTACAAACCACTGGGCCATGGGTTGCCCTGGAGCATCTTTGGGATGGAGCAAAAACAACCCAGCACGTTCGACTTGCCACCAGTTTTGCAGAAGCTGGGAGGTTCGTATGGCATCAACATATGAGCCATTCACTTTATTTGATCTCTTGAAGACCACAGTTTTAAACCACTCTGGTGGCATCAGTCCTTCAGCGAAGTCTGGACCATTGGGAATTTTCTGCGTTGACCAGTATAATAACCCCAGCCACATCCCAAACCAGTCTTGACCTTTGGTGATGTGTTCCATGGCAGTTGCCCAAGACTGAAATTGTTTGTGATAATGCCAGCGGCGAGGCGGGAAAGGAAGTGTGTATTGCAAGGCATAGGACTCCCGGAGGATCTCGCAGGTCTCCCATAACATATAATCTATTTTGAGCCACTTGTCACTGTAGAACGCCGGTGTAGAGGTAGTAAATGAAACATTAAGGATGTAGCTAGTTTAATAAACACACCACACTTCACTAACTAGTACTTGTAAATACAAGTTCGTGGGGAGATATTTGAGAGAAAAGGTTATTTCAAAGTTAAAAGGTTAATAAAGAAGGAATTCCCAATAAAAGAATCCTCAAACTTGTTCTAGCTATGAACGGGCTGAAGGGCTACATGAACTTTGAACTCTAGCTACTGCGTTGTAGCCAAGCTAAGTCACACCAATGACATTTAATGAAGAGCTGCGATGATCTAACTCGCCAGTTATCCACCAACTCCGCAATTACAACTCAAGCTAGCACCAACTTACACCTCTACTGGATATAAGCGTGTGATGATAGCCTAGCTAGTCTCTTAAACTATCGTATCACTGGCAACTTAGTGAATTCTCTGAGCGGGTAACGTCTCCGACGTGAACTGCTGAACTAGTCTGAGTTTTTCTTAGAAGCTCTCTTGCAAGCTAGTTGTTATTCACTTATTAGATCGCTACTTTACAAATCACGATCCTCAAAGCTAGATGTGGGCAGGAGATTGCTTGCCTTTCTTGATGCTAGCTAGAGGGTTTTTATATTCACGTTATGCGTACAAATATTAACAAAGTAGTTCTACTATTACTAAGGGTATCATATGGACTGGGCTGAGGGTACGGATAGATCCTATCTGCACCAATAATCATGGTTGGAGCAGGTGCTGCCTGACGTCGCTTAGCACCTTACCCCTTACAACTAACAATGGTAGCTAGTCTTCATTGTGCTACCCCTGGCATCCACATGGGTATGTTGTCAGGTTTCAGAATGCCGAAGGCCACTTGGCTGAACGTTCTACCCATTCAGATTTGTTATCAATATGTGATGAGAATCCTAATTGGTGATATGTCCGGCTAGCTAGTGGGTCCACAATAATCTGATGGGATTTCAGCTTGCTAGTTTGCGTGATAGCCATTCCCTGTCCGAGCCGATGTCTTCTGCGGGTCAACTGCTTCGAATAGTATACCTCTGGATGAGTGATCTGTAGTTTTTGTTAAGCATAAATCGACGTTTCGTCTAGGTAGCTAGAGCGTCACCGTTGTACTTCGGCCTAACTAGTTGTCACCACCAGATCTAATGCCTCTACTTGGATCATTCCTGGTAGCTAGTGACTATATTGCCTTACACGGTACAGTTTTCCCATGTAAGAGTCAAGGCGGGTTTATTAGACTATGAGATATACTATTGAGGTGTTGAGAGATGGTTAGGTTCTGGCCCTGCACCTTAGCTAGCGGGTGTTATAGCCTTATAAATACTAGCTAGTCCATTTCTACGTGTAAAACGGTGCAGGCCGTATCACCAGTAAGCTATATTTGATGTGGTTCTTGCACAACAATTTATTTGGAATAATGCCCAAGGGCCTGAACCAAACTCCCATATATGGCACGGGTTGTTTTGGCACGAACCCCAGCCACTCAGTGCCAGCAGTCCACCAGCGGGCTTCCTGAAAGTTGGCAGCGGTTGAGACTCTCTCTACAAATCTCCAGGGTGTGTTTGGTCTTGGAACGGAATTCAAGGCGCAGGTTGAGTTAGGAGAAAAGTAAATATCACCATCAACCATGGTGGCCAATCCTTCCAGCACCTTCGAAGCCCACTTTAAGGATCCCAATGTTGTCATTTTTTGTATCAGTTGAGTGGTGTGGCGGGGCGATGGCGCTCTATGCTAAGTGTGATTGTTCAATGTGGTGACGTTGGATAAAAACCAATAGTCTGAAGAAGAGAATGAGTCTGGATGAGCACCAGTACTCAAGCGTAAGGTGGATGTGAAGAGATGCAACTGTGGATAGAATTCCACTAGTCGGAGGAGGCCGAGGGCTCAGGCTGCGGGGTCTGTGAACAGTGAGAATTATGGATAGAATCAAGACAACGGGAAAAAAAAAACCTGGTCTTGGTGTAGATAAGTGACCACAAAGTGGTTGTACTAGTAGGCCCAAGTCGGTGGAAGATGTAAAGGGGGCCTGAGGCTATTATTTATTATTTATTATTATTGGCTCTGTGTCTGCCATTCAAGCTTCTTTTACGTGCAAGTCATGTGAGCGCGTTGCCCACGTCACCACGGTACTTACATACATCAATATTTACAACCTACCACGACCACTAGGATTCTCTAGTGTCGTTCCCATCAGTCACCTTCAAGGAATGATACTGAGTTCATTCGTCTAGCTTTGATTGTTGGTTTCTAGGATTCTCTAGGACCATTGCCTTCCAGGACTTCTAGGATTCTCTAGTGTCCTACTCCATCTCCATATGTTTCTATTACCTGACTAGCAATTTTCTAGGAGGCGTCTCGACACCTGCTTGAGAGGTTTGTTACACTGCGTGTCTTTGTCCATGTCCTCATCCGCATGCGATCTCGATACTTCAAGTTCCTGGTCCGCATTGGCACCTGCGTGTTAAATCTGCTACAGCGTTTGGATGAAATAGCGCTACCAAAGTAAGGAATATGAATTGCAACACTGCCTATACGTTAAAGCTGACATTGAGGTAAAGGAAACATCACAAGTCGTACTGTCCATCCTTGTCCGCGCCCTCGTCTGTGTGCAATCTCCCTGGTTTGCAAGCACAGCAATTCCATGGAATAATGAATGATACACAGGTAAGGAATATGAATGTCAACATTGTGCCTGTACATCAAGCCTGACATTGAAGTACAGGAGCCCTCTGTTCCACCATGCCTCCGCATCTGTGTGCATCATTCTACTGCATCACCACACGTCGTTATCTGCATTCTTCTCCTCGTCCTCTCAGGACTCGCATCAGTAGCTGAATATATAGGTAAGCAAGCATTTATATAAACAAATATAATAGTACAGTACTGACAATGATGCTTTCAGAGTCTGTCGCGGTTCTGGTCTACTTATGGTCATGATGTTTACCTTCCCCTTGCCCTTGCCCTTGCCCTTGTCTGCGTGGTTGGGCTTGGGTGGTAGAGGGCTGCGGGTCTAATTGTCTGCGTCCTCGTCTGCATCTTTGTCTGCAGCTAGCTGTATTCTCCCAATTCTCGGGTTCTGGCAACCTCTTGCGCTTTCGCAATGGCATCATGTCGAGCTGGACCTCCCTGTTCTCCTCTCCCTTGATTGCGACTTTCTCCCTCAACTCAACCTCGATTACATCCTTTTGCCCCTCTTTAAATTTGATTGCTTCCATTCTATCCTCCTTCACCTTTACTTGTTCCAATAATGTAATCACTTCCTTAATCTTACCTGAGTTATTACTATCATTATCAGCCTGAATATAGTCCCATCTGAGCTATTGTTCGCATGGTCAATACGGCTGCTCAGAATACCCGGAATGTACATACTGTGTCATTCAGGGAATCTGGTTCATGGTCTCGAATGATCCAAGTGGAGGGCACAAGAGAATAAGGGTTCCAACCACCCTGATGATCGCCCAAGTTCAGTCCCCACATGAAATCTCCAGCAGTCCCAGCATTGTTTGAAAACTCAAACATTAACTGCTCCAATTTGCTTATACAAACCCAGTTGACGTCTTCCTGGTTGACCCGCCCTGTATTTGTCTGGATTCGCCATGCTTCCTCTATCCAGCTTCTACCCTCATCCTTTTCCCAACCACCCATCCTCAATTTAAACGCTATCCAAAGGGTACACATGTGGCACATTGTTGGTCCTGTTTGCCACTTGTGACGCTTGGCATTCACTAGATGGACATGCAACCAATTTGTGATACCTGCCTGTTCTCGTAGCGGAATCGCGCCACGAGCAGCATCCTTGACTGCATGGTGAAAACTATTTACACATATTCCCTGAGTCCTGTTGAGTATTGGTATATCGGTGGCATCTACTGCGTCCAGGGAAGTCACCATAAGTTGGAGAGTTGATAGATGCAGAAGCAAGGCATCGTCTATGGCCATCGTATAATCCATGTAGTTGACTTCCATCAGATAATCTAATGTATCTTCATCCATTTGCGAGGCCAGAGCCCAACGTCCTAACTGCCACAAATTGAAGTCGGCTTTTAGTGCAGACAGAATATACTCACCTGTATATTGCGTTGCGACATTGTCTGACCCCAAAGAGCATCTGTAATAGACAATTCTGGCTCAGCTGTTATCTCATCTCGAAGTCGTACTTGATCTCCTGATACGAAAATACAACCGCGCCACCACTGAATGTCCCATTGGTGGGATAGGGCATCATAACATAGCAGACGCACGGGATAATGGAAGTCACCTAAGCGGCAGAGAGCACCGACACCAGGTCGCAACCGCTCATGCAGTGGGTGTGATACTAGCCACACGTTACTCAACATACTGCCCAAATTGTAAGTCTTGATAGGGCCAGTGCTTTGTCAACTTACCGATGGTGAGTTACATCCATTATAGGCGTCTTGTCTTTTGGTCCTGAGCATTTATAGCATAGCCAATTACGAGGAGGCACACGACCATCAGGTTGACAAGCTCAATGACTTAATTTCTTGCATCCCGTGCACTGCAGCAGGTCTCCCTCACGAGGAGCTATGGCCAGGATCTCCTGAGCGTTACCTGCCAGTCCACATCTGCATCATATGCGAGGAGGGCCCGTATTGTTGGCCTCAACTGATTGCTGGTCTTTGTTGGCATCTGCTTCTAAAAATACCTCCATCTCATCGATGAGTTGCATTAGTTTAGATTGTTCTTCCTGTTCTTTACATTTCTTCTCTTCATTAGGTTCAGGAGGAGGGATATCAAATGGAGGAGGGAGAGGTTGTCGAGGCTTTTGTGCACCAGGTGGTCCGTCAACTTGGTGTACCTCTTTGGTGGATTGGTTATCTTCCCCATGGAATTCCTCTATTTTGTGGGCCTTTTTGGGAAGACGCTCAGTAGCGGGAGGTTGGAGGGGCTTTCGACGCTTAACAGGAAGAGGATATTGTCAGGATTGGAAGGAAGGTCGTCATCGTCATCCAGAGTGAGAACACAGGCATAAAGTTCCTCCATTGTTGGCTGCTTTGCTTGTTCGGCAGGGGCTCTATTGGGGCAATAGCTGTTTCATCCAAATTTGCAGGGGGAAGAGTAGCTGCATCGTCATCGGAGAGCATACTTGCTTCCTCTCTTTCCTCCAACTCTGCGGAGGGAGGAGTAGCTGCAGCATCACGGAGTAACTTGGCCTCCTGCGTCACCTCAGCGTATTCATTAAAGTGGGTCTGATTTTTGGACCCAGTGATCCAATAACAACAGTTGGAAGGCAATAGTGTGAGCTTCCCGCTATATGATACCAAGGAAAAATTTGATGGCAAATTGTGTTGGACCAATATTTGGAATCTTTTGGTGAGAGTCGCCAATTGCGTATTATAGAATGCCTGTTGTGCGGCCAACCCACCCCTCAGGTAGTAAATGGCATGGTGAACCGCCTGCCGCGGGGGGAGGCTCACTGGATACCCCGCAAGGTGCTTGGTCAATACGCTGTCTCGTATGCGCTGCACGCGTCTGGTGTGGCGCATGTCATCATATTCATAGACAGTCTTCTCATCGGAGTCATAGAAGCATACAGTAAAATGGTTACTGACCATGTTGTCCATGACTATGCTCAATCCTACAAGGTCATAAACCATATCCTGCGCTTTGTTCAGGGCTGGTGGCGGAGGGTTCAACTTCGGTGGAATGGACCACTCCCACGGTTTAGGAAGGTCCTCCTGTACAAATTCCACGATAAATATCACCGGGAGTGAAACAATGTAGCATCAATAGTCAGTACATTTCCCACTACATAACACGCTCTCTCCCTCTGTCTTTCTCCAACAGTCGAGACCAGAGTGCGCACGTAAAGTCAGAAATTCTTTGAACCACTTGGCCAAGCGTCCTTTATAACTTTGATGGTCATCTGGGCCCAGTTGAATCGTGAACAGAGGGTGAAGAGAAGGAGATATTTCAAGATGTCGACCATCTGAACGCTTTCCCCCTGTGCAATCATGGATATCACAGTATAATGGCAGAAAGTATGGAATCAGGCGGCCATCATTTTCCAACGATTTCGCCATACAAATTCGACGAAGAAGCATTGGTAACCAAGCCTGACCATTATAGTGAGTTACTCAGTGTACCGTTGAAGAGACTAGTTCGGTGTGAATGTGGAAAATAAAATATAAAACATAAAATATAAAATCGGATGCGAATGCAACCCTTTTGAATTACACCGAGTCTTGAGTGCGGTTCGTGGGGAGAATAAATCAGAAAGAAAGTGAAAGTAAGCGTCTCGATTAAGTATTAAATGAAAATAGGGGTAGAATAGAAATGTGAAACAAGTCTCAACTGAATAGAAACCTCTTCCAGACCTATGCCGTTTCGATTAGAACCTTCGCGACGAGTGGCTAAACCCGCGACGACTGTCCTCAATAGAATGGGTTAGACACCTATCTAGGAGGGGTAGCGAATCCGCCCTAGTGATGCCTCAACAAACTCGGAGAGCCTTGACCTGCCTTCGCGCTTCGAGACAGACTGCAAGACAAGTCGAGCTAGCACCAAATGCTATCGCGATCCTATTAGACCAGTGAAGATACTCTCTCGAGCAGAACACAAGACCTTCCGAGTCGAGAAAGAACTTAAGAAATGCTTAGAACACTGCGAAGTTTAACCAAACTCGATTTCACTCGCACAGTGCTTGGGCAAAGATCCGATTCCGAACCTCGTCCTCGACTGGCGACTATATATGATACACAATAAAAAACTGAGACAAAATAAACAAATATGAAACAGATAACCAAGTCCGTATCCAGCACTGAATGGGTATAGTCTCCTCGACTCATCTTTCTCCACCAATCAACAGTCTCGACTATTCAGTCTCCTCGACCGAACATCGCACTTGCCTAATCTTCCACTCCTCATTGGCTAACGAGCTTCTAACCCTAGACCCTAGTCTAGAAACTCCCGAGGCGCACCCCCCACTGATAATCCCGTTGATAAGGTGTCCTCGATTAGACTACACTTCTATCTCGCCTTTAGTTGCTTCGAGATTATCACTATTACCGCCTGATCCAGAGTCTCGACCGACAACTCCAACAGTCTCGCTTCAGGTTAATTCAGTCTCGACATGTGTAAGTTGTCTACTTCCTAGCCCTTTCCTTATTAGGCAGGTAGTAGTTATAGATTCGGTTTAGCATAAGGTCCGCTGAAGGAACCGCGTTCCGCTAAGTCCTCGAGCCATCCCATAGCCAACCTCGATGATAATTTCCAGCAAAGTCTCCCTAGACTCAGTCTCGAGACTTCCATTTTAAGTCCTCGAACGCGATTATATTTCCCCTAGCAGTACAGTTTTCCTGCTAGGAATCGCGGATGCAATCTCGACCATCCCCTAGGTCAACCTCTCTTCACACATGTCCTCGACTGAGCTTATCTCTAACTGGGTGACTGATTGTTCATTCTCGAACTTAATACGTACACCTAGCCGCATTAAACGTGAATTTTCACGCATAAAACGGCTGGGGCCGTAACACCGTGCATGAACCATGTATACTCACAAAGACCATGTCTGGTGATCGAAGGTCTCTGATAATCTTCTCATCCAACAGATATCTCCGAACAAGGTCCTGCTGTACATTGAGAGGCCTGCTCAAACAAGAGTCTTGCTCAGGGCTGTATTTCAGTCCGTGAATACGTTGTATGGCCACAAACGTGGAACCCTTGACGTCATCCTGGAATACATCACAACAAACTTCTTCGAATTCATCCCATCCCCGAGCTAAGGCTTGATCGAGTAGTGTCAAACTGACATTGAGCCAGCAAGAATTAGCTTCCCACATGAAGTATATAGAACCGAATGTTTCATTGAGTATTATCCTGGCCTCCTTTTGTTGTTTCTTGAGAGGTTTCTTGCCCACCAATTTCGACATGGTGTCCAGTGCTCGACCATCATTGATGTAGGGCCTACTATCAGTGGCTAAAGGGTTGTGGTGAGGATGGGTACGACCACGCTCTAGCGCCATCCACCGCTCACATGTGTCAGAGCCATAATGACTTTTCTGACCCCCTATGAGAAAAGATGTAAGCGCGCAGGTCAACTCATGAATTGTTACCTACTTTTCGCTAGGATTTCCAACATCTGGAAGCTCTTCACAGCCAAATACAGTGCCTCTAATCCAGACAGTAGGGAATGGTTGGTCCCTGCCAACTGATACATTGAAAAGTGACCCACCTCTTGTGCATTCGTGGTGTCAGTTAAGGAACACCATAATTCTTCATCCATTACTCGCTGAGATTTCATGATCATTGTAGCAATCGACGGCCATAACCACCACTCCAGAAATTTCGCCATATGGGGAAACTCGTTCATTAATTGTCTTGCAATAGTTTTGTACTCCTCATATACCGAAACACAGGAAAGCTGGAGGGCGCGAGTCATGAAGTCGTCATGTTTTGTTGGATCAACCACGGCATGTTTGACAGCAACACGGGATACAGCTTGTCGGAAATGCTCAGCACATCCTTTGAGCAGAGATGCAGCATGCATCCAAAGTGAAATTTCATCTCGATATTCATCTGCTCGACTTGAAAAGAATTCAACATAAGCGAGTATGAATCCTTCACGTTGTGCTTGACTAAAATCCATGACCTGTCTCAGAGGGTGAGTATCAGTGAACTGCTTTCTAAATCTTTGACTCACTGTCGCCAGATGCATATCTAAGTCACCACCTCCTCGTGATTCAACAACTTCCGCGATCCCTCGAAACAAACTCAGGAAATAGACCTTGAATTCAAGCGCGCTATGCCCATCCATGTAGGACATAAGGACAGGTATCCATCACTCAAGTGCGAGGGAGTATATGGACGAAACTTGGAGAATGGCAGTATTACTTTTCCAAAATCCATGTGCGCCATCAGTGACAATCCCGTTGAGAGATTCGTTGAGCATGGAGTCATGCACGCTTTTCTCCTTCATCCAAGAAGTTTGAAGCATGATAACCGCTTTTGGAAGAAGTCTCATGGATTCATGTAAAATGAACCTGGGGTATTGGCTGTCAAATAGCTGGACTTGTTTGAGGAAATCATCACCTCCTGCGGGTTGCCTATTCCCGTTGATGATTTTCTTCCGCTGAGCGGTGACCCGATCTATATTTGTATATGCTTCTGAGATGTCTGACACTGGTTGTGTTCGACCCAACAGTGTCGGCACTCCAACACGGAGCTGCGCAGGAGTCGCCTCTGGATGCGCTACTATGTGTTCCCTGAAACGTTCTGCTTCCCATGGTAGCGGCTTTTTGATTGGGGGGCGGGGATGATCGTGAACGCCATAATGTCGGTACAAGCATCCGTCGTAATATCGGGTTGAAGAGTGATGAGTTCTTCTAACGATGTGACCGACAAAACAGTCACAAGGCTTCAACACCGGTAGTAGGCAGAGAGGGAAGCAAAGAGACACGTAAACAGAAAGTGAGGTAGAGACTCGGCGAGACAGAGAGACGGAGAGACTGCGAGACTGCGAGAGCACGAGAGAGAGAGAGAGCTTAAGAGTGACCGAATTCGATGGGGGGAAACGAGCTGATAATTCGATAGTGTCTAGCTACAACAAGGGGGGGTTTATATATTGTAAAGAAAATGTCTATGCAGTTCAACGAGTGTGAGCGTGATTAAAGAAAAAAAAGGAAGGGGAGCACACTACTGCACGCATGGTCATGCATTGTTCTGTCTATGCGTACACCCTAGTCATCTCCAAGTCCAGTGGGAGCTGTGCCGCCGGAGACACGTCATATGGTGAGTGGCTGCTGACTCCGGGCTGGTCCAGGCTTGAGTGGCGGCTGCTGACTCCAGGTCGGTCCAGGCTTGCGTGGCTTGGTGGAGGACGTTGGTGGTCAAGGAGCATCGTGGGAGAATTGAGAGTGGTTGATCGACTGCGTCAAGCGCAGCCGATCTGCCGTCTCTACAGGGTCAACATATCGTGAGTGTCGCATTTGATATAGAGAAATGGTTGACAGCATAGATCACAGGCTATTTTAGTTTTCTGCTCTTCAATGACCTTAGTATCAACGTGAGGCCTAAGTAGATTGCCACATTCATAGTTGGAACAAACGAAGACTCCACGACAAGTGTGTTTGGTCGTAACGCCATCCCTTGGACCTTCCACCCTTCAGGAACCTTGCCTTGATGTGCCTGGCTTGTTGGACCATTGTGATTTTAGGTGGCCAGTCTTCACGTATTCCTCCCAAGTAAAGAGGTGAGTCCAATCACCATCAGGCCAGCCGTCCCAATTTGTAGGTAGTTCCCAAGTTTTCAGGTCAATAGGAAAGTCTGCGGCAGTGGGTGAATGCTGGGCATGAATCATAGTTGGGCAATTTTCGACAACCCTGCCAGGTGAGCTATGGGGTTGGGTGTTGTTCTGTAGGGTCTGGGTGTTGTTCTGTAGGGTCTGGGTGTTGTTCTGTTGGGTCTGGGTGTTGTTTTGTTGTGGCTGGGCGTTGTTCTGTTGGGGCTTAACTTCAAGTTGGGGAATATGAGGTCTAGCCCCCGCGCCCATGTCATTGCCAACAGCGCAATAACCAATAACCTGACCTGTGGCTGACCAGATGGGAACGATTTCCCTGAGCGGTGGAGGCATATTCACCATCTTCTGATCTGTTTTTGTAGTCGATGTCTTGGAGGATTGTGTTTTAAAATATTGAAGTACATGCCGAACGAAGTCCTGAGTGGTACGTTTAAGGTCGCGTAAGTAAAGACACTTGTTGAACACGAGCATTAACTACCATTGTTGTAGTGGTCAAAGTTGTCAAACACCTTGGATTTGCTACCACAGTGGTGTATGGAAAATTTCTGGCTTACTCCGATTAAGTAGGGCCACTAAAGATGTGTGCGACTGTTTTATATCAATTCAAAATCGAATAATAAGGCAAGGTCCCTGTTAATTAAACTGTCTCTCCATTACTGACAACCTTTTTTTGGATCTCTATGCGGAAATCGCACCGGAGGCTGGGCAAGTGAATGTTCCTAACCATTGATAAACATAAATTAAAGACGTCAGTGGGACAGCGGGCGCTAGTTGGGTCATGCGGGCAGATGCAGGAATTGTGTGTTAGTACGAGTATGGCCAAGGGCTGAATGTGGACACTGGGTCTCAACAATTGGAACCGCTGAGGGCTACACGTGGACTCATGAGGACTCACAAGGACCCACGAGGATGCACGAGGACTCACAAGGAATGACGCGGAACGGATGAGGGCTGCACACGGGCGGACGAGGACTGCACACGGGCAGACGTGGGCAGATGCGGACCAATGAAGATCCATGCAGATGGTGTGAGGAGTCACGTGGGGTGTACGAGGACTGTACGCAGACCAATTGTTGGATTTTAAGATGGACGCGGGCAGACGCGGGGACCAACCCATTTGCATGGGCAAGACGCAGACAAGATGCGGATGGGTCTCAAATCTGATAAATGAATGGTTGATCATTATATCAATAAGTATCGGGCTGTCATTTCATCACTTGATTTGGAAACTGATTTACTCTTTTTGGTATGTACACTTCATCTTCTGATGCAATTACAATGTCCTCAAGTATTCGAGAAATTCAAAGTCTGAGTATGTCCTCAAGTAATAAACCGACTCTGCACTCAAGATCTCCAGTCCTAATGTGTTGCTTTTATTGTAGGCTCAAGGTTTCTACCTCAGATGCCAGCGTGGTTTTTTTATCAAGTGCACCCTCAAATTCAAGATTGGAGTATGCCCTCGATTCAGAAATCAAGTCTTATCAGACGCCACACCCCGACCTTTATATCAAGTGCACTCTCAAGTTTGAGATTCGAGTATGCCCTCAGTTTTGTTCACTGCTGTTTGTACCTTTCATAAAACTCAAGGTGCGTACATGTTTGTCTCTTCTTCATCTCCTCTCCCTTTCCACTCACCCTCGTAACATTCTGCCACGCCGATGCTCCAGAACTTGTTGTCAACGATCTCCCGCCTCTCTCCACTCAACAGGCTCGCACACCTTCGACATCACTCCCCTCCATCTCTGCTCCCACCCCAAAAAACCCCGTGTCAAGAAATCATCCGCATCTACCGCTTGACTAACGGCAACGCTGAAGAGACTAGATCGGTGTGAATGTGGAAAAATAAAATATAAAAATATAAATCGAATGCGAATGCAACCCTTTGAATTACACCGAGTCTCGAGTGCGGTTCGTGGGGAGAATAAATCAGAAAGAAAGTGAAAATAAGAGTCTCGATTAAATATTAAATGAAAATAGGGGTAGAATAGAAATGTGAAACAAGTCTCGACTGAATAGAAACCTCTTCCAGACCTATGCCGTTTCGATTAGAACCTTCGCGACGAGTGGCTAAGCTCGCGACGACTGTCCTCAATAGAATGGGTTAGACACCTATCTAGGAGGGGTAGCGAGTCCGCCCTAGTGATGCCTCAACAAACTCGGAGAGCCTTGACCTGCCTTCACGCTTCGAGACAGACTGCAAGACAAGTTGAGCTAGCACCGAATGCTATCGTGATCCTATTAGACCAGTGAAGATACTCTCTCGAGCAGAACACAAGACCTTCCGAGTCGAGAAAGAACTTAAGAAATGCTTAGAACACTGCGAAGTTTAACCAAACTCGATTTCACTCGCACAGCGCTTGGGCAAAGATTTGATTCCGAACCTCGTCCTCGACTGGCGACTATATACGATACACAATAAAAAACTGAGACAAAATAAACAAATATGAAACAGATAACCAAGTCTGTATCCAGCGCTGAATGGGTATAGTCTCCTCGACTCATCTTTCTCCACCAATCAACAGTCTCGACTATTCAGTCTCCTTGACCGAACATCGCACTTGTCTAATCTTCCACTTCTCATTGGCTGACAAGTTTCCAACCCTAGACCCTAGTCCTAGAAACCCTCGAGACTCACCCCCACTGATCAATCCGTCGATAAGATGTCCTTGATTAGACTAAGTCTCTATCTCGCCGCTAGTTGCTTCGAGATTATCATCATCGCTACCCGGTCCAGAGTCTTGACCAATAATTCCGACAGTCCTGCTTCAGTTCATTTCAGTCTCGACCTGTGTGAGCCATCTACTTTCTAGCCCTTTCCCTATTAGGCAGGTAGTAGTCATAGATTCGGTTTAGCATAAGGTCCGCTAAAGGAACCGCATCCCGCTAAGTCCTTGAGCCATCCTATAACTAACCTCGACGATATTTTCCAATAAAGTCTCCCTAAGCTCAGTCTCGAGACTTCCATTTTAAAGTCCTCGAACACGATTATATTCCCCCTAGCAGTACGGTTTTCCTGCTAGGAATCGCGGATGCAATCTCGACTGAATCCTAGTTCAACCCGCCTTCACACATGCCCTCGACCGATCTTATTACTAACGGGGTGACCGATTGCTCATTCTCGAGCCTAATACGTACACCTAGCCGCATTAAATGTATATTTTCACGCGTAAAACGGCTGGGGCTGTAACAATGCTCAATCTCAGCGAGTACAGAAGGCCAACGATGCAGTGAAACGGGCCTTGGTACAAGTATGGCCAAAGGTGCTGAAGTATGCGGCCAAAAAAAAGACTACTGGGCGCCTTTGGGCCCAAATAAGGTGCACCTGGTGTTTTTGAGTCAATTATTTTGTTAATTATGCGTGACAGATGCGATTTTCATCACTCAGGTGCACTGAATTCAAGTAGCAACCTGCCCCACGCAACAATTCGCGTCTACAATGAAGACGGTCGCCATGTAGGTGGTATACATGCCCCTGAAGATCGTGAAGCCTCGGCCACCTTCAGAGGGGGTATCCACAAAAAGGCTTACCATGGAGAGCAAAGGGTGGAAGAAAAATTCGTTTTCTCTGTCTTTGTTTAGGCATAAAGGCATGGGATGTCTTATTTTACTATTCTCCTAATGTACATTCACCTATTCCTTTGGAAACATCGTATTTTAAATATCTCTCTTAAAGGTAACCTCGAATAAGAACACTAAATGAGGTCTAAAGGCCCATAGACAGCCTGCGGGCTTGACGCGGGCAAACAGCCTATCTGGGAATACATGCGGGCTTGACGTGGGCAAACAGCCCATTTTGGCATACACGCGGGCTTGACGTGGGCAAGGAGCCTGCCGCAGGCAATCACGCGTACAGAGTGCCCACAGCGGGCTCCTCGTATTTACCATAGCCTGTCTGGAAGAGGTCTCTATTCAGTCAAGACTTGTTTCACATTTCTATTCTACCCCTATTTTCATTTAATATTTAATCAAGACTCTTACTTTCACTTTCTTTCTGATTTATTCTCCCCATGAACCGCACTCGAGACTTGGTGTAATTCAAAGGGTTGCATTCGCATTCGATTTTATATTTTTTATATTTTATTTTCCACATTTACACTGATCTAGTCTCTTCACCGCTAGAAAACATATATAAACCACCCACCTCGCCGTCCCTTGTCTCTTATAACTTTGCCCCAAACAACACCTTCTACGCTGACTATCACTGTGCAGACTATGTTGGAGTGATTTCTTGTTCTTCCTTCTACTAAAATGTTGGCTTTAAATGGCCAATAGTAGCGATAATATGTGATTGAAAAGGAGTGTCGTACCACATCCAGTCCACCAAGACTTTGAGAGTAGCAGCAATCATCGACTTCACTTGAGCTTCATTAGAAACATCTGTGATGCACTTGATCGTCTCCCTCCCCATTTTCTTGACCTTATTTCAAACTTGATCAAGGCTTTTGCTCTGACAAATGTTGTTTAAAACAATATTATATCCATCTCTAGCTAGGTGGAGAGCAATAGCCCTACTGATTCCACTTCCTGCTTCTGTAATGAGTGCCACAGTCGTGAGAGCCATGGAAAAGACAGTTTGAAAGGGTGCTTGGAATTTGAAGTCAGTTTAACACCATTGATTTATAAAACAGAACTTTGGCATGTATGGGAATAGAAGCAATTTTCTGAGAATTTTGATCAATAGTGAACTCATGGGTTAGTGAGGTTATTGAATGAAAATTTCCCATTATACAACGCCAAGTCAGATGGCATTCAAGGTGCGAGCAGTACTAATATAAACCAGGTTACGGTAAGGGAGGATTGTGCACTGAGTCTGTTTCAATCTCCTTGTGAGAGGAAGATTTCGTTCATTCATGAGCAGAGGTACTGTCATGGAGAGTACAAGTCTTGGGTTGGCTGAGAAGCTGAGTGGAACGCCATACGAAGAATAGGTGTGGTATGTTTTCTCAGAAGGCATGTCCATGTGACCACATTACAATGACTACTTACGACGACTACTTTACATCAAGGTAAAATACTGAGTGTATGCCTAATTTTGTCCTTCCTCTTGTCCTTCTCTAATCAAATGATTGGATTCATTTGACCCTTTTATAGGCGGTATTTTTTTTTTTTTGTTCTTTGACTGATATTGGGTGGTGATCATAGGGCATTGACTTCGCTGTAGATAGATTTTCTGAGAGAATCAGACATCTTGCCTATACCCCAAACCTATTTTTATTGGGTCAGCTGGTTGAGGAAAGGAGCAAAATAAATAATAGGGTTATACAAACTTTAATGTCATCGGCAATGATACTCCTCAACTCCAATGAGAAATCAGACTCGGATTCATACACTATTAAATGCGGCTAGGAAATCTTCATTACCATCACCATCATTTTCATTTGGAAGAACCATAAGCATTGTATCAATGCGGTTTCTTTAAAAAATCGAGTGCCTGAAAACAAACTTGCAAAAAAAAAAAAAAAAAAAACAAAATAAATAGTGTTCCATTCATCTCAGGATTTAGGTAATGGACTACATGCTGGCGGAAGCATATAACTGTGCATACATGCATACATATATGGTTTGCCTCCCCTAGTATAGGGCATGGTAAGTCGCTCTTCTACCTTTGTGCACATATTATCAACCATACCTAGATCTTTTTATCACCTTTCTTTCCTTCTTATATCCATCTCACTCCTATTTTCTTTCACTCCAGAAATGTTGAAGCACTATCGAGCTCCTTAACAGCGTGAGGTTGATGAAATGACCTCGAGACTTCAGAACCCAGGAGTAAGATAGCAGAGAGAGAGCCGAGACTGCAAGAGCAAAAGGGCAGAGGGGGCTAGACGACAGAAAGACAGAGACAGAGACTCAAAACTAGGTGGGCGAGAGTTGAGGCAATGTTTCAAAGTATTGAAATGATGAGTGCGGTGACTGATGCTGGAGTCAATTGAACAGCAAGGAAGGAAAGAATAATTATTCAATGATTATCTTTGTAGAGAACGTGATCAGGCTATGCCTGAAATGTTCTCTTTTTGTTTCTGTTATCTATTCTCACAGTCGCTAGGTACTTAAGTAGAAATTTTGTACTTTTGTACTTTGGCTTCCCCCAAGATGGAATGACCCACAGTTTGACAGTTTCTCTTCTCTGACAGGATCGACATCAGACGCCACAAGTGCATTGTATTTGTATCATCGAGGTTGACATTGGGAGGTCCCACTGAGGTTGTTTCATCGACCTCAATTGTTGAACGAACTCACGTCCTTCATCTTATCATAACGAGGCCCTTTATGTACAAAATTCTTCAGTGTAGAGAGTCGAGTGGCAAAAGCCACTGACAATGAAAGAAAAAGAATTGAAGTTTCATACCCAATGTCCAACTGGACAGAAACAAGAAATTTCCTTGTCCTCCCCCTTGGAGAGGATGATTCTCTCTCCCACTTCCTAGATGCCAAGATACATGGCCGATGTTGCTGTCGTATGTTGGAGAGACGAGTGCGAAGGCTAGTTTTATACTGAGTTTTGTCCCTGCAGTGACTTGATAGTTGGAAATTGAGGTTGCGTTAAGTTTTGTGAGCCAAATAGAGTGTAGGCTACTCTGCAAGAGTGGTAGGTAGGGGAAAACAAGAGCAGGTGAGGATGGTGGTTGCAGTAAGGGATGGTGATCGGCCAAATTGGGTATAGCCGATCACTCATGCCTACAATATGCAGGACTCCTCAGTCATTTGCTTCGTGTAATGTGGGGTCTTTGCTAAGAGATGCCCTATATGGCCACTGGATCCTAGAGATTCACCACGCTACCCAGAGATTTTGGTCGCAGGCCGGTCATGTTGTATTCACACACATTCCCAAGCCATTTCCTGAACGTCTCCTCTTTTCCTGAAGGCAGGATGGATTGACAGCAAGAGTTTTAGAGTGTATGCTAAGGGAAGTTGATTGTAAGCTATTGAATGTATATGTTTCTGGGCATCAGTGCTTAATCAAATATGCTGATGGACAGAATGAAAGCAGGTATTGTGGGAAGAGTAGAATGCCACATCCAGGTTAATGACTCATCATCTTATCAACAAGTGGGAGTCACAAAAAAATGTACAGTACCACTCAACGATTCAGGATGGACTATTGTAGGGAGAATGATATAAAAAAGATACTTGATCATGAATGGGTCCTACTTCATGGAAACAAATATAACAATTGTCAGCAGGAGTGAACGAGATTCTTCATCCTTCCGGTTTCTTCAGTCATAAAACCGGCCACCATTGATATTGATCTGTGAGTTGAACAGAATTAGCAGGGCCCACAAAAAATGAAACGACTAACACTTTGCCCTTGGAGAAGAAATTTCATTAGATAAAGTGTAGAGTGACTGAATTTGATGCCCTTACCAGTGATATATTGTGCTTCCTTTGATACTAGATAAGACACTAAACCTGTAACTTGTTCAGGAGTTCCAATCTCTCTGGTTTCTTCTGACAGCTTGCCACTCTTTACAGGGTCCTTCATTGCCATTGCAACTTGAATAATATCACACATTAACAGCCATCATGGTAAACAAAAGGAGAACGCACTCAGTGGTGTATTCACAGGACCTGGAATCTGGAGTGAGTTTTAATTATGCTATGCAAAAACTTTAGTATATGTACCAGGTGCATATGCATTGACTGTAATCCCATGAGGCTTTAGTGCTGAAGCTGTGCAATTTATATAAAATAGTTAGTTTGTGCAAAGGAAGAGCAGAGATATCTACTAACCAGCGCTCTGAGTCAATGACCGCACAACAAATTTTGTGGCACTATATAATGGCAAAATGTCACTTCCTAAGTAGGTTTTTTGTATCAGGTGGCTATACTCATCCCTGAAATTACCAACCTTGCTTTCCTGCCAGTGAGCAGGCACCAATTATCCTACCACCCCTTCCTTGCTCAATCATTTGTAGAGCAGTGTATTTGTAGCACAAGAACGACCCTTTGCCATTGACATTGAAAATTCTGTCCCAGTCTTCCAAAGTATCTGATATGTATGGAATGATGAAGAGACTAGATCGGTGTAAATGTGGAAAATAAAATATAAAAAATATAAAACCGAATGCGAATGCAACCCTTTGAATTACACTGAGTCTCAAGTGTGGTTCGTGGGGAGAATAAATCAGAAAGAAAGTGAAAGTAAGAGTCTCGATTAAGTATTAAATGAAAATAGAGGTAGAATAGAAATGTGAAACAAGTCTCAACTGAATAGAGACCTCTTCCAGACCTATGCCGTTTCGATTAGAACCTTCACGATGAGGGGCTAAGCTCGCGACGACTGTCCTCAATAGGATGGGTTAGACACCTATCTAGGAGGGGTAGCGAGTCCGCCCTAGTGATGCCTCAACAAACTCAGAGAGCCTTGACCTGCCTTTGCACTTCGAGACAGACTGCAAGACCAGTCAAGCTAGCACCAAATGCTATTGCGATCCTATTAGACCAGTGAAGATACTCTCTCAAGCAGAACACAAGTCCTTCCGAGTTGAGAAAGAACTTTAAGAAATGCTTAGAACACTGCAAAGTTTAACCAAACTTGATTTCACTCGCACAGTGCTTGGGCAAAGATTCAATTCCGAACCTCATCCTTGACTGGCAACTATATACGATACACAATAAAAAAAAACTGAGACAAAATAAACAAATATGAAACAAATAACAAAGTCCATATCCAGCGCTGAATGGGTATAGCCTCCTCGACTCTTCATCTTCCACCAATCAACAGCCTCAACTATTCAGTCTCCTCAACTGAACATTGCATTTGTCTAATCTCCCGCTCCTCATTGGCTAACAAGCTTCCAACCCTAGACCCTAGTCTATAAACTCTCAAGACACATCCCCCACTGATTAACCCGTCAATAAGATGTCCTTGATTAGACTAAGCTTCTATCTTGCCTTTAGTTGCTTCGAGATTATCACTATTACGGCCTGATCCAGAGTCTCGACCAACAATTCCAACAGTCTTGCTTCAGGTTAATTCAGTCTCGACATGTGTGCTTCACTTATTGCCTAGCCCTTCTCCATTAGGTAGGTAGTAGTTATTGATCCAGCCTAGCATAAGGTCTGCTAAAGGAACCGCACTCCGCTAAGTCCTTGAGCCATCCCATAACCAGTCTCAATGAGATTTCCCAATACAGTTTCCCTAGACTCAGCCTTGAGACTTCCATTTTAAAGTCCTCGAATGCAATTATATTTCCCCTAACAGTACAGTTTTCCTGCTAGGAACTGCAGATGCAATCTCGACTGATCCCTAGTTTGCCCTGTCTTCACACATGTCCTCAACTGATCTCATTACTAACGGGGTGATTGATTACTCATTCTCAAGTCTAATACATACACCTAGCCACATTAAATGTACGTTTTCACATGTAAAACGGCTGGGGCCGTAACAACGAAACAATGTTAGTGATGTATTTTCAAGTTTTTGAAGCTTTCTTACTCTGGAGGATAGGCTTCATAATAGCAATACCCACATTCGCTACCATCTGTTGTCCATCCGCATGTCCTAGTGGTGAGCAATAATATATAATTAGGAAGTAGTGTCACCATACCACATCCAATCCACCAAGATTTTGAGCAGTAGCAGCGACCATCAACTTCACTTGAGCTTCATTAGAAACGTCTGCAATGCACTCGATCGTCTCCCTTCCCATTTTCTTGATCTCATTTTGAACTTGAACAAGGCTTTTGCTCTGACGAATGTCGTTTAGGGCGATATTATATCCGTCTCTAGCTAGACGAAGAGCAATAGCTCTACCGATTCCACTTCCTGCTCCCGTGATGAGTGCCACTGTCGTGAGAACCATAGGGAAGATGCTTTGAAAGGGTGATTGAACTTTGAAGTCGGTTTAACACTGTTGATTTATATCATAGAGTGGCATGTATGGGAACAGAAGCAACTGTCTGAAAATTTTAATCAATGATGAACTCGCGGGTTAGTGACATGATTGAATGGTTTTTTCCCATCATATAGCGCTCGGCCAGCGGCATATAAGGTACGAGCAGTACTAGTGCGAGCCAGGTCATGGTAAGGGAGGGTTACATGCTGAATCTGTTCGGAATTACAACTCTTTTGTTGACAAAGCTGAGAAGCTGCACGGAACACCATGCAAAGAATGTGTGTAGTATGTTTCTTCACAAGGCATGGCTGTGTGATCACATCATGATGGATACCAAGCGTAGGCCTCAATTTTACCTTCCCTCTTGTCCTTCTCTGATCGAATGATTGATTCATTTGACCCTCTCGTAAGATGTGGTTCTTTTTGTTCTTTTGGCTGATACCTAGTATTATATATGGAGCAGCATCATTCAAGATTACAAACAAAGTTGTGATGCTCTTGTACATGCCTCCAGCAACATCGACTATCATTGAATTTGCATGCGTTTACTCATAGTCAAATCATTCCATTTCCTTCAGTTGTAAACCCGACCACCATTGATATTTACCTGTGAGTTGGTCAGAATCAGCGGATATCACGAATATGTGAAATGACTAACGCTTTGTCCTAGGGTAAAATTATATTATCCATTTAGTAAGAAATTATGCGGTGGGCTAGTATTTGGTCCTTACCAGTGACATATTGTGCTTCCCTTGAAACTAGGTATGAGACTAATGCTGCAACTTGTTCAGCAGTACCAATCTCTCCACCAACGTGTTGTTGTATTCCATCATGCTGCGCAAGACTATCCGCTAATGCCGCAACTTAAATGAACTTTCAGCATCGTACGATTTCGCTAGTGAGCCAAAAGAGAACGCACGCATCGGTGTGTTGACGACGCCTAAATTTTCGGAAAGTGTAGTATTAATTGTGTTAGAGGACTATTTTTGAGTAAACATACCAGGTGCATATGCATTGACAGTAATCCCATGAGGTTTCAGTGCAGAAGCTGTATATCCATACCAGTCGATTGGTACTTGCAAGGAAAGCGATAATGACTTACCAGCGCTCTGAGTTAACGACCTCACAGTAAATTTCGTAGCACAGTATATCGCTCCCACATCCAAGGCTAAGCGAGTTTAATAGTCGTACTCGTTTCAAAAAAGATACCCACCCTGTTTTCCCATTTGCGAAGAGGCTCCGATTATTCTGCCACCCCTCCCTTGTTTGATCATTTGTTGAGCGGCATATTTATAGCATAAGAATACGCCTTTGCCATTGACATTGAAAATTTTGTCCCAATCTTCTAGTGTAGCTGGTGTTTGACGGAACAAAACAAGGTTAAGGGCGCATTGCAAATATTTTGAACGTCTCTTACTTTGGAGGAAAGTTTTCGTAGTACCGATACCTGCATTTGCTACCATCTATTGTAATACCCTCGCATAGGCTAGTGGTTAGCGATAGCCTATAAGCAAAAATAATCTCTTACCACATCCAATCCGCCTAGGTGTTTGGTAGCGGTATCAATCATCATTTCCACTTGGCCTTCATTAGAAACGTCCGCGATGCATTCAATAGTCTCTCTTCCCATTTTCTTGATCTCATCCCGAACTTGGTCGAGACCTTCGTGTCGATGAACGTCATTCAAAGCAATGTTATACCCATCCCTAGCAAGACGGAGAGCAATAGCTCTGCCAATCCCACTTCCAGCTCCCGTAATAAGTGCCACAGCATTCAGAGCCATTGGAACGAAGATGCTTTGAAAGGGAGGTTGACTTCTGAAGTCAAGTTGACATTATCAATTTATGAAGAGGAGTGGCATCTATGGGAATAGAAGCAGTCTCCTTTGAATTGTAACCCACGATGACCTCGTAGATTTGCGACGTTGGTAATTTCATCTGACAAAGCGGAGTCAGGCGGCATATACCAAGGCAGGCGGAAGGTCAAAATGAGTGAATAGCATAAGATGGCTTACAATCGACTGAGTTGCACACAAAACCCATAGCCCCCAGTAAGACAGCAATTCCGACGTACATACAGGCTCAGCAGAGGTAAAGTCATAGAAATTATGGTTCTCGCGTTGACGGGGACTGAACCGAAGAAGCCGATGTTTATTTGCTTCTGTTTACTTCTCGCACTCGGCAAGGCCGCGTCAGCCATAGATCTTTCTCTTTATTTTCTCTCCCCCTTTTCTTTTTTCGTTATCTTTTTATCATATCTTGAACGAGCTTTTTTTTAGCCGTTTGTAAGAGATACTCTTTTACTAGTTTTTGTCCCGAAACCCAGTGTTGAACTATTACGCACTGTCATTTAAGATGGAATTTCATCACTCTTAAAAGTGTTAGAATTAACGAAGAATATAACTATCAATCTGAATTTCTGCAACTAGACAATCGAGGAAACTATGAGTCCTCGTCATAAACTTTCATCCCCACAAGGACTGTCCGAAACATATATTCGGTTACTCCTGCAATCAATAGTCAAACAAGTAATCTAAGCCAGCATAATCAACTGACCTTCCTCCTCTAGCAACGGTTTGGCCATAGCCTCCCTCTCGCTTTCTTCAAATTGGACTACAGAATCACCCTTCTTGTAGTTCATGAGCCTCTCGGATTGTGTGACTATCATGTACTCCAATTCTGCTGAAGTTTCTCCAATAAGATTACATCCAACTTTGTAAGGTCGGACCTTGTCTTGAATAGCGAATAAAATGTCCCCCAGGTCGTCAACATCCAATTCTTCGCCGGTGATGCGAGTCGCCCGGTCGGTAGCAGTTCTAGGGCTGAGGACGAAGCCGCCCCATTGGTAATGGTGAACAGCGGCCATTACTGGGATGGTGAGCGCTGGGCAGAGAGACAGAAAAGAAAGTGAAACCACGTCCACGCCTGGCAGTCGAGATCGTGCAAGGTACTCAAACATTTCCTATTCCGGAATGCCCATTGATGTATATCATCACGCTGGATAGAACTAAGTATCTATGAATCAAGATCGTTTTGATTCCTAACAATTTTGCGATTTCACAGGTGAATCGATGGAATTACATCACTACCCTTGAAAGTATGTTTATTCTTTCTAGTAGGACTTGGATGAAAGGCTAAGTAAAATCCACGAAGAATATATAGTAATTATCGGTCTAAATTTCGACAGCTAGGCAATCGAGGAAGCTATTAAGTTTTCGAGAGTGAATCACGAAGCTGCCACTCCCGCATGGACTGTCTGAAACACGTATTCAGTCACACCTACAATCAATAGTCAAACAAGTAATCTAAGCCAGCATAATCAACTGACCTTCTTCCTCTAGCAACGGTTTGGCCATAGCCTCCCTCTCGCCTTCTTCAAATTGGACTACAGAATCTCCCTTCTCATAGTTCCTGAGCCTTTCGGATCGTGTAACTATCATGTACTCCAATTCTGCCAAAGTTTCTCCAATAAGGTTACATCCAACTTTGTAAGGTCGGACCTTGTCTTGAATAGCGAATAAAATACCTCCTAGGTCATCAACACCAAATTCTTTGCCAGTGATGCGAGACGCCCAGTCGGTAGCAGCTCTAGGGCTGAGGACAAAACCGCCCCATCGGTAGTGGTGAACAGCGGCCATTACTGGGAGGGTGAGCGCCGGACAGAGGAACAAAAAAGAGGTGAAACCATGTCCACACCCGGCAGCCGAGCAAACCGGGAAATAATGGTCCTCAAAATTTTCCTATTTTGGAATGCCCGCATATGTATTTCATCACGCTGTATAGAACCATATCCAGACTATATCTATGAATCAAGATCGTTTTGGTTCCTAATAATTTTGCGATCTCACAAGCATATGGAATGCGGGAAGGGCCTGCCCTCGAAAAATCGCCAAGACTTACCAAATGTGGGTGTATGTGAGAGGACCCATGGCACCGGGTCACACGCAAAACAATAACATGACCTTTTATGATATTCCATGACATTTAATGATATTTCTTATGTGCAAGTACCAAAACGGAAACGGGCAAGTACCAAAATGGGCAAGATAATGAAATTGGCAACAGTAATAGTCACGACAAACATCTTCCTCATGTCATAGTATTTTTTGAAGCAGGCAAACCTACCGTGCAATGGAAAGACACGTCGCTTGTTAAGATAAGGGTGGGATGCGAACAATAGAAACACGAAGTCCGATCCGGGCGCAGCCACAAGCGCACGCTGAGCGCACGTGTCTCCAGCGTGTTACTACTTCGTTGATCCGGGCCGAGGGATGATGTGACATGTCACCACTCCCTCGCTCTTCCCTCCTATCATCACGGCACCACGTTCACTCGCTCTCTAACCCTCGCCGTATCCCCTGCTGCAACGTTTTGCCTCATGTGAGTTAATACCACAGACCGAGTCACTTACCTTGACAAGCCCCTCGGTCATTCCAGATTGTCCCTGGGCTCATACGGACATCGTTTAATCGGCCACTATCATTCCGTCTACGATTCAGGGACTTGGATATAAACATACGGTGAAGCAGAACCACTCAGAAAGGTACGATACTCTCCCTTTTGCTTTACCCAGATGGCTTATGTGTCAACTCTTTGCTTCAGTACGCCTGTCGCGTGTCTTCAAACAAATTGAATAGAAGTCGAATAGTCCCTAAACTCGATCGATGGCCCTCAGCATACACAGAAACATCTGGAGCCTTTGGCACGTTGTTTATGGGAGGTGGTGGGCGTGTTGGGTATCTCGACTTGCCCCCACTCCAACTTGCCCTTGCCGCTTCTGCTTCAGTGATTCTTTCCGATTTGACGCCCTGCCTGTCATCAGTTCTACATTAACTTGGTTTGCACGTCGCGCAGAGACCATTGAGATGGCAGGACCACCTCGATTTAACTCCTCGTATACTTCGACCAGGCTAACGAGTCGTTGTTGGAAGAGATTCGACCCCCCGCTTCTTGCGATCCAGGCTGCCGTCGCGCAGCAAGACATTCTTCCTGAACGTCCGGACGATCAGGTGCACCGGGGAGGAGGTTGCTTTGCAGGGGATAAAGACCGACGATTGCGACAAACCACATCCGCAGCCTGTCACCGCTGCTAAGCTTTGCCTCATGTAAGTGGTTACACCCGGAAAAGGTGATTTGCACTAACAACTTACCAGACTAATTTACAATCACCTCGGCCCGACACACTCTCTACTTCTGACGCTGGGCTTCCAGTGTCTCACATCCTATGTTATGGCGGGCTTCTGCTATATCTACTACTTGTTTATCTTGCAATCTGAAACACTTTCGCTGGCGTTCAACATTGGAGGCGTATATATCAACCTTGGCAACTTGTAGACACGTGGAGGGCGTCATTATGCGGGTTAGGAAGCCCCTTCGAAGTCCGGTTCGCCCTTCGCGCCTCCACCTCTGCCTCTCACGTCACAAGCGACTACTGCGACACCACCGTCGCAAGCCCCCTCGTCTACTACAACACCACCGCCATTCTCGACTTTGAATGGCGCGCCAACTCCCCCACTTCGCGTCGACACCACTGTATCCTCTCCCGCTCCTGCTGTACCACACGTACCAACGCCGGGTGCGAATAATTCATCTTCACTCGGAAATTTTGGACTTATCGTGCTTTAGAGGCTATCTCGCGCTACCCCACAATCCTCTGCACCCAAATTCGTATCACAGAAATGAAATAGTTTAGCGGCTAGGGAGGATGAGCGAAATGATGTCGTATATACCTTCGTTACTCCTGTTGAACTGGGGTACAGGAGTTCACTCAAAAGCCGAGCCTGCAGCCGAAGACCTGTTTTCCAACCTAGCATAAGTTGCACTTGAATTGGCTTACACATGTTTACCGGTCGCATATCCTCTTGCTTCAGTCAACGCGCGTATAGGCCTGGCCATGGTCTCGTTGGCAATCTTCATAAAGCTATATAACAGTTGATCGAGTCAAAATTAGAGGAAAGAGCGAGGCAGAACAAAAACAATACCAATAGACGACGTTGTCCAAGCTGAATTCATCACTATGACTGACATTAATTTCTTTGCGAGTTCCTCAAACAACACTCGGGAGGTAGCTTTTCAGATTTACCGAATATCTTGGGGAAATAATCCGGGATTAGCCATCCTAGCATCAAATTTGCATCGGTTACGGCTAAAGGACCTCCTTTACTGTGGGCATAATGAGAGCTGTTGGCAAAGTCCATGTGGATCCACTGACCTATAAGATGCTAGACTAGGTTGAGCTCCCGCGCTCTCGGAGCCAGCGAGAAAAATAGTTCGTTACGACTCGAAAAAGTGAGGCAAGAACCGCCCCCAGCCGCAACGATATTAAAATCAAGTTGCGGTGATTGCCAGTGGATGGTAACTCCAGCCGTAGTCGTTTCATAAACAACCTCATATCTACCATCGAATCTGGAAACGTCCGTCGAAGTTCCACCTGAGTTCCACCAACGTCTAATCTAAAAGTAGAATAATATCAGTCCAGGACCCTGAGAAAGAGGAAGGGCAAATCACCCACCCAATGGTATGTTTTTTAAGTTTAGCATCCCAACTCGTTAAAGCATATCCCACAACACCACCAGCCGGTCTACTCAAAATACCTTTCAGCCCCGAAAACCTTCCCAAATGCACCAACCCACCATCAGCTAACCGGGAAAAGTAGGAGTGGGGGTCAGAACATGCCGTTGCTTCTTCACATTTAACCTCCTATTTTCGGTACCTCCACTGTTCGGCGGGCAACCCGATCGATAGGGTTATGCATTTATCTCTCTGCTCGAGGGGTCAAGTCAGGAACAGTTGAATAGAACCCGACTGGCAAAGTAAGACCCAACGAGGAAAAGAAACCTGCAGCGGGCTCCTTGTATCTCTGGTAGCTCTCCTCATGTTAGAAGCATTTGCCACGCATTAAATAGTCTCTCTTTACATTTTCTTGATCACATCCCGAATTTGGTTCGTACCAACGAACGTCATTTAAAGTATATCCATCTTTACCGAGATGGAGAGCAACAACACTACCGATTCAATTCCGGCTCCAGTAATGAGCATCAACGTTCAGAGCTCGGAGCTATCAGAAAGAAATGTTTTGGAGAGGGATTTGATGACTGGAAGTGGGGATTTTTCTGATAAATCGATGGAATTTCATCACCATCCTCGAAAAGCGTATTCGTAGTTTCTTATATGACTTGGGTGATGGGCAAATTAGAATTAACGGTGAATATAGCTATCTACAGCCATCAATCGACATTTCGGCAGCTAGAGAATCGAGGAATCCATTGGTCTTCGAAAGTGAATCATGAAACTGCCATTGACACTCGTACGGTCCGAAACACATATTCGGTCACTCCTGCAATCAACAGTCAGATAAGTAATCTAAGCCAGCATGATGAACTGACCTTCTTCCTCTAGCAATGGTTTGGCCATAGCCTCCTTCTCGCCTTCTTCAAATTGGACTACAGAATCACCCTTCTTATAGTTCCTGAGCCTCTCGAATTGTGTAACTATCATATACTCCATTTCTTCCATTGTATCTCCAATAAGGTTACATCCAACTTTGTAAGGTCGAACCTTGTCTTGAATAGCATATAAAACGGCCCCCAGGTTTTTAACAGTCAATTCTTCGCCGGTGATGCGAGACGCCCACTCGGTAGCGGTTCTAGGGCTGAGGACAAAACCGCCCCATCGGTGGTGGTGGACAGCGGCCATTACTGGGAGGGCGAGCGCTGAGCAGAGAGACAGAAAGGAGGTGAAACCACGTCCACACCTGGCAGCCGAGCAAGCCGTGAAATGACCCGTATAAGGTCCTCAAAAATTTCCTATTTCGGAATTCCCGCAGGGCCCTTATGTATATCACGCTGAGCTTCACGCTCGGAAAATATCAGTCATAGCGTCAATGATATCAGTATTGGTTTTATCACACTAGAATTTAAGCCTTGCAAGGAAATCTGCCCATGAAACGTATATAATCCGTTCACCTTGCGCTCGTTTGCTTTTACCTTCCTCAAAATAAATTCCGAATTTCACATGTTCTCACTATCAATCAGACTCCCCATCTACTAAATTGTCCGTAGATATATACATACAATACATACTAGTACTCACAAAGTAATATACAAATGCCTAGTCGTTAAAACCGCCTTCGAACCAGGAACAAGCACAATAGTCTGAGTATTATCAATAATCACCGCAGGTCCCTCAATTTCATCTCCCACAGTCAATTTATCCAACACGAACACTGGAGTATCTTTAACCCTGCCGACAGTGTCGAAATATACACTGCGATAAGAATCAGCTGTATTTGATGCTATGGTTTTGACTAGATTTAGCGATCGTAAGGCGTTGTGTTCGCTGTAGACAGATTTGCCGAGGGAGTCAAATGTTTTGCCTATGCCCCGAACCTGTTTAATTGGGTCAGCTGGTTAATAAAAAGAAGGAAAGAGATAGTAGAGTTGTACGAACTTTGATATCGTCGACAATGACACTCTTCGACTCCAACAAGAATCCAAACTCGGATTTATACACCCTATTAAAGGCGGCCAAGAAATCTTCATTGCCATCACCGTCGTTTTCGTTTGGAAGCACCATAAGTGCCGTATCAGTGCCTTTCAAAAGAAAGAATAACAATCGAACATTAGCAGACGAACCCCGAGAGGGAACAAAACGAGGTCTTCGCACCTTCAAACCTCATATTCAACATCCTCTCTATACGAATCCTCTTATCTTCAAACCCTTCCCGTTCAAGTTCAGCTCGAACTTGCTTGGTCAATTTATCTAATCTCGATAAAAGGCCATCACGATTTTGAGGTGTATAGAATGTTGATGAGGGCTCTTGCAATTCATACGCTCTACGGAAGGAACACCTCAGCAAAGGGGACCACTAAGGGGGGACATTAGACGTACCGATCCGCTAAAGCAAGCCCATAAGCCGATAAGATAGAACTATATCTATGAATCAAGATCGTTTTGATTCCCAATAATTTTGCGATTTCACAGGCATGTTGACCACCAGCACCACCGAAGGATGCCAGTCTAAATAAGATAAACCAAGGGATATTGAGAGGTTGCGTAACAAAAGAAGGATACCGAGTAGACTTACACGTGTTTACCAGTTGCATATCCTCTAGCTTCAGTCAACGCGCGTATAGGCCTAGCCATGGTCTCGTTGGCGACCTTGATAAAACTATATAACAAATGATCGAGTCAAAATTAGAGGAAAGAGCAGGGGGGAAAAAGAATAATACCCGTAAACGACATCGTCCAAACTAAATTCACCACTATGACTGGCATTAATTTCCTTTGCGAGTTCCTCAAACAACACTCGGGAGGCGTTGATATCCAAAGGTTCTTTTTCAGATTTACCGAATATCTTGGGGAAATAATCCGGGATTAGCCGTCCTAACATCAAATTGGCGTCGGTTACAGCTAATGGACCTCCTTTACTGTAGGCATGATGAGAGCTGTTGGAAAAGTCCATGTGACTTTGAGGATCCACTTACCGGTAACATGCTGGGCCAGGCTGAGCTCCCGCGCTCTCAGGGCCAGCGAGAAATAGTCCGTTACGGAAAGTGAGGCAAGAACCGCCCCCAGCCGCGACGGTATTAATATCAAGTTGCGGTGATTGGATAGTAACTCCGGCCGTAGTCGTTTCATAGACAACCTCATATCTACCATCGAATCTGGAAACGTCCGTCGAAGTCCCACCAACGTCTAATCTAAAAGTAGAATAACATCAGTCCAGGACCCTGAGAAGGAGGAATGGCAATTCACTCACCCAATGATAGGTTTTTTAAGTTTAGCATCCCAACTCGTTAAAGCATAGCCTACAACGCCACCAGCCGGTCCACTCAAAATACTTTTCAACCCTGAAAACCTTTCCAAATCCACCAAGCCACCATCAGAGCCCATGAATTCAACTCTTGGACTCTTGATTTTAGCATCCCTTAACTTCTCGTCGAAATTGTCGAAAAATCCATCCAGATATTCTCTAAGTATAGGGGTAAGATACGCATCAGCCGTCGAGGAAACACCTCTAGGAACCACTTTGATCATAGGTAAAAGTTGAGCAGATTCTGAAACTTGAGTGAAACCGATGGAACGAGCCAGGGAACCGACGGCGAGTTCGTGATCCGGATAAGTGTATGAATGAACGAGAACGATGGCTATAGAACGATATCCTTCGGAGTAGAGATCTCTAAGATCCTTTTCTATCGCTTCTAGATCTAAAAAAAGGAGAGCTGTGAGGAAAGTATTTAGTCTGTGAGATCAAACATACCGGGTTTCTTGATTATCCTGACAGCTTCACCACTAATACCCCTAACAATTTCGCCGGGACCTTCAGCAAGCCCTTCATTATCCCATCCTTTACCTCTGTACCCTCTTGTAACCTTTCCATCGTCATCAAATTGAATCCCATGTTCTTCCGCCTGAGGGTCGGAAGTATACCCCACGAGCGTCACCCGCTCGTCAACTTCAACGACTTTAGAATATAGTGGCGGAGGGCGACGGATATTTAAATCAAAAATCTTGGGACGTGATTGATTACCGATGAGTAAGAGATCTTTGAAACCTTTGGTTATCAAAAGAGCGTGTTTGTGTCCTTTGCGTTCCAGTAGAGCATTTGTGGCGACCGTAGTGGAGAGACGGATATAGTCTGAGCGAAGGGTCAAAAACGTGTCCGGTAAGCTCGAATGTCGAGGGATGATTGGCACCGAAGATTGCAAAATTTCACGCACCAATCTTATCAGTGTTTAAAGTACTTCCTCTAGGGATAGCTTTTCCAGTGACCCGTTCCAGAATTCGCCTGATACCTTCCGTAGGCGCATCCTTATAGTTAGCAGTATCTTGCGATACTGTTGAATAAAATCACATTTCAGCATACGCTACGTAAAAAGATAAGTTTGAGACGTACAAAGTTTCACCACAAGTTCCTTGTCTTTTCCCGGATGATCTGGGTCAGGATAGGAACTATAACACCAGAAATACGACGATATGTTTCAAGCTAGAGTTCAAGTATAAGGTGACGCACGCATGTATATCGCAAAATGTTCCACCCCTATCGGCACAGATGCGAATAGATCGGTCAGGGATTTCTTTCGCCGGCATAACAATGATCAAGAAGCCTTCCAAGTTAAGGCAGAGGGCACGTAGTGGGTGTTATGAGCAATAGACGAGCACTGGGACAGTGGCGAGAAGGTGAAATGCTGTTGAAAATTTGCCGACGTAAGGGTATTTATCTCATTTGGGGGTTTCGGAAAACGTACGGAATGCCTATCCCAAGCTGATGGTTTGGGGTTGATCGATAGCTTATTCGCGATAAAGGTCCTTCTCCCGCTAGCCCCCAAATGGTGAGGATCTATACAACCAGGCAAACGGGCCGCGGTTGGTTACAGCACAGGGAGTTGGCTCGCTGAGGCCACCACTCGACATCGATGTGACATCACCTCTGGGGTTAGGGTTTCCCAAATTTAGCCTTCGGACTCGACACGGAACAACAGGCCAACGCGCCCAGCTTGAATTCCGTGAAGCAGATCAGTGGCCCACTTGCCAGGGAAGTCCACAAAATGGACTTTTCTGGCGCGGTATCGCAAGGTGCCCACATGGGAGGACAGGCAAAGGAGCGGTTGTGATTCGATTCAAGTTCGACTCAAGTTCTTTCTGTCGCTTCTATTTTCCACGCGACAAACGTGACGTCACCAGACAATGACTGGGATGTGCACTGGTAGCCGTTCTCTGCTCCTTTTCTTCAAGACCCTCTGAGAGCCACTCAACACCTCAAACGTATAAGACATGGTACTCTTACGGGGGCTGGGAATCTAAACAGTCGATGACCTATTTTTGCTTTCGTGCTCTTGCTCTAAACATTCATGTGGTGGCGTTTGAGTTGACTTTGCATGACAGACAAGAAGCCACTCTATGACCTCACTGGTCCCCGATTCGCTGTGTTCTAAAGCTGAGAAATATGTTTCTTCTCCTAACACAGGTCATCCAAATTTAACTATGCTTATTCACTTTCACAGGTCAACTATGCTTTCGAAGCTTTCGTCTTCGTGATATCTCTTGTCATCGCAACATGCCTTACAAGAGCAGAAAGATAAAGATTATGCTTACGCGTCGGCGACCAAATTCCTTATTACATGATTAATTCTAGATCAGTAAACATCAGCCACATGGAAGGGCCTTCTCCGAAACAAAGGACACCTTCCAGAAAACTGGGCTTCAAAACCAAAGGTGGTATCAGATGAAACGGAGTCCCACACTGCCTCAATACCCTAGGCATGCGTAAAGCATTTCCCCGATAGGTGAAAGGTAAATAAAAGGCTAGTTCTGGCCAACAGCGGAGCTAGCGTGCTGACTTTGTCTGCTACGCTAATTCCCAGTTCTACCAAAAAAGGGGGAAAAATTCCAGCTTATCTAGATATTCAGGCATTCTCGATACACCGTTGGGTGCGTCCTCCTTTCGCATACGAATCACTTACACTCTAGGTCTTTGAATAACCCCATCCGACTTCTTCGCTATCAGAAGATTCCAGGATCCTAGACTCGGGTGATTGGAATGTTACCTGTTCCTGTTCTAGAGACACTTGGTGAATGAGTAACAGTAACAGCCAAATACAAAATCGATCTCCAAAGCTCCGACCGCAAAAATGTACTCACCTCATGGCCGAGTTTCAAGATACTCAGAGGTCACGCTCAATACATTAATGTTGAGTGTTACGTACGTAAAGAGATATGATCTAATCACGTTCAACTTGGCAAGCATTCCAAAACTCGAGTATTACGGGAGCATTCCAAGAGAGCGCTCAACATCTAAGTCATAATGGCCATCGGGATGTGGCGAAGTCGGTGGAGATAGGAGCCATGAGGACTCCTTTCGCACCCCAGTAGGTGTTAGACTTTGGGTTCTCAATGATTCAATCAATCTTAGACTTGCGTTTAGTTGTCACACCAGATTTTTACTGCGCGGTGGTGCACAAGCATTATGCTAGGTATAAATTTCCCCTGGTAGGTCATGATTCTTTTCCTCAGTGCTGATAAGGGTGCACTCTACACTAAGTATTTGCCCAGGAACACAGGAGACACAGTCCCTTACAGAAAGTGTAAACGAACCAGTGCTCAATCAAGAGGGATGACATAAATAATGAGAGAGAGCAGGCAGAAAAGGATGTGTGAAGAGCCTGCGCCCGGCCACTTTCCGGCGCGGTGTTAAATAGAAGTAAACAGGCCCCCAATGTTCTCGGCCACGATGGTTGCCTGAGTTTACCTCAGAGGTCGGCCAATCAACCGGATTTGGTGTGTAATGCACTTTTACCATAACCTTTCCTAGTAATACTCCTTCTCCTACTCGTACCTTAAATGACTCGGCTTTGTATGACGGGAAAGAACTCACCCTATAAACTCACGAGTCCATGAGTTCAATGTGACCCCGTGGCCTAATCTTCTAATAGAGCTGCTTCTGTTCCCATAGGCGCCGCTCCGGTCAATATAGTCATGGTGTTAAGTCTCTCAAGGTCAACTGAGTCCTTCAAACTTCCTCTTTCCTATGGCTCTGAACACCGTAGCACTCATTACAGGAGCAGGAAGTGGAATTGGTAGAGCTATTGCTCTTCGCCTGGCTAGGGATGGTTATAATATCGCCTTGAACGACATTCGCCAACACGAAGGCCTCGATCAAGCTCGAAATGAGATCAAGAAAATGGGGAGAGAGACTATTGAATGCATTGCGGATGTTACTAATGAAGCTCAAGTGAAAGAGATGGTCGATGCGACTGCAAAAAAACTAGGCGGATTGGATGTGGTAAGAAGGTCCTTTCGAATCATGTTTCACCGCTCACTATCACGACCTGTGGGGAACCTATAATAGATGGTAGCAAACGCAGGTATCTGTAACATGAAGACATTCCTCCAAAGTAAGAGTGTCCCAAACTTGTACCACCTCCACAGTATCACATCGTTCACAAATTCGTTCCGCAACAACTAGGTACTATAGAAGACTGGGACAAACTCTTCAATGTCAATGGGAAAGGCGTATTCCTGTGCTACAAATATGCTGCCCAACAAATGATTCAACAAGGAAGGGGCGGCAGAATAATTGGAGCTTGTTCCGAAACAGGCAAACGGGGTAGGTGTTCTTTTTTTTTTTTTTTTTTTTTTTGAAATGAGTGCGAAAATATGATTCGCTTAGCCTTTGACGCTGGAACAATATACGGTGCTACGAAATTCGCCGTGAGGTCATTGACTCAGAGTGCCGGTCAGCCAACGGTCTTTTGTTCCCTCGAAAACACTATTAACACATATATATAAACATAGCTTCAGCTTTTAAACCACACGGCATTACGGTCAATGCATATGCACCTGGTATGTTTGCTTAAAGCATTCCGAGCTGAATGATTGATCACGAACATAAAGGCATTGTTGACACGCCGCTGCGTGCGTATCTATCACCTACCAGTATAACCTACGATGCTATATACTCAAATATCCATTAAAGTGACAGCAGCAATGGACGAACTGACCAAACTGGGCATGACGCAGCAAGTTTCTGGACAACTTGGAACTCCTGAACAAATTGCAGCATTAGTCTCGTATCTAGTCTCAAAGGAAGCCCAATATGTCACTGGTAAGTAGCCGGATCCAAACCATCTAACACACTATTATCTAATGCAATTTTTCCATCACAGGACAAAGCGTCAGAGATATTTCTACTGTTTCATGATCCTTCCACTGACTAAACTCAATCTCAGATCAATATCAACGGTGGTTCAATTTTCGACTGAAGGAAAAGAAAGTATCAAGAGCCTCACTGTTTTCCTCAACTTCTCCATTATCTATGACCAGTTTCAACGTTTGTGTGGTAACGCAGTTCGAGAATGTCCTGACTCATTCTTCAATCGACAAAATAACTTTTACACGAGAACTGTATACGATTCTTAAATACACAAAACACACGTTTCACAAAATCCAGAAAAAACCAAAGAATCTCCCAACTCACACTACTCATGCGCAATCACCTCCTTCATAGTAACCCACACCCCCCCCTTCACATGCAAAGTCAAATGCGAAGCCGGCTTAATCTTCTCCCTCTGCTTCCTCGATTCCCTCGGACCTTTCTTCCAATCCTCCGGAACCCTAGCACTCTCCGGTATAGCATCAACATCCACCTTGAAACTATCAAACCTCTGCAACAACCTCACTAAGAAAAACGAGGCTTCATGGTAAGCGAACTGTTGTCCCAAACAAATCCGCGGGCCTGCATTGAATGGAAGGAAGATGAATGGGTTGGGGATCAGATATTTCTGTAATCTCTCATCGATGAATCGGTCTGGGTCGAATTCGAGTGCTATAAATATGAATTCAGTTATGATGGTAAGAACCTTTGACAAGGGGGGGTGATACGCACCATCTGGTCCCCATAGATCTTTTCTTCGGTGCATAACCCACACGCTATATGGCGTCCTCGTATTTGCGGGAATATAATAAGGTTTTCCACCAGGTACCTTCGAAGGCCATAGCGTAGCTTTAAGTGTACACCTCGCGTTGAATGGTCTATGACACCATATAAGTTAAGTTGAAGGATACAGGGCCAGTAGTAGCCGAGGCCACTTACACAGTGGGGTATAATCTCAAAGTTTCTATGAGTCCAAAATAATTCCATTCGTCAGACAGAACATTTCGATAAAAATAGCGACGTCCGTACCGTTGATAGTAGCCCTCAAATATTTCATCTCTTTCAAATCATCATATTCAGGCCTCCTGTAAGGTCCAATTTTTTGTAAGATCTCTTCTCTCAGCCGGGCCAACACATGAGGATTTTCGGCGAGCATGTATACGACGAATGTCAACGTGCTGGCAGTCTGACAAAAACAGGCGAAAAACAAAGTTGATCAGCAGGCACACGTAGATAATATGAATAAGTAACATACCGTATCCCGACCAGCGACCAACAAACTCATAATAGCATCTCTCAAAATCTCCGGATCGTCCGTCTCATTAACCAAATTCTCCAAAAGCGTTCCTTCATCATCTTCCTCCTTACCAACACCCATACCAACAGTCCTCTGACGTTTCTTCTGAACAGCCTCCTCAACAATCGGTTCAATCAAATCTTTCACAATCCTCATCGGTTCCTTAATCCTATCCTTCCAAAACTCCACCAAGGGCCATTGGACACCAAAACGAGATCGTGTTGCCGTTATTAACTGAGCCTCAGAAAAAGCATGAGCGAATCGAGTTGAGAAGTTTTGTGTTTCCGTAGAGTTAGATTGAGAGCAAAGTGGATGATTGTGGGGTAGGGAAGAAGACCGGAAAGAGATTCGACATTGTGACCGAAGAGGAAAGTTGTAGCAGAGTCGAGAGTGAATCGTCCGACAAGGTCCTGTATTCGGGAAACATTTAATCAAGCTCGCACATTATTACTGTACCGGACTGACCTGGATATCGACCGCCACACCTTCTCTGAGGCGCTCAGCGAGTTTGTTCAACGCATGTTCAGAGTGTCGATCGAATATATCAAAGTGGGTTATCCTGTCCCGACTGAAGTATGGCCTTGTCATGGCGCGGTGGAATCTACGCACGCGAATTTGTTTCAGTGAAAAAAGCAGTGAAATGTGGTATTCGGGCGCATACTTCCATAAATCGCCATCCACAGCGAATACTCCTGTTCCAAGAAGCGGCTTGAACAACCACCGTATCTCCGGACCTTCATCATTGTTGTCAACAAACGGCATAGTCAGTGGATCAGAAAAATCCACACCTTTTTCAAATTGATCGAATTGTGTTGCTAATATGATTTTGATGTATTCTGGATCTGCAGTAATCATCTAGAGCAATAAAACCACATTAATACATCCCAACGATTACGGGTCGAAAGAATATGCAAGCTAACTCTGTTTTGACAAAGGACACGGGTGTTGATGGTATACGTTCCAAGCGTCTCGTAAGCTTCTTCCAATACCTCAGCTTGACATACGTTAACCTTTCAGACGCCCCGGAGGAGAAAGTAGCACTCACCAAGATAGCCTGTCTTATTTGCTTTCGTCTGTCGCAATACTAGGGCGATTCCAGCAGGTGACCAATCTTTAATTCTCGGAGGCAAAACCGCTCCCAACCTCCTAGCTTCAATCCTAATCTTGACTTCGTCCCACCAAATACTGGCACACAGTGCCAAAGGAACCGAGGCAATCATTGCCATCACGAGATGTGATGCCGTTTTGAATGGCAACAAGCCAAAGGATAGGTTCGAGATAATGGAGATTTGCTCTTTGGACAGATATGGCAGCAGGAGACCGGATAAAGAACCATAATTGAGGAAGTAAACGACTAGTGGGGGGAACAAAAGGTGAGGAGAGTAGTGCAGGAGATAAAGGATGCCCGGCGGTATTTCGATGGCCATAGCGCCTAATGGGCGAGAAGAAGATGGAACCCTTGTAACGTAGTTTGAGTGGGTCGTTGCTATATCCTGTGAGTGAGGCGTGGCGTTGGAAGGGGGCTGATCATGAGAACGAGACGGGCGCCGGGCGGATTATATAGAGCCAATAGCATCTGATGAACTGCTGATGGACTGATGTTTGATTCCTGTTTGTCAATTCCACTTACGCTCGGCCCCTGACCAGTCTATAAATATCAGTCACCGAGAATCGAGAATCCATGGCATGTGTCACGGCGGGCATTTAAATGTCCAATCCCGATTTGGATGCAACTGTCAAGTGACCTGTCCAGTCGATCGTCACTTGAGTTGTCCAGTTGGTTATTGGTCACACTTGTGTGACAATTTCTCGATGTCACAGTCGCAAGTCTGCCTCTTCTCATTTCTTGACTTGGATGATAGTACAGTTCACAGAACTTGATCTCTAGGAGTACCTAGTCACAGTAATTGCACAAAGACTGAGACTATCAGCAAAAACAAGCCTCCGATCTGCAGGCACCAGACTCAGGAGGTTTAAATTGCAAAGGCGGAATGTGATTTTGCCTAGGTCACAGTTTGAAAATTACTTAAGCTGCCTTATCAACAAACAAGAGAGATATGGAACAGCTACTGACTACCTAACTAACAGAAGAACAGAGGCAGCCTAGACGTAGTTCAAGAGAGGAGATGAAAGTCACAGAATTTGAAACGCTCGTAATGAAAGGAGAGCACGAGAAAAGTAGTGGTGTCACACTAGTGTGACCGAGGTCCAATGGCTGACTTGACAGCTCAAGTGACGATCGACTGGACAGGTCACTTGACAGTTGCATCCAAATTGGGATTGGACATTTAAATGCCCGCCGTGTGTCTTCCTGCCAACTCATATCGATCTCGGACGAAGTTGTTGACATAATTGAAGAAGGCCTACAAGCTCAGCTTACCAATCCAAAGTGGAACCACGCGATAAGTGAAATGAATCGCTTGTTCTGCAAGGTAATTCTACAACTTCTGAGCGTGATTTTCCGACAACTCCACAATTTGAGAAATTCCTGGGTATGGAGGCAAATTCAACTCAAACTTGGCCTCCATCGCCCTATTTCCAGAGTATTAGCATTCGGCACCGCAGCACGCATATATGTAGCTCACTTAGGGACAAACCTCCCGCCTAAAAAGTGCCTCCCCTTGAACTCTCTAACACCCAGCTTGGGCGCAGTCAAGCTTACTAACACGTCCGGTTGTAACCCTACACCAAATTCATCTCCCTTTTCAACGCTCCATCCACTTGGGATGTCCACAGATACGATAGGTAGTTTTGACTGAGCGAGAAGGGGCAGGACATCATCAAAGGGTGCTCGGATGGGAGGTTGGAAGGAGAACCCGAAGATAGCATCGAGAATGACGTCAGATTGAGAAAGAGCTTCTTTGAGAGGGGAGACATCAGTGGGAGGAGACGGTGAGAGGATCGGGATCGTCATGTTTCGACATTGGGTCTCAAGGCGCTGTTCCATTACGAATGAGTAAGTTGGTATATGCATGCTCCAACACAAACTTACCTTATAGATGTCTTTCGACCCCGGCTGCAAGAGTCCATTTAGTGAGTTGTTACTTGCGCGGGTCGGTCGACGTACCTTGGGCATATAGACGGTGGGTTTGTATCCAAACAGGCCTTTGAACAATGGTTCAATGGATATAAGCCTTCGTTTGTTGACGAGACACACCGAGATGTCTTGCGGCAACTAGGCCATCCCCTCCTATAGTCGCGAGATGAGGTACGAGTATCCCATGAATAACACCAGCTCACATACCCTGATTCCCGGGCCCGCAACAAACAAGGACGCGGGGGTATTTTTCCCTGCCATAGACTGTCGCCAGTGTTTGGGCGCAGGCTAGTCCGGCAAGTTCCATGAGCTACGATCGACATTAGCTTGGATGGTAGACACAGATTGTAATGCACCTGGTCGATGCTGAAAGCACCGGACGTATTCATGAGCTCTTCATCTATCTGGCAAAGAGTCAGAAGGGCCTAGAGAAATGTAATGCACTGACCTGTTGAGCAAGACGGGCGGTCAGATATCGCATCGCCATGGCGCAAGTCAAGTTGGACTGATGACGTCACCCAGTCCCCGGTTGAACTGGACCGTCTCGGAATTTCCCTCAAAGCCCTCGCTCGAGCCTTTCCTTTCTCTCGGAGTCTCTTATCATCCCAATGTTTTTGTCGCTCTTTTATCTCGCCTCTCAGTCCACCTCGTTCTTTATAAACAAGTCCATCGTCCACCCCATCATTCGCAGCATCCATCCTGTCCTCCCCTACCTCGGCATATGGGAACTCGTCTACATCACCTTCTCTAGAGTCTATTTTAGCCCTGTCGCTTGCCTTTTACGAGATGTGCCCTCCATCGTGGATACATTGGCCACTACACTCGCCTACCGGTTGGAAGAAATATATTGGTCTCTAGCGTTCTGGCCTATCCTTCTTAGGGACGCGATAACTGGATTTCCATCTTTTGCGTCTGATGTTGCTGCTATCGCCCTAAGGTTCTTCTTTGCCATCGCTTCTTGTCGTTCTCCAGACTTTGGGAAACAACGTCACCCTGAGCCTCGTAGGAACACTACTCGTCAAACTATCACAATTTCTCCCAAATCAGAAATGAACGGCGGCAGTGATACCGTACCTCCGACTGTCCTGAGCGGTGACACGCAAGTACAATCCACTCCTCGAATTTCTTTAAGCCAAGCTTCTCCCACCCACCCTCCGGATGCTACTGCCGATGGTTCTACTTTATCGTCCGTGACGACAAGTGCAACCACCCAAACACTCTTACCTAACAGTCTCATTACTCGGTCGCAAAGCGAGCGTTCTACTGCCACTCCGACGAGAGGCTTAACCTCTAGTAAACGAAATAAAATCCCCATCTATCCTTCACCACCAACTATCTGCTCACCGTCAGCGACATTGCGCTCATCTTCCGCCGTGTTCAGTGCTACATCTATCCACAAGACTGTCTTGATTAATCTACCTGTAAGCAACGTTGACTCTTCCCGCATCGGATCGGTTGCACTTCCGGGCTCTATGTACTCGACGAACATAACCCTATCATCACACACACCTCCCCTTCCTCAATCTCCCGTAATGTGTTCTTCTTCCACCTCATCAACCACTCCCGTCTCTTCACCTCATTCCTCAATGCTCAAATTCTCAACACCGCCATCTCCATTAAGGTCAAAGTCGAAAATGAGAAGTATTCAATCACGAAAGCGAACACCCGCCACCCCTTGCCTTAGCCCCATTTCACTTGTCCGTCGTTCACCTACTCCCTATCCTCCTCACCCAAACACCGCTCGCGCTTCTGCTTCTTTGACAAAGATGACACCGTCAACGCCGACAACTCCAAAGGCCAAAACGGGAAGTACGGCAAAGACTGTGGTTACTACACCCACACCCAAATCGAAGTCTCAATCTCAGCAACAGCAACAGCAACAGCAAGTTGGAAAGGGAAGCCGCAGTAATGGTAGAAAGGGAAATGCAAGAGGAAGCGTACCTGGAAATCCGCATACAAGTGGAGGTAAGATGGAGAATAGGAGTGAAAGATATCGACATCTAGTTTGATGATCAAGTCGACCTTGGTTCACGATGCGGTGGGTATACATCTTCTTCCTGTGGACATTCGTAAAAGATAAACGTTGGACGTTTTCCCTCTTTTTCGAATCATAGTCCTATTCATTTTTATTGGACAATCTATGATTGGCGCTGTTTTGTATCGATGTTTTGTTGCGGCAGCTGTGCTGTCAATCTCGTAGTCGTAGTAAGTAATACTAGGTAATAGTATCTCGTATAATATATCGACTTAATAAGTTTCTTGATCTGCGAATAGTTTCTGAACCACAGCTAGGACGAAAGTTCAACCTATGAATCCATAAACATGTTCGATGATAGAAATTATGAATTCAAGTTTTCAGCGAGCGTTTTAGAGAGCGTTTCGCGTGTCAAGCCACTGGCTGGACTGACCCCGAGCACAATCGTTCATTAACTGGATCAACAAGAAAATCAGAGTGAACATCTGATAAGGGTGAAGGAGTAGGTTTTACCTGATAAGAAAGTGGATAATTATGATAAAAACTCTTCACAAGAACGTAGGAGGGAAATAAATGCCGAGGATGCAAAATATACCCACAAACCATAGTCTACTACAGAATAATACGAAGGACCAAGAACGTCTTCTGAAATCGAGAGGAAGTAATAACAGAAAGTCTGTTTCAAACAGAGGGAGAAGAGAAAATCACAAACAGATTGATCACGACGGTACTCCAGTTTATTCAGTACATACCGTACCTGCTTGACCGTTAAGCCAGTATTGTCCCCATTCTCCATAATGTAAGCCTCCGCCTCGGGTCGTGTTGGCTTCAACACGGTGCGCATCTTCAGTAGAACGCCAAATAGGCTTTGGTGGGATGGCCAAACAATGCTACGATACCAACTTTTATGATTTTGAATCTAGTGATCTAGTTGTCAATAATACCTCCTTTTCATAATATTCAACGGTAGTACCGAACCTTTTGTATGAAGTTTCGTAAGTGAACCTTATATCGATTACGAGTCCGATAAAACCAACGGTTCCAGTTAAGCTGTGAGATTTGTTGCAAGACATCCCCGCCCAACTCTTCATCATACTCCACCAGTGTGGTCAGCACCCCTTGTACGAAAGATTCAGTGAAATTCTGATATTTGCTATCGTCGACGTCTATTGCAGTGCGGAAAATTGGTTGCAGAGCACGGTCCCTCAACCCCTCGTCATGAGCGATAAGTACCTGTAGTACGCGCTCTTCAGCAAAACCTCGTGGACAATTGCTATCATCGACAGTTGCTGAAGTGTTCGTAGCATGATCAATCGTTTCCAGGCAATGTCGAACAATCGGAATGTTTTCACGACGCAACGAACACCAGATGAACTCGACTTGCTCGACCTTGACTGTTTGGGAAAGATAGAGGAGTGACATAGTGTCGGGAAGTACCGCTTCTGGTATCTGCATCATGGCCAATGTATAGAGCTCATCCAAAGCCGAAAAAGGATTATCCGGTGACATGGGGTCCCGTTGTAATATTGCCCCCAGCCGTTCATGAAGTCCAGATCTCCCAGAATCAAGTCCTTCAATATATCGAATAGCGGTTACTGCATAGGTAAACATTCCCGCAGATTGAGAGACGAGGTGATGAACATCCTCTTCCGTAGGCCAGACCACATTCGCAGGAATATTATACTTGGTACGGATCATCCCGAAGGCGCTGCGAAGATATGCTTCAATATCACTATGAGCATCAGCGTCACCCGAGAGTGTGAGAGGCAGCTCCCAAAATATGTTTGTACTGATTTCGGATGAGAAGGTGGAAGTGATTGGGGGTTCAGGGCGGCTGAATAATGCCCACAAAAATGGTGTAGTTTGTTCGCGGATGGAAGTGGCGATTAGGCTGATAATTTGAATTTGCGCATCCACCGTTGCGCATTCATCGAGACCGTCAACGATAATGACCGCGTCTGTTTTCACGTTGTAACTGTTAAAGCCCGCCTTTTGTAGTGGTTAGACGAGGAGTTCCCGGAACTGGATGTCCATTGCCTTTTCGAGGAGCAGAGGATCATCAAGGATCATAACATCGATATAATCGCGGTAAGCACGATATCGTGTTGCGAGCTGGTAAATGATGGTTGGGATGAACTTCTTTGGATCATTCCAGTCACTGGGACAGAAGAAGAAGAACGATGCACCAAGGTTACCGGCCGCCTAGAGGTTATGTGCACATGTCTGTGCAACTGCCGACTTGCCCACCCCAGCTGGGCCGGTCATCAAAAAGGCACGCTTTTCAAATTTCCACTCTCTGGAGCCCCAGCTAGTAATACGGCTAATATATGTTTGTCGTGTGCCAGGGTGACATCCAAGAGCACCGCGGGCACCTGAGTCATGGATGGCTTCGCGCTGAACATAGGACTCGCGCAATAGTCGGATGCCTTCTCCTTTCTCTTTTCATACATGAGCCTTGGCCAAAAGGAACCATGTCCAGTAAAGAATGCTTACGGGCATTAGGTCCAAAGGTGATGACATTGCTGGATCCATGCACATCGACATAGTTGCCACCATTCAGAATAGCACCCTCAGAATGTCCAAGAATTGGCATAGCAAAGGGAGTGCGAGTTACAGCAGGTGATGGTGACAGTTCAAGTCGAAGTGTTCCCTCTAACATTTTAAAGTCCCGACTAGAAGCTCTGAGCCCATGAGAAAAAAAAGTTGGGCAAGAGTTTCCAGAGACGTTTCTCTCGGTGGCAGTACGTATTCCTGGCAGACAATCTCGCTTATGATTAATCGCAATGCTTCAGTTGACTACATCAGCTCCAAATTGTTGTAGACATCCGCGACCAAGCGTATTCACAAAACTGCTCGCGGGAACTGACCCAGTGCTTCAGAAGAAGCATAGCCACGAATGCCACATGATTGGTTCGTAGTCAAGCGCAACTCCCATGCCAAAGCAGCGTGTCACCACAAATGCGCAAGGGGGAGACCGACGACAGGTAGGCTGAATTTTGTGTAAAGCAACAAGGGTATGGATATCTAGGAGAATGAGCCACAATTTTAAATATGAAGAATGGAGGAATTTAATTCACTGAGCCACGAATGTATTCTTCTCCAGTGCCAGAGTGACATCTGAGAGCATCACGTTCAGCTGAGTAATGAGTTGCTTCGCTTTGAAAAGAGGGGATAAGATTCGCGGAAGTATCTGTGGGTAGAGAATCGGTCAAGGGTAAGGCAAACTTTTAAAACGTGTAGTGGGCCCCGAAATGACCAATTAACGAGCTGGGGTTTTGAATGAAGATCAAAAAGTAGAGAAGCCAAAATTTCACAACATACTTCTAGTGAACGTAAGGAAGTAGGTTATTTGATATTGGGAAAGAGAAAATAACCATAATCTGGTCTATCTACGTGAACGGACGAAGCGAAGAACTTCCGGACATACACAATATGCCAGCAGAACAATATATAATACCAAGAAGGAGGAAGAATCAAGAAAGCGGTCGAAAATCATAATGAAACAAAAGAGGAGAAAGAATTTTAAATGAAGGGAAGAGAAACTATCGTAGAAAGGCTGGTTGAAACGGTACTTCATTTTATTCTGTACATACCGGACCTGTTTGTTTGCTAAACTTGTTTCGTCCCCGGTTCCCCGAAAGCCCGTCTTAAACAGAGAACGTGTCTTCAGCAGGACATCAAGTATGCTGTTACAGTTTGGCCAAACAATTCTAGGACGCCAGCCTTCACGAACCTAGCGACTGGCATGTCAATGATACTTTGTTTTCACATTATTCAACACCGCCACCAACCTTCTGAATGAATTTGGTCAATTCAACCTGATAGTGATTTGATGTCCAATAGAAGGAACGTTTCCAGTTAGACTGTAAAATTTGCTCAAAAATACTCCCCCCAAGTTCCTTATCACGTTCTACCAGGGTGATAAGCACCTCCAATCTAAAACATTCAGTAAGATTTGGTTGAGCTGTAGGGCTCTGTTGGACTGTAAAATGATCTATATTATTCCACTAGCAAACAAGAGCCATTGACATTGACTCTTACCGACAGATATCATAGTGTCCATAGTACGATCCATCGCCTCCAAGCAATGTCGATGAATCAGTGGCGACTTGACGAAAAACCGTTTGGACCTCTTCCGATCCAAAATGAAGTCAAGAAATGACTTGTGATAAACCTGAAAATATTCCGGTTCCCCTGTTTCGGATTTTGACACCCGAAGTACGGATTGTAGGTTACCGATAGCCGCATGGAATGCTGCAGGAGAGAGGCCGAGGGCAATACAGTAGTAGTGAACAATCGGAGGATTCTCATGAAACCACAAAAGCCAGATAACATGGGATTCCCCGTCCGGGACTGTCTGGGAAAGATAGAGCAATGACATAGTGTCAGGAAGTACTCCTTGTGGTATCTGCATCATGATCAGCGTATAGAGTTGGTCTAAAGCCGAGAAAGGGTTTTCTGTTGACATAGGGTCCTGTTGGGATATTGCCTGCAACCGTTCATCCAGTCCAGATCTACCCTTGTCAAGTCCCTCAATGTATTGGATAGCAGTTACCGCATAGACGAACAACCCCGCAGATCTAGAGACAAGGCTACGGATATCCTTCTCCGCGGGCCAGACTACGTTGGCAGGGATGCTATACTTGGTACGGATCGTCGCGAATGCGCCACGAAGATATGTTTTAATATCGCTATTATCATCAGCGTCACCGGAGAGGGCGAGGGGCAGCTCCCAAGACACATTTGGATCGATTTGAGAGGAGAAGGTGGAGGTAATGGAAGGATCGGGGCGGCTGAAGAATGCCCACAAGAACGGTGTAGTCTGCTCGCGGATGGAAGTGGCAACGAGGTCAATGATCTGAATTTGTGCTTCCACAGTTGCGCATTCATCGAGCCCATCAACAATGATGACCGCGTTGGTTTTCATGTGATCGCTAGTAACGTTCAGTTTTTGCAGTGGTTTAACGAGGAGCTCCCGGAACTGAATGTTCATCGCCTTCTCAAGCACAAAAGGATCTTCAAGAATGATGGTGTTGATGTGATCGCGGTAAGCAGGATATCGGGTCGTGAGTTGGTAGACAATGGTAGGGATGAATTTCTTTGGATCATTCCAGCCACCAGGTCTGAAGAAGAAGAATGATGCGCCAAGGTCACCGGCCACCTCCAGGGTATATGCGCATGTCTGCGCGATGGCTGACTTTCCCGCCCCGGCCGGGCCAGTCATTAAGAACGCCCGTTTCTCTGGTTTCCACCTTCCAGCTCCCCAGCGGGTGATGTTATGAATATACCTTTCCCTAGTACCAGGATGACATCCAAGAGAACCGCGCGCACCCGAGTCGAAGATCGCTTCACGTTGAACATACGATTCGCGTAGCAATTTGATTCCTTCTTCTTTTCCTTCGCATATGAGTCATTGCTGAAGGTAACCATGTTAGACGTGAGGTACTCACTCGTATCAGGCACAACATTGACGATATTGCCAGATCCATTTATATCGAGAAAAGTGCCACCATTCACAGTAGCCTCTTTAGATTGCTCAAAGAACGGCATAGGAGAAGATGACGCGGACCGCAAGAAGTGGCGGTAGCAGTCCAGCTAGAAATTTGCATCCCGGAGCTTTTATGAATCCGAACTGATAGGCGCTCCGAGCTCATAAAGAATAGAAGCCCGACCTCGTGGTTGAATGATCCCTGGAAACACCGGTGGACAACAAATTTGTACATGTCGGGTCCTAATGGTATCGTCGAAGAAGCATAGTCATGAATGCCGTTCGTGATCAAGGGAAAGGCAGGTTTTACATAAAGCAGAGTGTGACTGGAAGACGAAAAAGGTAGAGAGGGCATCATGACAAATACCCTTGGCACGGTAATATCAAATCATTACTGCTTGATTATTATTCATTACAAGATGAGGATCTTCCTGGACAATAAAATGATGAAAAAAAAAAAAAAAAAAAAAAAGATGAGGATCTTGGGCATAATTCTACACTTTACTGAATTTACAAAGGAAATTCAGATTATACGTCTAGTAAGCGCAAAGGAGTAAGCTCCTCGTCAAGTAAATAGAATAAAGATTGTTACTATGATTGAAGCAACCGCTTTACGGAAAGAGCTATAGAGTATTGAAAACATAGAGAAAAAACGCAGTGTGATACTAAGAAATGCAAGATACTATGAATGTGGCCTGAAATACTCTTCAAAAATACGATGACAGCAATTGTCGAACCAAAAGCAAAATAAAATTTAAGAAGCTGGTTACGGCGGGTCTTGATAAAATGAACGAAGGTACGAACGTCAGAACATACAACGTATACCGACCAAACGAAACATATTACTGGAGTGCACGTAAGATGAAAGACATGACCTAAAATAATAGTAAAAGAAGAAAAGAAAGCGGCTTTTGAAATCAACTGAAACAGGTCATCATAAAAGGCTTGACCACGGCGGTATTCCAGCTTATTCAATAAATACCGTATCTGCGCGATTGTCAAGCTTGTTTCAGCCCCACCGTCTATAATAATATAAACTGCCGGCTCCTGGTGTCTTAACCTCCTTAAGATGCTAGGTAGTCTTTCGAGAGATGGCCAAGCAATGCGACACCGACCCTTAAAAGTCTGCGCTCTATTGATCAGTAATACTTTCTTTTCACATTATCCAGTTGTGCAAACCTTTGTGAGAAAATTCTGGAAGACAACCAAATACCGATTACAAGTCTGATAAAACCAACGCTTCCAATAAATCTGTGAAATTCGCTGCAAAATATTCCCACCCAACTTCTCATCATGTTCGACCAGTGTGATCATTACCCCCTGTATGAAAGATTCGATAGAATCCCCATATTCGCTATCTCCGATTGCTACAGCAGAGCGCAGTATTGGTAGCCAGGTATTGCCACTGGACCGCTTATCGAGTGCAGAAAGGACCTGCTGCATGCAAATTTCAGCATAGCCTTTGGGACTTTCGCTGTTATTTTTGGCTGCTGCGGTACTCCTAGCACGATCGATCATCTCCAAACAATGTCGATGGATAGCGGGTGACTTGACGAAAAACCGCTTAGATCTCCTCTGATCCAAAAGGAAGTCCACAAATGATTCATGATAGAATTGGAATCCTTCTAAATCCCCTCTTTGCGATCTTGTCACTCGAAGTACGGAAGACAAGTTACTGATGGCCACGTGAAACGCTTCAGGGCGAAGTCCGAGAGCAATGCAATAGCAGTGAACAATTGGAATATTTTCATGACGCATATAGCGCCAGATAAATTCGACTTGTTCGACCTTGACCGTTTGGGAAAGGTAGAGGAGCGACATGGTGTCGGGAAGTACCGCTTCCGGAATCTGCATCATGGCTAACGTATAAAGTTCGTCCAAAGCCGAAAAAGGGTTTTCCGGTGACATGCGGTCTCGTTGCAATATCGCCTGCAACCGTTCATGAAGACCAGATCTCCCCTTGTCAAGCCCTTCAATATATCGGGTAACAGTAACCGCATAGGCAAATAAACCTGCAGATTGGGAGACGAGGTGATCAATATCTTCTTTCACAGGCCAGACCACGTCAGAGGGAATGCCATACTTGGCACAGATCTTCCCGAACGCGCTACGGAGATATGTGTCAATGTCGCTATCAGCGTCGGCATCGCCGGAGACTGGGAGGGGCAGCTCCCACGAAACATCTGTAATGATCTTGGATAAGAAAGTGGAGGTGATGTGGGGTTCAGGACGGGTGAAGAATGCCCATAAAAATGGTGTGGTTTGCTCGCGGATGGAAGTGGCGATGAGATCGATGATTTGAACCTGCTCATCCACAGCCGCGCATTCGTCGAGGCCGTCGATGATGACGACCTTGCCTACCCTTAGATTGCCAGAATCGATGCTCAATTGTTGTAATGGCTTGACGAGGAGCTCTCGAAATTGGATGTCAGTTGCCTTTTCAAGAAGAAAAGGATCCCCAGAGATAAGAGTGTCGATGTGGTGGCGGTAAACAGGATGTCCCATTGCGAGCTGGTAGACAATGGTTGGTATGAACTTCTTTGGATCGTTCCAGTTATCAGGGCGGAAGAAGAAGAACGATGCGCCGAGGTTACCGACCTCATCGAGGTTATGTGCACAAGTTCGGGCGATGGCTGACTTGCCTGCCCCGGCCGGGCCAGTCATCAAGAACGCACGCTTCTCAGGTTCCCATTCCCCAGAGCCCCAGCTGGTGACGCGACTAATGTACGTTTGTCGAGTGCCGGGGTGACATCCAAGATCACCGCGGGCGTCCGAGTCGTGGATGGCTTCGTGTTGAACATAAGACTCGCGCAATAGTCGGATTCCTTCTCCGTTCCCTTTGGATATACAGGCCTTGGTCAATGTGAGCTATGTTAGGTGGGTGGTGCTCACCAGCATCAGGTCTGACACTGACAACATTGCCAGATCCAGTTATATCGACAAAGAAGCCATCATTCACAGTGGTTCCCTCGGCTTGCTGCAGCAACTGCATGGGGAGGATAATGCAATGCGCAGCCAGTGGTAGTGGCAGTACAAATAGAAGCTGTAACTTCGGTGCTTTTAGATCCAGAATTGATAGACGCTCTGAGGTTGTGGAGATTAGATCATTAGAGGTCTGTCAAGAGTTTCTACATGGGCTCCTTTGACTTGCGTTGCTGAATCGGCTTCAACGTTCGCGCGTAATTTTTTTTAGCCACATAGTACACCGGTCCTTGTCATCACGTCCGTGGCTAGACGATTCCTGAGGACGCAGAGAACAGCGAATCTGTAAAAGTCGCGTTGCAGTAGTTATTGAAGAAGCATAGTGTCTTGAATGTCACTTGTGGTTGTCTGCAAGACAGCCTTGTACTAAGGCAAGAGGTGGTCACTAGAAGGTTTAGCTTTTCGGGTCAATGCGAGAAGGAATGTTATATGATATGTAATATGTCATACGGATCGGACTTGTTGTTCGCACGCTTGTTATGTATGCTCGCCTGGTGACCTGGCTGGTCCTGCTCCATGTCGCGGCCATCCTCCTCTTTTCGCGGGGTTTCCTCCTCGCCAGACTCGCCCTTTCCGACCTTTCGAGGCCAGACACGGCGTACACTGGACCAGGCAGTCCAAAGCAGACGCATAGACGCGCTGTAGTCCTCATCATCGATGCTCTCCGATTCGACTTTGTCTCTCCCGATCCACCAGAACCACTCAACACGTATCATCATGGAGTCCTAACCCTCCCTGCTGAGCTGACACAAGCACGCCCGGAGCATTCGTTTATCTTCAATGCATATGCGGATCCACCGACGACGACGCTACAGAGGATCAAGGCTCTGACTACTGGCTCGCTACCGACCTTTGTTGATGCAGGAAGCAATTTTGGTGGCTCAGAGATTCTGGAGGACTCGATTATCAAACAACTACAGCTGGCCGACAGATCGGTATGTGTCGTCATTGTCCTTATATCCCAGCCTTACTGAAACGTCATACTTACAAGGTCGCATTCATGGGAGACGATACATGGCTTTCCGTATTTCCGACATCCTTCCACCCCAACCTCACCTTCCCGTATGATTCATTCAACGTGGAGGACCTACATACTGTCGATACCGGTGTCCTGACACATCTTTTCCCGTTACTCAACAATGCCCATCCTGGACTTCCCCTCTCCTCCAACACTTCCACGTCTAAAAAGCAGTTCGATTTCCTTATAGGTCATTTTCTAGGCGTTGATCACGTCGGACATCGTGTTGGCCCCTCACATCCTTCTATGCACGCCAAATTAACACAAATGGATACTGCGCTACGAAGAGTAGTGGACCTGCTCGATGACGATACGCTTCTCGTCGTACTCGGGGATCATGGAATGAATAAAGCCGGTGACCACGGTGGCGACGGCGTCCTCGAGACTTCCTCTGCCCTTTGGATCTATTCCAAGGGCCCACCGTTGACGGACAAAACGCGAGGGAATATACATCCCGGATTACTGGGATACAAAACCTTCCCCGGGGCGAAAAGATCATGGCGATCTATACAACAAATTGACCTCCTACCGACTCTGAGCATGCTATTGGGTTTACCAGTACCATTCAACAACCTCGGAACGATCATTCCAGAACTATTCTGGCGTTCTTCAACAAAATCTTCCAAATCCAAGCTAGAACTCGAATACGCACTCGACCTCAACTCACGACAGATTCACCAGTACCTAGAAACGTACCGCGCCTCTTCCTCCGGTTCTGAGCTCGACCCTGCCTGGAACACGCTCCAATCAGCATGGGACGCGATAACAATATCACCTCAACTATCACCCCAAAATCCTCTTGAAGCGAAATTAATTTCGATGGCGTCTTACAATCGAGCCGCCCTCTCCGTGTGTCGCGCCATTTGGGCACAATTCAATCCCGAGCTCATGGCCTCGGGTTTAGCTCTCATGCTGACCGCGATAGTTACCGCGTTCCTCATCTACGTGGCTTTGCGACAGAAAAGTCCCCGTGATGGTCACTCCTTTGTTCATTCGCTCGTCCCGAGTGTATGGAAAACGACTGCAGGAGTGGGCGTTACAACTTTCACCTTGTGTCACACCCTCAGATCTTTACTCCCGTCGTCCATCATTCAAGCAGTCCCTTTCAATTCGCTCGAGGCGGCTTTATTCACTGGTCTCATGATGGGATGCGTATTTGCTGTCATTACCTCCTTAATCCACCTCGAACAGGGCTGGTGGAGCAGGATGGCAGGACAGGGTGGAATTTTCGGTGCTGGGATCCTCTCGTTGCACGCTGCATCATTCTTTTCCAATTCTTTCACTTTCTGGGAGGATGGGGTTGTGTTATGGTTGAGCGCGACCGCAATGGTACCTTTCGTGCTGACAGGCATAGCAGCGCCGGGATTATCCTCTATTACGTCATCGTCAAGCAAGTCGAAGAGCAAGCGTTCCAGTGCGTTGCTTGGGAGGCTTGGCCTTTCAACCCTTCGAGGAAGGATACTTGGATTCTCATTGTTGTTCCTCGTCTGTGTCAGGCTCATGTCGCTCGTGACCGTATGCAGAGAGGAACAAGGCGCATATTGCCATGTTACATTCTATGCAACACCTTCCATCCCACTGTCGTCCCCATCTACACCGCTCAACACGTCAATACCTTCTGACACAATCACAGGCCCGTCACCGATGGCCATCATCCCAACGTCGACAACGCCTCCACTGTGGTCGATACTCCTCTCCTTACCCACCGCTATCATTGTACCAGTCATCATGACGAGAATCTTGAAAATCACGAAAAGTGATTCTGGCATAGGTCTGGCGATGGTGTGGGGAGTAATTGCGCCCGCTTTAGTTGGCTCGTGGCAGGTTTGGGTACTAGAATGGATCGACAGTGGTGGGCTTCAAACTACGTCAACATCACCCTCGTTCTTCCAGATCCTCGAAACGTTTGTAGGCATTATAGAACCTTTGATTCGTTTGCGGACGTTACGATCATGGATTGCTAGAGGCGTTTGTGCCCTGTTGGGACTTGGAATAATAGGATGGTCGATTATACCACTATGTCTCGACATTCACGTCCGTGCTCCATTTTCCAACTCAGCATCTTCGTCAACGGCAGTCGCAAACACGAGCACGACAACGCAAGTTGTGGTTTTAGGATATGCGAATGCTTACGGAGCGCCGTATTTGCTGTTCTATCTTCTGTCTTTCGCGTTCGTGTATCTGTGCACGCCGCTACCTGGACAAGTGGTGTTGGGATTGAGTGCTGTGGCAATTGTTGCGTACTTGGAGGCTTTGGATGGAGTGAGGGATGCGAAGGAGATTGAAAGAGTTGTTGGGAGCGCTTTGAACCCCATCGTTGGTGGTTTATCTGATCCCACTGCCAAATCATCATCCTCATCGACGGGTGCGACACCGAAAAAGGCGAGCCCAGGAAAGGAAAGAAAAGCAAACGAAGTGGTGGAGCCAACGACATTTCTTACAATCCTCCCACTTATCCTATTGTCATTCGTCACTTTTTACGCTACAGGTCACCAAAGTACGTTTCCATCCGTACAATGGAAGACTGCTTTCATGTTGAGTGAGAAAGTACAATATCCCTGGAGTCATATTACTGTGCTGTTGAACAGTGTCGGGGCATTTTGGGTGCTCGGAATAGTAGGCGGCCTATTGATAGGTGGCTGGAAGAGATCCCCTACAGTACCTTCTCCCTCTGAAGGTTCCGAAGAAGAGGGCGACACTCCGAAACTCGGTCTGGATATCACTCACTCTTCGATCCTCTCAACACTTCTTATTCAGATGTATTTCCTTATGTTGTTATTCGGGGCTTCGATGAGTGCGGCTGTGTTCCGTCGACATTTGATGGTGTGGGAGGTTTTTGCGCCGAGGTTTATTGCTGCGGTTTTGGAGTTGGGCGTTGTGGATTTGGGTGTTTTGGTTGGAGTTTGGGGTGTTGGAGATAGAGTTGTTGAGAGGGTCAGGTGGATTCTTGGACGGGTTGGGATTGGGAGGGGTAAGAAGAAGGAAGAGTAGTAGAATTCAAATGGCTTTGCGTATATATTTAATGATTAATTCTGTTATTTATTTTTTTCTGGCGCACTGACAATTACCATGTTTGTTTTGTTTTGTATGTCTTGTCACTTGTTACGGAACAGTCCGAGCTAAGAAAGCGCAATAGCACATATCCATTTTTGATGGGGATGAACACGCAATACACTGCATGTGGGTTACAATAAACCCTAGGAGATTTTAGTGATTTATTTTCGAGCATTTGTTAAATCAAACTCGGAATAGACTCCAACATCTGTTAGTACGTTAATTTTGAACTTATGTTGAAACAAATTACAGCCAATTGTTCTAAATTATTTGTGTGTTCATCATGACTCGGCTAGCTAACATATGGCAAATAATAGGTTTGATAAAACTCCTATACATTATACTGAACTTGTTGTATAAGAAAGTCACCATAAATACCAAATATACCGCATTTCTGAACTTATGATAACTTTATAATACAACGCATTCACTATACTGTATGGGAGTTTTTTCTAACATTTTTTGATCATATGTTAGCTAGCCAAGTCAAGAAATAGTACATAACATTTTACAAAAAACACCAGTAACTCATTCTAATATAATTTCATAATAAACTTGAAATATGATACCAGAGCTTGTTCTGGGTTTTGATTAAAAAATATTCCAAAATAAGAATCCCTAGGGTTTATGGTAACCCGCACGCAGTGAATAGTGGGTTACCTACCCTCTACAGGATCTAGAAATCTCGAATTTGCGGTGAACTTTAATGAATTTTGAACTCAGTGTGCTTCTTCAAATTAAGGTGAAACCACAAGCCATGCATTAAATATAGCCATGGATTACCCGCAATGCAGCGATATCAGTTTATTCCCCAGGACAAAAAGAAAGAAAAACCCCTGCAGAAGTTACCAAGGGAAGGGGGGGGAGACTCAAAAATATCAGCTGTCATACTACATAGTATATCCGATACGAGAATAACCACCAATCATAGGATTCGCTACCTCAGCAAACTTTCTCCATCTTTTCATTTTCCACTTCTCAGACTCCGGTCCTCCCCCACCCAGCCCCAACATCTTCAAGCCTTACCTAATATGATATGTTACAAATCCTCTGAGGTGCTTCTGATAGATCTGGCACGAGGATGTAGGTGATGGACGCACGGTCTACTAATGTGGCGTCCTCGAAATCATAGTGACGGCATCTGAGCATATCCTTTACTACAAAGATATCCCTGCCATTGCGCTGCTCAATTCCCACTATGGTCAGTATTAAGCATATGTTCAGGCCAGATGGAAAGCTGAGTGCATCTTCCCATCCAACTCAATGTCCAATAATCTTTGATGAGCGTGACATCAAACACTAATCCGGAGTTCTTTCTTAGAACCCAATGAACTTCTTTTCCCACGGGAGATAATAACAGAGTTCGCTCATCATGAGTGGCCATACTGTCACCAATATGGAAAGCATCAGTCAATGTCGGTCACACATGCCTCGTGTTTTGCAGGATTGGGGGGGAGTCTTGAAACCTCAGTTTCCTTTTCGGTGGCAAGGCAACACTTCTTCCAGATCTAAGATTGAACACAAAACACACACTCTCTATTGTGAGGCAGAATAAAGGACCTGGAAAATTAAAAGAAAACATAGGTGGATAGCATCAATCAGAAAGAAAGGCCCAAAATTCAATATATACAAATTCCACAATGTAACTCACTAATGAGATATGGTGAATTATTCCCAGTGTCCGTACAGAGTAACACAAGTAAAGAGTATATTCTCTAGGACCATGCTCCTGGCAACTTCTGCAAGCTGCCTAACAACGCGCTGCAGGCTTCCATTTCAATACATACATAAGATCACAGCACAAAAGTAAAAAGCACATACTCTTGCAGTGCTGTTAAAAAGTCTGAGTGTATTATGAATGAAAGCTCCTGTGGTCATAAACACTGTAGCAATCCAACATCTAGTCAGGCCGCCAACAATCCTGACAGTTTGATAGAGGTTTTGCAGCTGGTTGAAAGAAAGGTCCTGAGTGAGCGGATAGAAGACAGTAATAGTGTAGAAAGGAACTCACAACCACATGCACCAGTGGAACTTCAAAGTTGGGGAAGAGCACGAGAGGCATGTTGGCCAAGATGATGCCCACATTGATGATGACATGATCCATTGCACCACCACCAAGTGGTGTCAGCACAAGGAGTACTGGGAGCTCAATAGCTGGGAGACAGCGGGGTTCCCCAACATCAGCATTGTCATTGAACATTATGAAGGTGCGGGGAAGTAAGAGAAGAGGATGGGGATGTAGAAAAGGGAGTAAAAGTGGAAGGGTAGAAGAAGAGCATGGAAAGGCAGAACAAATCTGCTTTTGAGGGGGAACCTTTTAGGAAGTAGGATATACAGAATTTGCCTGTTTTGATGTGACAAACACACACAAAATGCCCATTTCCCAGCTATTCATCCAGGTACCCACAACCTGAATTCAGAGGACCACTCCGCAGTTCTTATGAGCCAGGAGTCAACTTTTGCAAGAAGAGGTCCAAATGGAATTGTGTATAGCAATGACTGCCAGGGGGTTTGATCGGTTGTAAGATACAGGATGTGCTTGACAAAGGGAATTGAGAAAACTAACCTTTGACAAATGCACCAGCAACATATACAGTAACATTCAGTAGCAGCAGAACAGAGGACAAAACTTTTCTTGCTTGAGTTTGATCCCATCGAGGGTGGCCATGGCTGATGGATGCAAGCTATTCTTGGCACTTGAGCACAGTCAACCCTCATGCCTGTATCCTTGATGCCACAGTCACAAACCCTTCTCTCATGCATGGCAAAACAGGGAGCATTGTGGAGGTAGACCATGAGCTTCAATGAGAACGCCGCCCACAGGTGAGGGAGACAGGTTATTTGGGAGACCTTTGAAAAACTGTTAACATCATTGAGAAGCTAGGCCATGCCACATACTAGTAGTGCAAATTGAGGACATGGAGAGCACGGGGGCTAATGACAGCAGGTTCTTCAGTATGTTCAGCATGCCTTGATAACCTATACAAGTTTTAAACATCCTGGTCCTCCCTCGTAGCACTAGCCCATTGGAAACATAAGGATTGCTGAGGGTCATGCCACTAGCTCTTTTTCAAGAGCCAGCTCAAAGGCCCTGTACCACTGCTGGTCAGCAAGGGCACCAAAGTCCCGTGTAACCAGAATTCCCCTTCCCCTTCCCCAGGTCATGACCAGCATTGGGAGTCCCGCTGAATGACTTCTACCAGACATGCTTGCCCCTTCTTTCCCCCTGCAGTACATTCTCCTACTGAATGACCCTAACAAATCATATCAAAAACTGTTCCCATTTTCCTAACACGCAGTACGCTCCTTCCCTGTATGGCAGATGGCTTCACCCGGGTCCTTTTACAACTGCTTTTGGCCAACATGCTCTCAAGGCAAGCCAACAAAATTGTATGTGGTGGTATTAATTAGGCTGTATACAGCCTCAAAGGTTGTGAACAACACACATGCCTATTGTTCACATGCCACAAGATGCCAAGAATACTGCTGCATGCAGTTGAGCTCGATGCACATGTCACCCTGACCCTCAGTACACACGCTTGACATTTGTTGTCAGAGTCAGAATACCAATTTTGTGGTGTCAATGTCTTGTGATTGTTGCATGCACAGCATTGCTGTATCGCATTTAAAGTGTCTGAGAGACATGGGTACAGGTAACTGAGCAACTTGATGACCACCACCATGGATAAAGTTGGCTGACTGAGGCAGTACAAGGTGATATTGGTATGACTGCATGATACCGATTTTGCTATGAATTATGGGCATCAAGCTTGTCAAACCCTTGAAGATTTTGTCAGCTCAAAAGGCACAATATCCTCAGCAAGTTCTCTTACCTTGAGCTATAGTGACATGGCATGAGCTTCAAGATGCAATCTAAAAGCACAATACCTGTTTCTTTGCCTGGTCGTGCTGATGTGGAGCCCTCAAGACAAATCATTGACTCTCAACTTGGAGGTGGGAATGTGAGATCACAACTACTAGGGGCAGTTGTTTGTTTGCATGTCCAAAGTATGGATTGTACTAGGAGGGAGCATCTGCTCAAGAATGAGGCTTCAGTTGAAAATGAGGCGATACATCTGTTGTCTGGTATCCAAGGCAAAAGCCTTAACACAGCTGGCAGAATGTCTGACAGCTTTGGCTAACAAAGCACGCTTGTATGTTGTAGCTCGTAGATGGAGCAAATAGATTGGCTTTGTTGAGTCAATTGAAGAATGGCATTCAGGATGTGGGACATCGGTCTGGACAAGCAAGATATCCAGTGAAGGGCTAGAGAAGTTCATCAAGGACATTGTGGGCAGTCTGGCTAACATCAACAACTACTTTTGGCCAATGAGAAAGCAATAGACTGGATGGATTGCAATTTGCTCACCAAGGTCCCCGTCCATCTGGAAATCCTGATTACTCAAGTTGGAAGAATATGAACAATGGATATGCTGAAAGCACAGGTATGACCATGTTTTACAATACATGGCAAAACTTGAGAAATGAGAATAATAAGAGCACTCAGCATACACCCCCTGGTGTCACAAGGTAGAATGATGCACCTGCACCATGACCAGGTTGAAATGGCACATCCATCCCCTTTCAGCTCGAGAGTATTCCCAGCTTATACGTGCTTAGAGCCCCTGTCATCTCTGCAGTCATATGTGCGTAATTTGACAGACTGGTCTTCCTCATCATTGGGTATGTCAGAATCAAAAAAATGGCAAAGACAGCTCATTTTGCTTTAAGCATCTTCAAATTGAACCCATGCCCTTTGTAGGATACACAAATGAGGCCCTGTGAGAAATAGGATGGTGGTGAAGAGGTATGATACTATGGATATGGATTCAACAAAACATCGCAGTCACACTGTGCCCCTGGATTTGTCTCTGATTCTTCTTTACTATTTGACTTCATTTTCCACCTTGTTTGCTGCACTGGCTACAGTATTCCTGTATAGTTCTTTGATGGGCTCTTATATTCATGGTCAGTTTCTTTTTCACTCTCCAACCTCATGCACACAGACTAACTCACACCTCTGGCATGTACTCTTGGGGTACCACCAGACTATTTGGCACAAAAAAACCCATTATACACTAGGTCAATGCTGTGTATTGTATGACCTTATGCGTCCACATGTCCCCCTAAATTTCCTATCCATCCTATGCTCAAGCTCGGTCAACCATCAAACTACTTGTGTCAAATCTTGACGAGCCAGCAGACAGACCCACATAGACATCTCAAGAGCATGCGAACGGAGACTCTGCTGTTATCTGCCACCGCATGAGCAGCATTTCCTTATGCACCCAATGATACAATTCATACAGTCCCAAGCTTGTACACAATGGCCGGCCTTATTCATCAACTCAAATTGCTCATGTGCCTAGCTTCTATAATACATTTCACATTTTCTATCCAAAAGACTTTTTTTCTGTAGTCAATTCACACCGCAAACATCCACCAAGCTTTGACATTCTTACACCTTCCTTTCAATACCTGGACTTTGGCAACAACACATGTGCCCAGACGTGCTCTCTCGTCCAGAGGAATATGACTCAGAGGTCTTGTTGAACCTAGAGAGTGAGTTTTCGCAAGAACTGCTGCTCTGGCATTGTTAGAGGCTCATTCCACCTTTTTTTGTTTATCAGCCGCTCTAGGTTACAGGGTATCTTTATACCACCCTTATCAATTGCACCCACTACACTGTTTCCTGGAGATTCAATAAGACCTCACATCAGATAAGAATGTAAGTATGATACATAATGCAAAAACTATTGTCTTAACTCAATGATGATCCTTGAATCCATGCACACGCACCGACTGTATGGCAATGACTGCAAGAGTGAGTGTCATAATTTCACCCTGTTACACCCCAAGATCATCATATCTGATGACCACTGTTCAAGTGGTACTATTGCAATCTGCTCACAGTCACTCTGTTGACTTTTCTCACTTGCAAATGCATATCCACTGCTGTAACTCCATGAACCTACCTCAAACAGGATTTGTCAAGCAAGGTCGGAAATTTACATGCTAGGATCTTGTTGTAGGAGTACCATTGTTTCCCAGCACTTGGATCTTCGATGTTACTCTTTGTCTGCACTAGGCAAATGTTGTGTGTGGCTGTATGTAGAAAATAACAAAATGCATGTTGAAAGTTTACATTCTAGTTATGCCCTCCTTCCCACTGTTATTGCCATCTACACTGCTCAGCACATAAGCCTATTCTAATGCAATCACATAATAGTCACCAATGCACATTATCTGCATGTGTAGTAAGTGAGCTGGGTAGGAGGCCAGGAGGCTGGTCAACAAGTGATCATTTGATACTTAATGAAAAATAATTTAGCTCCGACTCCCTCTGTCACTGTCACATTGAATTAGGTTCTGATTGATGCACCATGTTTTGTTTTGTTTTGTATGTGTTGTATGTCAAGCTACACACGACCGACATATTTAGCTTAATGAAAAAAAGACTATAACTTAACTATCAGTGCCACTTAGGAGCGAAAAAAGCACTATGCCAGATTATCTAACCACAAAGAGAAAGGAGGGGTTAATGAGAGAATAACACCTTGTCTTTGTGTGCTTTGATTTCATTAATTCTTCAACTCTCATATCCAGCTAGCATTTCATGTCAAGACTGAAATCAGAAATGGACGACTTCCTGCGGCATCCAGAAATACAGGGTATCTTCTAAATCTTATTTCATTTGAAACTCTGCCCCTCTATGACCAGTAGGATGTTCAGCCACAATCAATTACCAAAGCAGCGTCTCACAATACTGACCCAAAAATTAGAAATTGGATCTTACTCATGACACCCATAACCCCTTTAATGCACAAAGTGAGGTGATATTCGAGGACTGCAATCTGGAAGATATTTCTATTCTTCCAGACTCTGCGGGAAGTCATTCAATTTCTGATTTATCCAGAATTACATTTTGACACACCAAATGGAAGCCCATACTCCGGCTAATTGAAAGTTCCAAGATAAATGAATATAACTAGAATTTCCATTTTGGTCATGCCAAGTTAACATACTATTATTGTTCATTTTCAGCTGGATCAAGTGGTGGATTTGGTTACTCTTAAGCCCTACTTACTGTTTACTCATCCTTTTAGCTTCAACTATCTCATTGAATGGGATCTCTGGCCTGGTCCAAAATGTCAACTTTTACAGTGTAAATGCAATTTAAGTAGTTTATCATACACAAAGGCCTCTGACATTAGTGTCAGATGTAATTTCAACACCTGCAAATATGATTACTCAAATTCTCTACCAACAAGTTCGGCAAAATTCCTTTTGAATCTAGATTTTAAAAGAAATGAAGAGCTCATTATGAAAGAGCCACATGTTTGTTCTTCTGGTGTGGTTCTGAATAACAACTCTGGCTGTACCTCTGATCACAGTAAGTGACAGAAGGCCAACCAGATCGCACCAGAAGCATGTCAGTGAGTGATCCTTCTATTTGATTAGAATGAATCAGACTTTAACTTTCAATCTTCTAAATAGCTCACTTGAAGTTTTGCACTCCACCTAAACTTACTCAACTCTCAAACAAACCTCGTACCAAGAAGCAAAGAAAAAATTCCATGAAAGTCATTCTGTCGGGAAGTGCCATTTTTTTTGAACATTATGTTGAACATACTAGCCAAGGATCAGATAAATTGGTGAACAAACTAATTTGAGTAGCTGATTGATGTCAGTTTCATCAACTGATCATTCCCTGAGGCTATGAATTGTTTTGGAAATGAGCATTGTAAATTACCAATAATCTTGTCAAAAATACCACCCATGAGAAAAAAGGATAACTTTGATGTCAGCCACTTGGGAGCAGAAACAAATGTGCCTTCTTAAAGAAGGGTCTACCGGAAGTATTCAGAAATGAGGGAGAGCAACACCTTCCCACCCCCCATAAAAGGTCTCACTGTGAATATAAAAATGGCCAACAACTGTATGAGTCACAGCCTAAGTGGATTTTTCATTTTTGAGGTTAGTGCACTGATGACAGAACATTTGTGATTGATTCCATCTACCCTTAGACACGTCTATTCCGGAGATGCGGGTAATGGTTCAAAATTTGTTGCAGGCTGTGGTGTCCTCTCCATCAAGATGGCATTAGCATGTTTTTATTACAACTAGCCCTGGCTCGGCTCGACCATGATTGGACGTACTTTTGACCTAGACCAATATCAAAGTCCATCTTTGCATCAATTCTATGCCTGATGATCTTTGTAGACACTTAAACATTAGGCAAAACAGTCATTGTGGAGCTGGCATCATTCGACCAGCTTCTTTGATAGAAGTACAGTGGGTGAAGATCTTCTAAACATATATCTTGCCATGGCTGGCAGCACCCCCAAAAATGGGATAATATCAGTCAGTGTCAGTGTCAGTCAAAAATGTCCCAAGTTTTGGAGTGCGAAATGGTGGGGAGTTCTCACTCTCATTTCCTGTGGCAATACAAGACACCTTCTAGAATATCTGATTTTGGGTACAGAATGCACACTATTGATTTTGGGGTGAAAGAGGGGCCCAGAAATTTGATACAATCAACTGGAAAGTAATAGGGTAGAGGACCAAAAATCCGTATTTACAAATCCACAATGAGATCATTCTTAGCATGCATCGAGACGGGTAACATATACCCTCTCCGGGGCCCTGACCCTACTGATTTCTCTGAACCACCTAACCAAGCGCTGTAGGTTTTTATATTGGTTAGCAAGTCTCAAAAATCACGAGAAAAAAACCAACGTACTGTAGTGAAGCCGTAGACACATTTGACACTGTCAAGGATCACTGTCGATGTGGCAGTACAAGACGGACTGAGCCAGCTTTTAAACAAGTAGCCAACCATTGCGACATTGTGGGACAAATTTTGTAGCTGGTTGGTTTAAAGGAACAGCAACCGAGAGTGAGCTATTAGCACAAGTAAAGGGCATCAATAGTGTAGATAGAAACTCACGACCACAGCTGCTGGTGGAATCATAAGGCAGGGCAAGTGCATAGAGGGCACATTAGCCAAGGTCATGTCCTCAACATTGTTAAACCCTCGCTCCGTCGCGCCACTCCCAATGAGTTGTGCGGGCAGAAAGCGCAAAGGGTTAGCAGAGGTCATACTAGGGCATGGAGGCTGAGCACTGGGAAGAGAATATGGTGCCGAGAAAGAGGCATTGCAATTCGACATGGTGCATGTTCAAACTGATGCATAGATAGTAAGAACGAGCAGATAGAGGGGAAAGGGGAGAATATGGGCATGCAGAGGTAGGAGAGGAGCAGGAAAAGCAGGAAAACACAGCTTTTCAAGCATTGAGGGCACGGAAGTTTCCTGTTTTGATGCACCAAATATGCACATCTTGGCCACTCATCTAAGTACCCACACCATGAGATAACCAGATCCAGTCTGTTGAGCTGACGAGTCAGGAGTCATATGTTGAAAGAATATTTCACAATAGTTGTGGTAGTGATGGCCTGAGGAGTTCATGGGGAATAGCACATAGGACACTTTTCGTGAATGGAACCAAGAAATCTGGCTATAGATAAAAATTTAATCACATATACAGTAATGCTTAATGGCGGTAGAAATATGAACGAATGTTTTTTTGCTAGCATTTGATCCCATCAAAAGCGGCCATCTTTTGTAGACGGGGGTTATTCTTGGCACTCTGGCGCGGTCAGCTCTCATGTCTATATCCTTTATGCCGCTGTTGCAACCCCCTCTTACATGCATGGTAGAAAGAACAGTGTCGTGGAGGTAGGCCACGAGCTTCAACGAGAGTGCCGCCCATTGCTGAGGGACACATGATTTAGTTGAAGAGTGTTAACATCGCTGGAAAGGTGCACCGCGTCGCATCCTTGTAGTGCGAATTGAAGAAATGAAGAGGGCGCAATTCAGTGACGACCATGTCTTCAGTGTGTTTGGCGGACTTTCCTAGTCTTTTCAACTCGCAGGCACCTTCCCTCTTCCTATAGCCCCGGCCCATTGGGATCGTGAGGATAGCCAAGACGTTATGCCACTAGCTCTTTCCAGGGCCTGCTCAAAGTTTTTGTGTCTTTGTTGTGAAACAAGACCATCAAAGTTTGCATCACCACAATTCTGTCTTCCCATTCTCCAGGTCACGACCTCCATAGGAGAAATCCTGCCAACTATCTTCCAGCAGACGCACTTGCACCTTCTTGCGCTTTGCACTACGCTCCCGCCAAGCGATTTCAACAATATACATCGCACAATGTTCCCTATTTTTGACAGGCGGTTCCCTCCCCCCCCTGTAAGCTAGACAACTCCGCCCAATTACCTTTATATCCCCTTTCTGGCCGACAACCCCTGGAGGCAGTCTGGCACAGCAAATTCATTCAGCCTGAATGGTTGTATTTGCGCACGGATGCCTATTGTTCTCATGCCAGAAGAGGCTGAAGATGCTGCCGTGCACAATCGAGCTCGAGGCACACTTGGGAGAAGCTTCTTGATGTCATCATGTGCATGTTGCTTCGTCTGCCGATGCACACATTCGATGTCTGCTATCCTAGTCAGAACACTACTTTCGCAATATTGATGTATTGTGACCGTGGCATGCACAACATTGCCTTGTCAGATTTAACTGCCTGGGAGACGCGACTTTAGGTAGCTGAATAGCCTTTCATACCACCACCGCAAATAAAGTCGCACTGATAGGGCTTCAAACTAGCTCCTCGGATGGATTGTGGGTGTTAGATACGCCAGGCCTTCAGAGATCTCTTCAGTTCCAAAAAACGCAAACTCCTCAGTAAGTTATCTTACCTTGGACTGCAGTGACTTGTAATTCAGATTATAAACCAAAGACACAATGCCTGAATTTCCTTGCCTGGTGATGCCAGTGTGGAGCCCTTGAGAAGAAACGTCAAATTTCAAATAGGGTATAATAGGAGAATCGTTTGTTTGCAGATCAAGGAGACAGACTCTAATCCTGCTAGATTTGCACGGTGATTAACACAGGTAGGGAGTATGCACTTAAGGACAAAGCTCTGGTGGAAAGAGAGGTGGATGAATTATTGGATGTCTTGTACCAAAGGCTGAAGTCCTGATACTGCTGGCAGAATAGTTTACACAGATACGGCGTGCTGGTATGGTATAGCTCACAGATGGAGCGAATGGATCAGTTTTGAGTTGATTGCCATTGAAGAGCGACGATCAAGACGCAAGACGTCGACCTGGACAAGAGAGGCATGTAGCGAAGGACTGGCGAAGTTCGTCAACGACCTCTTGACAATCTGGCAAACACGTACCAATCTCCGTTAGGGTCTTTATCCATCTGAGAGTCCTTGATTCTCAAGAGTGTATGCAATAGATGCATCAAAATTGCAGGTACAAACACGCTTTGTTCAACACAAGTAGCAAACCCTAAGAAAGTAAAAGCGATGAAGATATATCTTCGAAGTCATGAGACAGAAGGATGTATCAAGGGTCTTCAGTCTGGGTACATTTTGTAGACAAGGATACGAAAGTGAAGCTCTGTGCGGAAAAGGGTGAAGATGTGAAGGGATGACCCAACACATTCCGGTCATGTTGCGCCCCTGGATTTGTCTCCATTTTTTCTAATGAAAAGATGATGTCTGTATCGTCCTCGGCCAGACTTTCTGGGGGGCTGTTTTTACCCTCTTTTTCACCATTGTGGTGCGTACTTCCATCTCACCTCGGGATATCTTTGTATCTTGTGGAAAAAAATAATTCATTGCATACTGGGTCCGTGCGACGTATCGGAGGGCCTTCCCTTCTGAATGCCTGTTTCAATCGCCTGCCTTCTATGCAACAATGTCCACAATTTCTCTGTCAAATTTCAACAAGGTAGCAGGTCAGCATATATGGACAGCCCGTTGCGTGAACAGATCAATTTAAATTCTATCGTGAGCCATCGTTCAAGTACAATCCTACTTCTCAATGCTAATGAGTCAATGCTACAATTCCGAGTCTGAACACAAGGCACAGATACATGTACCTCCTGATATGCAATAGCAGCCAATCTTATATGTCACTGCCTAAGTCGTTCATAGCCTGATTTTTTTAACATCATACTCAACTTATCATCTACCTAATACATTTTTTTCTGCTTCAAAAACCTTTGCCTGCGATCGATTAATATAGCAAATACCCAGGGCTGTGTTACTGCTAGGACCTTCATTCGATTCTGGACTCTAGCAACAACACACACCCACCCAGACAACCTCTCCCTTGGAGTGAAACCTACTCCTGTATCACTGTAGACTTGTCATCATGCAAGATTCCACAAGTGAGTATAAGTTGCACTAAAGAAATCGCTTTAGCCCTATGGCAATTCTTGAGTTGACACTCCTGTGTTGAACTCATACGAAACAACTGCAGGTGCAGGGACTGCAAAAGCCGGGATAATCCTGGACGGCGAGTATCGCGAATCACAATTTACAACCAATAATCGCCATAATCGTGATTTGCAAGCTAGTAGTGATAATAAGCGTGATTTTAGGACCCAAGTCAATATGATAAAATCATGATTAAACAAATGTAACCCTGATTTGGACAGTGGACATAAGCGTGATTTTATCGGATAATCACATGATCATAATGTTTTTTTTTTCTTTTGTCTGATCATACTCAACAAAAGCATGAGTGATGGTGAGGTACATAGGTGATACAGCGTAGATTTTCAAGGTTCCTGCTATCCGCGGCATACTCCCTGACGTTACAGACGTCATTCTCTGTGCAGTAGGCTACCTGAATACAATGAGAAGTTAATAAACTGTTTGTAGACCAAATTGAGATGACAGTAACTCACACCTTCCATTCTGACCAACACTCAGTGGCATATCTTGAGTACATGTTTGCCTGCCGCCAAGCATAGGCAGAATACCCCTCTATACCCTTATTCAGAATAGCCAGTTCCTGCCAAACCTCATTCATTCTCTCGAAAGACTTATGAGTGCGGCAAAATTCCTCTTCTAATATCTCTAATTCTTCCCAAAGCCTATCCACAGTAGCCTTTTCGCAATACCACCGTACACGTTCCACTAACAAATGCATCAATAGTAATAGAGCATGGGTCAAGGTAGAAGCATACCTTCTATCAACCAATCATCATGAGACAGACCCTCTGGTCATCCTATTGACCAGAACCAGGGATTCTGTCGACTTGAGTCACCAGTTGTATGGGGAATAAAAATGTTCTTTCCCCATAACTGGTCCGTATCTAGGTCTTGAAATCCATCTGTAGCTTTAGGACCCAAGAGTTTCAGGATTGTGAAACAATGGCAATACTTCTCCCTCAGGTCAAGCATGTGGTGATGAATATCAGCAACAATACTTTGTGACCGTGTAGCCAGACTTTGACTACTACGGTTAGCCTGTTTCTCTGTCATAACATGGTTTAATTCGTGAATCGTATCTCTCAAGTCAGAGAGTATTTTGAATGCGTGGTCTCGCCGAAGGGCCACCTCTATCTCTGTAACTTTTATGAGATTATACTTCTCACACTTGAGAGAGGTGAAAGATGACGGTAACCAGAGGTTGGTTGATTGAGGTGCTTCGTCATCTATATGTAATTGTTTGTGGAAGAGAGGGAAAAGCTCGCATTGTTCAGCTCTCCACAACTTGAGGAGATCGATCAAGTGGGTATAAGTGGCATCCTGGTTTGAATCTCCTGCTTGGTGAATCACTCTAGAGGGGAATTATAAACTGAACTCTATATAAAAGTAGGGGCGTACTGTAAAGCCTCTATCTCAAGTCCGTGCCAAATGAATTCAACAAGTCTGGAGGGCAACACGCTATCTTCTCACCCATGCGTTAACAAAGTTTGTTTGTGGTCGCATAGGCACTGTCATGTGTTAATACAAGGTTTCGAGATAGGATGCAGTTTACATACCCTTTCCCTGTACCTGATATAATTCTAACTTAGAGGACTGAGTTTCGTTTGCTCTCCATGATACAAGCAGCTTGGTAGATATAGAGGAGGTCAGCGTATCGAAGGCTTCTTTTTTTGCTGCGTATGACTTTTCTGTTCGACGACGACGCAATGATAGGTCGGATGCTGGAAACGATATCACTAGTGAGAAGGAGTAGTGACGTAGTAACTCACATAGTTGGCGTAACTTGCCAAAGTTATAGTGGCCGTTGAAAGTATCCAATGTCTCTTGCCGATGTCCCGGATTTTGCTCTTTTGTGAAGGAGGCGGCATGATTCTGTCCAGACCAGGCACTTTCAATTGCTTTGCCATGTGTCATGCCAGAAGGGGGCTCATAGACAAATGAGTGATTAATCTGGCAGTCAGCGTTGTGACCGTTTATATGCATTTTCGGCACAGAGCTGCGAATATGCTTGAGCAAAGGCACAAAGTCAGGTAGATTAGCAGTTATGTGCTTAGACAAGTTTTTATGATACTGGCACCATATGTCATAACTGAGTGATATCCATCGTTGTTTGAATCCTTCTGGCCCAAGGGCATGCATTAGCGCATAGTCAGTCTTGATGTAGCTTCGACTTGTGATCAAAAAAATGGCAAAAATGAGGAGTAAAAGACTTACGCTTCTCCTTTTTCAAGATCGGCTATGCCTTGCGGCAAATAGAATCCATGTCGAGTGCACTGTACCACAATGACGCCCGATATCTCAGCATCCTTGAACTTTGACCGGTCTTGCTGCCTGACGGCCTTTAAGTTAGCACAAAGAGAGGTCTTTAAGGATAAATTAAAGTCGGTCCGTATTCAGCAGATTATATAGGATACATATGTCGACTTCATTCCTCAGAGATGTGATGTAATGCTGATATTTACTCTCTTCAACAAAATAGCCATTTCCCACGTTAAGTGGTTTGTCTATGTGGTCATGGCGCTTCTTCTTCCTCTGAAGACGAAAATTCCCATCAGCCAATAAAAAAAGTGTATACTTGTGCCTGTATAGATTTTATTCAGTAGCAACATCCTGTGTGTTGAGAATAACACTTACAAGTCGTCATCTTGAGCGAAATCGATAGCTTCACCCTCGACGTTGAACCCAATTTTGGGACATGCAGGGCATCTCAAGCCAAGACATCCAGGCCATCTATGCGATAGTACATTGTTGATGTTAAAGTCTTGGCCCGAACGGCGACGCAGCATCAAGTAACGCCAGAGGTGCATTACAAACTGGAATTCTTTATAGTGGTGCTGTTACAAAGTAAGTAACTGATGAAAGGATACAACGGTATGAACTTACATATGTTTTCTCAGGAAACACTGTGTCATTATAGTCGTTGAGAGCTTTGCAGTAATCATAATTTGACGACTTTGCATTGAGCGAATGTCGGTCAAAATCGTCAAGGACCACAAACATAAATACTGTCTGCGGAAGGTCAAGGGTTGGAGGGAAAAGTTGGTGTCGTATAAGTTGTAAGGCTTTGTCTTGCCGATGCTGAAAAGCCTCGCAGTGACAGTAGAGAACTCTGCGGTCGTGAGTTCCATTTGTATGTACTACAGTAAAGTTATTGGGGCTGCTGTCATTACAGGGACAACGATTGCCTCGATGGCCCAGATGTAAGACATATCCTAGATCGTTTAATGATGCCTTCTCAAAGTAATGGCCTGTCCATCTTTGGATACGATGAAATGGCTGGTCGCGATGAAATTTTACCATACAGCTAGAGCAGGCAGGTGTATGAGTGAAACACTCCAGACAACGGTAGATAGGCTTCCGCTCGCTACCAGCGAGATTACCATCAACTTGATTCTGTGAGGAGGTAACACATGTAGGACAGGGCTTGTATACTGCTTCATCGACTTCAAGCAATAAAATTTCTGTTTGGATTTCCTTTAGTACTTTGGATGTAAAAGGTTCCATCCTTGACGACGCTCCCTAGAAAGACTAATTAGTCAATAGCTTAGAGTACAGATGAAGACCAACTTGTGTCTTCGGGAACTCCACTACTTCGTTGGATGACGTGTCGATCATTGTTATGGATTTAGTTTTATTCGTGTTGGTGGTTGACGCAAGCTCTTGAAACCAAGTCCTCAACATTTTTGCTGATGGTAAAGGTTCCGCAATCTTGAGAGGAACAATTCCTGGTTTCAGGTTTGTTCGTTTACGCTTCACGCCCGGCATCGAGTTAGATGGGATTAAGATGCGTTGTACGACAATTGCCCATATTTGCATTGAGAATGGTACAAATAAAGAACAAATTCAATGGTAGAAACTAACATGCTGATCAAGATGCGAGAGCCAAATCAAGAGTAGCTACCCTTCTTGTTACTTTTCCCTTGTGTCCACCCCGGTGATAAGTAACGAGACATTCATAAACTCCATATTCCCAAACAACGTAACGAGTACCAAAATATTGGCCTTCCATGAGACAATGCACATAATCATGCTTCTTATGGGGACAGGTGGGCCGTGCATATACATAAGGCACAAGGATCTGATTTTTACCATCGAAAGATACCGAAACGTTTGGTCCATCAAATCCTTTATAGTTTCCTATTTGATTGTCCCACTTGCTGTCATTGAAATGCCCGCCACTTTGGACCGTGATTTGGAGAGTGCCAAATGAATCTCTATACTTGAGCCTTGCAAGCCAGAAGTCAGGTGCTACACAATACATCAGTAATTTATTAGGTTACTAAGAGGCGCCACTTACGGATAGCAGAAGAAGCGGCCTCTACCCTATCTTCAGGGGTTATACCAAAAGGACCAGGCTCTGCAGTCTCATTTTTGGGAGGGGGGGTCCAAGATCGCTGATTGACATTGACATTGACTTCTCGGAGTATCGAACAATTGTCTGGAATGCCGTCAACCCAATGTAGGGTGGTATCGGTGCCCTTGATCTCGAACCACTTACAAACTTCCCTGAACACGTGTGTCAAACAAAAAAAAACAAAGGGGCTAATTGAAATTGAACTTTACATCTCAAACGCCAGTGCGCGAAGATTAAGTTCTTGGAGGCGATGGCTATAATGATGAGAACCCTGGAGTTCAACCTGAGCTTCGCCTTTACTGTTCACCATTTTGATCACTCTGGACCGGCCTTTGAGGGGCCCCTTTAGAACAACAACAGGGAGATTGAGGAACACTACATAAGCATGATGAGGAATGTGAATAATATTGGGATTTGGAGGGTGGTATGCAAGCTGGAAATTGGAATCAAACTCGACATGAATATACGGAATAGTCAGATGCTGAACTAATTCTGAGCTAATGACAGTTGTTTAAAGTGTAATGACATACCACAGCACTAGAGTTGCAAATAATCATTTGATCTAATTGGTCATCGAGTTTCACAATGTATCCCGTATACCCTGCGGATTCGCCGGTCTTGACCCGAACATTGTCTCCGATTTTGAAGTGGCAACACACAAAACCAATGGGAATCTGAATTGATTCAGGCAGGTCAGAGCTCGAGCGGTCGCTAAGGTGTACATAGACATAAGTATCAAGAACAGCGTCGATCTCACCAACTCGACCAGCGTGTTCTGAAGCAACAATAGCAACCTTGTCACCTAGGTGAAGTTGGTGGCTCTCGGCGCAACAAAAAGCCTTCAATTTTGCGGCGGTGGAGACCGAGACACTGTTGGCAAAGAGCCTGACTTGAGCAACGGTTGGAAATACTTCGACATGGTAATAGTCATTAGGTGTGAGAGTAAGAAGAAGGTACCCAGAAGAATCAAAGACGCATTGGCGGTAACGGTAAGTTGTTAGGGTGCCAGTACCCTCAACGCGTAGATGGCGGCCTGACCTGGCAAAAGCCTTCAAATCAACCAGCTGAGCGGAAGGTTTTGTCTGCCTTCTGACTTTGGGGCCTTGATCTTGCGAAGCCCTCTTCAGTGAGGAAGGTATACGAGGCACCACAATGACTTCCAGTCTGCCTTTAGGTAGAACGTGCCGGATGATGGCGACATCACGGGTGTAGGGTTGTTTCTTGAGACGGATCCAGCTGTTCTGCTCTGGTTGAAATGGAGACATTTGCCATTGAAGAAGCCTCATAGCTTCGAGATTATCGATCTTCCTACCCTCCCACCACCTGACACCAGACATCCCTCTACAAATAGTGTAGATGTCTGCTAGTCGTTTAGCCTCCACAAAGACCCTTCCAATTATTCCAACAGGAGCGTATATACTGCGAGGTGGTATCATGTGGGTGTACATGCCTTGAGTGCATCGCTGATATATGCGAAGCACGCATTTAGATTCGGATCCAACCTTGTTTATATGAGATAACATACTGATGTCGAATAGCTGCACTTACATTGACAGGTACCTCCCAAGTTTCCCAATCGTCTTGCCGGTGAAGTCTACTCCCATCTGCTGAAGTGTCTGTAGGAACACAAGGTTCAAAAGGTCGTGTATATTTTTCGGCCAACAAAGTGAAAAAATCTCCAGCTGTATTAACCTCCTCTTGTAAACCTAATCGATGATTTACGCTGGTAGCATCTTGAGACTCTTCTTTGTCCTCGTCAGTGAGTACAATGAAACCACCACCTACAAGGTATATATAGTCAAGTTTTGACATTGCATGCATAGACACTTACAATTGTCGTCTTCTTCATCACTTGTCTCTTCACCATCATGCTCGACTGCCTCGACATCTATGTACCACGATAGTTCTGGCGTTGGCTTTAAAGTCGAGACTCTGTAAGCCGTCTGCCCAACGCAATCGATAGAGCCCGCATACCATTGATGAGGGGCTTTTGTGTGTTTAAGCTGCTCACTATGCTTAAAAGCCTTTCAATGTTGTCAGTTGGGGATTCACATACCAGAAAATGACTATAAATAATTATTTAAGCGGCTATAACTACTAGCTACTCAAAATAAGTAACTCAATCCTCTGGTGATGGGTGTAGAAGAAAGAGATGCAGTCACGCGGAAGTGCGGGTATTCTGCATTGGTAGGTTTAGGGTGCACTCAATTCCATCACGTGTTTTATATTCACATGTGAGCCGTGATTAGGCCGACCCCCAATCACATTTTAGTTCCCACACATTGAAGATCCGACGCATCAAAGGAGAGTTCCCACACAATGCCTACATATTTGCTCAATTCGTAAAATATTCAAGCTCTGACAAAGTTCAATGCCGGTTGATATTTGAACGCTAGGCACATGATGAACTTCAACTGGCTGTAAACCTTCCAACGCTGATATCCCAGGCCTTGACGAGGCGCATTTCTCTTTCGCACCACCATGTACTTGTCGAGCAGCACCTTACAATTTAAGGCGTATATACCTAGAATAAGTGAATGGTTAGGACAACTAATATTATAATATTCCCCATGCCTAAACAATGGAAATAGATACAATATGGCCAAACAGGGATTGGATGTCCCTACGCTGATGTCTACAACATGACGATGAATAATCCTTACCAGCCTGCTCTTCAGGCATGTCAATCCAGGGAGCCTCATGGCCATGAAGTCTTGTGAGTCACTTGTAGGAATTGACACTTCGGTACGTGTCGTCATTTGGTAAGTGTTTTTTTTATTTACTAATCGGAATTCAGAGAGCTGATTTGATTCGCCTCAATCAGTATAGTTTTTTGATCGGACGGTGATTGAAAGCGAGGCTCGCAACGAAGACTCTTGTTGTACTAGTGGCAGACAATTTTCATTGATTAGAATTGAGATCTCAATAAGTTGAGTCATATGGTAAATTTTTCATTTCCTCTTTGGAATTGAGAGAGCTCATTCGAATCAACTCCATGCATCTAGTCGTTAGTCAACCTGTCGCTTCAAGTTTTTTCGTTACCACTCCCTATCTTAATATGTCTAGTCATTTGTCGGCGTGGCGCTTCAATTCTCCTGCTTACCGCCATTGTTACTACATCCATCTCGATTTTCGGAATGCTCAAACCGCCATATATTACACATGGGGATACTCTAACAGTAGTAGAGGATCATTTGATAATGAGTATAATTTGTTCCATTTCTAATCTTACCCTGACTAATTTTGACAGGTCTCTGCCTCAGCTTCATCGTAATCGACCTTCTGTCCTCAAAGTTTCTCGCGCAAACACTCAAATCGGAAAGGCTCTATGTATGGGGATACTGAGGTTGCACAACTCTCACGTATGAGGCCCTCTGTTTTCCTTGAACTGGACAGACAATCCTCTCATCTAACTCTGAATACGTTTGATAGTGATAACCTCTTGTCTCTCTAGAGTATTATTAAACAATACAATAGAGTCTTTTGTTATCATGTAAATAAACTTGAATGTGGTGCTTTCAAATTTAACACGACTGCAAACTTTGGCGGACATAAGAGATAGACTTATATAGCAAGAAGTACCTAATATTGAAGCAAGTAAACTAGACTAATATCTCAATCATCCAAAATGATGTTTGGGTCATCAATAGAGCTACCACTACCCCTCCCAACCGTTTTCAAAATCTTCGCTGGGGGGCCAGGGATTTCCTTGTCAAAAGTATCGCGCTTGCGCTTCTCTCCTACACTCATAGTCTGAATAGCTTGCTCAGTGTAAGTGGGAATATGAAGAGGATTTTCCGGGGAGGAATTAGGCAATGGAACTTGAGTGGAAGGAGGGTCTTCGGGTTGTGGAGGAGCCATATTTCCCGACAAATCGGATCCCTTGACATGATGTCAACGGGATCATCAATGTCATTGATAAGAATATCCAGTCCCGGACAATGCTTATCGTCCATCCCCGCTCCCTCACAATCAAATGAAAGCTTCGCGAGTATTGCCTCCAATAGGCAAATGGGGGTAGAGGGAGGAAGTCTCCCATCATGACGTCGTATACCTCGAGGGAGCGCATAATGATTTGGCTTTGGTTGACAAATGCCCTACAGTTCAGAAGCGAGAAAAAGCCATCCGTTGTTACGGCCCCAGCCGTTTTACGCGTGAAAATCTACGTTTAATGCGGCTAGGTGTACGTATTAGACTCGAAAACGAGTAATCGGTCACCCCGTTAGTACTGAGATCGGTCGAGGACATGTGTGAAGACAGGAAGACCTAGGGATCAGTCGAGATTGCATCCGCGGTTCCTAGCAGGAAAACCGTACTGCTAGGGGAAATATAATCGTGTTCGAGGACTTAAAATGAAAGTCTCGAGACTGAATCTAGGGAGGCTTTGCTGGGAATTATCATCGAGGTTGGCTATGGGATGGCTTGAGGACTTAGCGAAACGCGGTTCCTTCAGCGGACCTTATGCTAAACCGAAGCTATAACTACTACCTGCCTAATAAGGAAAGGGCTAGGAAGTAGATGTCTTACACATGTCGAGACTGAATTAACCTGAAGCGAGACTGTTGGAATTGTCGGTCGAGACTCTGGATCAGGCAGTAATAGTGATAATCTCGAAGCAACTAAAGGCGAGATAGAAGCGTAGTGTAATCGAGGACATCTTATCGACGGGATAATCAGTGGGTGGTGTGCCTCGAGAGTTTCTAGACTAGGGTCTAGGGTTAGAAGCTCGTTAGCCAATGAGGAGTGGAAGATTAGGCAAGTGCGATGTTCGGTCGAGGAGACTGAATAGTCGAGACTGTTGATTGGTGGAGAAAGATGAGTCGAGGAGACTATACCCATTCAGTGCTGGATACGGACTTGGTTATCTGTTTCATATTTGTTTACTTTGTCTCAGTTTTTTTTTTATTGTGTATCGTATATAGTCGCCAGTCGAGCACGAGGTTCGGGATCAAATCTTTGCCCAAGCGCTGTGCGAGTGAAATCGAGTTTGGTTAAACTTCGCAGTGTTCTAAGCATTCCTTAAGTTCTTTCTCTACTCGGAAGGTCTTGTGTTCTGCTCGAGAGAGTATCTTCACTGGTCTAATAGGATCGCGATAGCATTCGGTGCTAGCTCGACTTGTCTTGCAGTCTGTCTCGAAGCGCAAAGGCAGGTCAAGGCTCTCCGAGTTTGTTGAGGCATCACTAGGGCGGATTCGCTACCCCTCCTAGATAGGTGTCTAACCCATTCTATTGAGGACAGTTGTCGCGAGCTTAGCCACTCGTCGCGAAGGTTCTAATCAAAACGGCATAGGTCTGGAAGAGGTTTCTATTCAGTCGAGATTTGTTTCACATTTCTATTCTACCCCTATTTTCATTTAATACTTAATCGAGACGCTTACTTTCACTTTCTTTCTGATTTATTCTCCCCACGAACCGCACTCGAGACTCGGTGTAATTCAAAGGGTTGCATTCGCATTCGATTTTATATTTTTTATATTTTATTTTCCACATTCACACCGATCTAGTCTCTTCATCTGGAGCCCACCGCGAGGGGAGTTTCAGATTGAAAGTGATTAAGTTTTTCAGAGTTTATTTTGTTCGAGCCTTTGTGATACAGCTCGAAAGAGGTGGTCTAGGAAAGGACAAAGGACAGGAGAGTAGTCTCGGAGAAAACTGGAGCAAAAAGGGAAATCAGGGAGGGCTACTTCGAACTCGCAGGCCTCAAGCCTCATTCCCATCCCCGAGGATCCAGATTTAGCGTTGAAGCGAGCTAGGGAAGAGAAGCGAAGAGAAAAAGGAAAGGAGAGAGAAGAGAGTCAAAGGTTAGAAGTCGAGACAGGAGTCGAGCCCGAATTTACGCGCAAAGTGTGGGGAGTTCCTACCGAGGGAGCATCGGACGATACAGAGCGTAACCCGTTTCTGGAAAGGCGATTAGAGAGTTCATTTGGGAGTTCTGATCAGTCGAGATTGGAAGTTCCAGGGGGCTTTATAATTGGATCAGCCAGTCCAAGTAGACGAGCAGTCGCGCCTCGTATTCAAGTGCCAGTAGTACCTAGGGAGGGTTTTCCACTTCCTTCCGCGAGTTCCGTCAGTCTCGGAGAATCACCGTTCACTCGACAGTCAGGGGGATCACCAGCTACCAGTTTGGCTTTTAATCCACCAGCTCCGAGTTTGTATCAACAACAACTGAAAGACATTTTTCATCCGGAGGAGTCTGCGCCCTCGGAATTTGAAAAATTATCCGCGACTCAGCCTATCTCTCCCTCGACTTCGTCCTCGAGCGCCGCAGCCAGTGTTTCAGCACCCGCGGCCCCTACAAGGTCCCCTCAAGCTAAAAGAACATCGGCTCCGAGCCAGCCCTCTGTAACCGAAACCCCCTACAAATCCACCACCACCAGCAGCAAGACCGAGAATGTCTAGAAGGGAAATGCCTGCGCCGATGACGGCTGGCGCGCCGAAATGGGAGGGTGATGTAGATGCATTACCGGATTTTATTTGGCGCCTCGACCAGACTTGTGAATCGGTCGTGTTGACAGATGAGAACGAGAAGATGAAGTGGGCGTTAGCCTACATTCCGCACGACATTAGAATGGAATGGCTGGCCATTCCAGAGTCCGCGGGAAGATGGAGCAACTTTAGAAAGGCGCTCGACTCAGAATACCCCGAGCTTGTAGAAAAAGAAGCAGGCTCGGTGGGAGCTTTAAAGGATTTGTGTTCGAGATTCCGTGTTATCACTTTGGCCGAGGAGTCGCGACTGTTATCTTTCAGGCGTAAATTCCAAGTCATAGCTGAAAAATGTTTGAAGCCTCCTGCGCTTATCTCGAATAGAGAGATAGTTGAGGCGTTTGTGTCGTCTCTCGACTCGACATTTAGGGACCAGCTAAATATAAGGCTAGCTCTGAATGGAACGTTGAGGAATGCCGGCTCGAATGTCCAGACTAGAAACGAGGATCCATATGATTGGAAAGAAGTAATCTCGAAAGCTGTGGAGCTAGTAGGAAGCAAAAATCTTGTTAGGTCTAGCGACTCGACTGTCGAGAAAGCTGCCTCGAAGGCAAGGGGCCCGGCGAAGCGCGAGATGACAGCCGCGGTTCAGGGATCGGCAGATGTAGAAGCTATACGTCAAGAAATGCGACAAGAGATGAATGTGATGAAGGATTTATGGATGACGCAGCAGAAGAGTTTACAGGGGAGTCTCGACTCATTGAGATCGAGTTTCACTACCCAAGGATCGAGACCGCCGGATAACTTTCCTCCGCGTCTGAGACCACCTTTCCAAAGTAATTACACACCGGAAGGTCGGCAAGGATGTTTCTATTGTGGCGAGGACCATAGATGGGCAACCTGCTCTTATAAGATGCAAGATGAGAAGGATGGAAAGATTAAGACGGACGGTAACAAGATTCGGTTCTCGAATGGTGCAGCAATTCCGCGGGAGGCAGGGTTGAATATCCGAGAGTGTGTTAGGAAATTTATGCCTACTACGGTGGCGTCCTGGATCTATGAACCAGCAGACGAGGAGCCGGATATGGGGTATATAGGTCCTGTTTATGAGAATCCGCCGACCATTCTGAAGAGAGAGGAAGGGATCAATAAAAAAGATCTCGAGTTAGAAAGTTTGAAAGGGAAGATTGCTGGAATGGAGGTCCTACTGCACAAAATACCAGACGCGACGGGTAGTTCTGGACAGGGAGACTCCGAGACAGTAGTCGAGGGCGAAGATGATAGCGAGGAGGCACTCTTGAGAAAGTTGTCGAGTTTGCTTTCTGCCGCTAAGGAGCAGGGCTCGGTTTTTTAGGACGTCCGGTGACGAAGCCGGTCTCTGGAAAACGGGTTAGTTTCAGAGGTATTAAGGCGACCGAGGACGATTCTAGGAAAGAGAACCCGGGAGAAAAACAGACACTGAGTAGCTAGCAATTTATTCATAATTATTGGGTGTATCCAAAGATGCCATCTTCATAATTCCTGATAACCTTTTCATTATCATAACTATCCAACCACTCTCCCATAAAATCTTCATTCATATTATATCCTTCCCATGGATTTCTTCATTCATTGTATATCTTTCATAACTATTTCTTCATTGTTCAATAGACATCTTCATTCATTGCATATCTTCATAACATTTTCATTTCATTACCCATCATTTTTCCCCATCATTCTGAGCCATCAATAGGCAATCAGACCATTCAAAAAGCTAATCTACGCATTCAATCTTGTTCATCAATACATCATTTTTACCATCACCATCACTCCTCCCATCAACAATCCCATCAGTGATTTCCATCAAACAATCCCATCATCTCGATGCATGAGTGGTAGTGCATAAATGGTTGATCAATTGCTGGTCATTGGCTGGCTCATGATTTATGAAACTTTTGAATATAATGTAATATACATAATATGTATATATGTATGCAATATTATGTGGTACTGAGCAGCATATTGCCTGATATGGAGCGCCTATCACAGATAGCAAAAAGGCTGCTTGGTGAGGCGCATTTCTGGTTCCCCTGAATGAAATGCGAATCGATGGAAAGCCCTTATTAGGCGGTTTCCAACGAATGTACTTGCGCAATATTTGGTCAAGAAATGGGAAGGATATGAGCTGCTCAAATTTGGAATAAAAGAGCTGCTGTGGGTGCAGTTCCTGGCTGTTCTAAACAATATTGCATGGCACAGAAGCCATGGGGAGGGCCTTTAACGAAATCCAGTTTTTGGCAGCTTTTCAAAAGGAAATAGAAGAGATATGATCCAAATTACACTTTTGATGACAAAAAGGCTGCAGTGAGCGCACCTAGCACTAATATACATGAAAATTTATATCTTGTTGGAAGGCCCTTTACAAGGGCTTTCTAACGAGTATAGTATCATAGTATTTCAATAGGAAAGTGAGAAAAGTTATAAATCAAATCTACACTTTGGGTAGAAACAGAGAGAGATCACTCTATAGCAGGCTAAGATATTGAATCGCAATACCACATATACATTGTAGGCAGTAAACTGATAATTCTAATCCAAATATTGCCAATGTAACATCTCACGGATTGAGCAGAAGAATATTGCTCCTAGAAGTCTAAACACATAATTTGACATTTTTTATGGTAAAAAATACAGTTTATCCACACATTTTCTTCTATAATATCTTCAAATGAATGCATGGAAAAGTAGCTACTGAATGTCCCTATTAATGCAAAAGATCCCTTGTACATTCGAGTAAGAAGTGAGGGAGATACATTGTAAAAAAAGCGACTATAGACATGAATAGTACATGTATATGCTATTAGTTCTTTGCTTTATTTCATGCTCTTCCTCCTTTTGAACGCTTTTTTAGGTTTATCTCCCTCAATTCCTTCTCAATTGACAAGGAATCTTTTGCATTTAATAGGGACACTCAGTAGCTACTCTTCCATGCATTCATTGAAAGATATTATAGAAGAAATGTGTGGATAAACTGTATTTTTTACCATAAAAATGCAAATTATTGTTTAGCTTCTAGAGCAATATTCTTCTGCTCAATCCGTGAGATGTTACATGCAATATTTGGATAGAAATGTACAGTTACTGCCTACAATGTATAGTGGTATTGCATTCAATATCTAGCCTGCTATAGAGTGATCTCTCTCTGTTTCTACCCAAAGTGTAATTTGATTATAACTTTCTCATTTCCTATTGAAATACTATGATACTATACTCGTTAGAAAGCCCTTGTAAAGGGCCTTCCAACAATATAAATTTCATGTATATTAGTTGCTAGGTGCGCTCACTGCAGCCTTTTTGTCATCAAAGTGTAATTGGATCATATCTCTTCTATTTCCTTTTGAAAAGCTGCAAAACTGGATTCGTTAAAGGCCCTCCCCCATGGCTCTGTGCCCATGCAATATTGTTTAGAACAGCCAGGAACTGCACCCACAGCAGCTCCTTTTATTCCACAAATTTGAGCAGCTCATATCCTTCCCATTTCTTGACCAAATATTGCGCAAGTACATTCGTTGGAAAGCCCTAATAAGGGCTTTCCATCGATGCGCATTTCATTCAGGGGAACCCAGAAATGCGCTCACAGCAGCCCTTTTTGTGCCCTGGAAAAGCGCTGCCATATCAGGCAATATGCTGCTCAGTACCACATAATATTGCATACATATAGACATATTATGTATATTACATTATATTCAAAGTTTCATAACAATTGAGCCAGCCAATGACCAGCAATTGAGCAACCATTTATTGCACTACCACTCTGATGGGACTGATGGGATTGTTGATGGAATCACTGATGGGATTGTTGATGGGAGGAGTGATGGTGATGGTAAAAATGATGTATTGATGAACAAGATTGATGCCTAGATTAGCTTTTGATGGTCTGATTGCCTATTGATGGCCAGAATGATGGGGAAAATGATGGGTAATGAAATGAAAATGGTTATGAAGATATGCAATGAATGAAGATGTCTATTGAAACAATGAAGAAATAGTTATGAAGATATACAATGAATGAAGAAATCCATGGGAAGGATATATAATGAATGAAGATTTTATGGGAAGAGTGGTTGGATAGTTATGATAATGAAAGGTTATCAGGAATTATGAAGATGGCATCTTTGGATACACCCAATAATTATGAATAAAGTGCTAGCTACCCTCAAACAGAAAAATAAGAAGAAGGAAGTAGTCGAGGCAAAAGAGACCTCGTCTACGAGAGTCGAGAAGTTTCCTTATAGGAAGGTACCAGGGTTGAAAGCGGTAGTCGAGGTTCCACCACTGCCCACCAAGTATTTCAAGGAGAATAAAAAGGGACCGGCGTATAAGCACCAGACTAAAGTCGAGGAGGGTGTGGACGTAGCGGAACTTTTATCGAGGTTTGAAGGGAATCATATAACAATCACGCAGAAGGAACTTCTGGCATTGGCCCCTCGACTGCGAGAAGCCATGAAGGGACTCATCTCGAAAAAGAGAGTACCTACTGGTGAAGTATCAGTCATCGAGGAAGTAGTGGCAGAGGTACCAGAGTCAGTCGAGACGGAAGAAAGGACCGACTCGGAAGATGAGGAAGGCGGATCCTGTAGAGTCATTGATGTAAATATATTGATGAGTACTGGGGATCAGTCGAGACTAGTGGGGTCGAGGATATTTGTACAGGGAAAGATCCGGTACTGCAATTGTTGACTCGATACTCAGCAGAAGAGTCGAGGACTATGATATTTGCGATAGCAGAACAGGATCGTCTCTCAGCAAAAGATGTAGCTGAATTGACGGTCATCCCAACACTTATTAATGGTGTCCGAGAGGAAGAGGCGCTATTAGATAGTGGGTCACAAGTTGTGATGATGTCAAGGGAGGCTGCCGCGGACTGTAAACTCAGTTGGGATCCGAGCTTGCAAATTAACATGCAATCGGCCAACGGGCAGGTGTCTCGGACGTGTGGTCTAGCCAGGAATGTACCATTTACCTTAGGGGATCTGACAGTACAACTCCAGGTGCACGTAGTCGAGAAGGCACCGTATCGAGTCTTACTGGGCCGTCCTTTCGACTTGGTTACAGCAAGCAAGGTCGTAAATCATCAAGACGGAAGACAGTATCTTAATTTGAAAAACCCCGAGACTAAAGCCTCGACGTGTATTCCGACTTACGGTCGAGGACAACTTCCCTCTCGGCCGGCAGTAAATTTTTAAGTCGCCTCGAGGATTCCGACGAGTGGGATGGAGGAGAGGTGGCTTGTATAATTGAAGCGGATAAAAATGGAGAAGCTAGTATAACGGAGTATTTGCCTATCGAGACTGAAGCATATACTACGGATGAGCTCAAACTTTTATATCTAGCAAAGAGCTTGGAAAGAAAAGGGGACTCGGAGGAGAAAAAGGCATTTGAGCAGTACCTGAATATACTGTCGAGACCACACGACTTGAGAAATAAATCAGTCGCGGTGGAAGAGTTGGAGGAACCAGGGGATCCTCGAGAGTTAGTGCATTGTCTGGCAAAGAAGTATAAGCCAGTCGCGCTGAAAGTCAGGCCTGTCCTAGGAGAAGTACCGGATAAATTTCGAATTGTTAGAAATATTATCGGGGATCCTCTAAAAGATATGCCGGAGCTACCGAGGAGGCCGCCCGAGTTCGTACCGACGGGAAGATATACCGAGGAGCGAATGTTAAAGATGGATAAAGCGCATAGTGATGAGTTTCTATGGCCGAGGAGGTTAAATTGATGCATTGGTTAGTCGCGGCGCAAAATGAAGCGTTCGCGTGGGACGACTCGGAGAGGGGGAGTTTCAAGAAAGAATATTTCCCTTCAGTCGAGATTCCCACTGTGCCTCATACACCTTGGGTTTTGAGAAACTTAAGAATCCCACCTGCGGTTTATGATGAAGTATGTAGGATCATCCGCACTAGTAGCTGCTATCCGTTATCATAACTTATTGGCTATATCCAATTGAAGAATTTTCATTATAACCAATGAACGACTGCAACTTACGGTTTTGATAATTCCAATGCATAGTCATTGGCATTATCAATACTGGTTGCTGGTATTATCATTCTAATGAGTTGGCATTTTCATTACTTTGGATAAGCATTTTCATTATTTTGGATTGGTAGAATCATTGTTTGTGGATCAATTTTCTCATCATTCCATCACTGTTAACATCAATTGGTGATCAGGCCATCAATCTAGATCATCAATGCATCACTCTCTCTATCAGCACATCATTCTTCCCATCAGCACATCACTCATCCATCACTACATCACTACTCCCATCAACAATCCCATCAGTGATTGCATCAATGCTCCCATCAGTCCCATCAGAGTAGCAGTACCACAAATGGTGCCTCAATTGCTTGCTCATGGCTGGCTCAATGACTTTAAGACTTGGAACACATACTAATAGGGAGTATATCTATGGATATAGGCAGCTCAATATGTGTAAAGAAGCCTATATGACTATTTATGCCACCGCTTTTTTGAGAATTAAATGACAGTTTGTGAGCTCATTCTTGGCCTGTATGGCATGTATTATACATGTATCAAAAGCTCCAAATAAGGCCTTTTGAACGCACCAGTTATCTTCTTGGCTAAGCAAGAATTGGCAGAGATATAAGCAAAACATACTTTCAGTCTACTCATCAGAGGATTGCTGTATACCTAGTCTATCACTGGTTTAACAGCTACAGCCAGTATACCAGACTATAGCCTACGCTTCAATGACGCTATATCAAGTAACAGATAGTGAATTGAGCAGTGAAAGAATATCCTATGAATTAAACAATAATTCGCATTTTCTGAGCATAAATACTCATTCTGTGGGGCAATCTTTCTATAGATGTGCATGATGAAAGGTGGGATAAAATAGAAGAGAATACTAGCTTTCCATAGCAAAAACCGATTGAGATTGAAGCCAGAATTGGATGAGAAAGGTGCAAAATAGTGTTAAGGATTGTGTAAGGTATAACACTTGAATTGGTGTGTTTTTTGCTCTATTGCATAATGTATGCTTTGAACGCTTTTTTGTAATCTTCTCACTCAGTTCTGGCTTCAATCTCAATCGGGTTTTTGCTATGGAAAGCTAGTATTCTCTTCTATTTTATCCCACCTTTCATCATGCACATCTATAGAAAGATTGCCCCACAGAATGAGTATTTATGCTCAGAAAATGCGAATTATTGTTTAATTCATAGGATATTCTTTCACTGCTCAATTCACTATCTGTTACTTGATATAGCGTCATTGAAGCGTAGGCTATAGTCTGGTATACTGGCTGTAGCTGTTAAACCAGTGATAGACTAGGTATACAGCAATCCTCTGATGAGTAGACTGAAAGTATGTTTTGCTTATATCTCTGCCAATTCTTGCTTAGCCAAGAAGATAACTGGTGCGTTCAAAAGGCCTTATTTGGAGCTTTTGATACATGTATAATACATGCCATACAGGCCAAGAATGAGCTCACAAACTGTCATTTAATTCTCAAAAAAGCGGTGGCATAAATAGTCATATAGGCTTCTTTACACATATTGAGCTGCCTATATCCATAGATATACTCCCTATTAGTATGTGTTCCAAGTCTTAAAGTCATTGAGCCAGCCATGAGCAAGCAATTGAGGCACCATTTGTGGTACTGCTACTCTGATGGGACTGATGGAGCATTGATGCAATCACTGATGGGATTGTTGATGGGAGTAGTGATGTAGTGATGGATGAGTGATGTGCTGATGGGAAGAATGATGTGCTGATAGAGAGAGTGATGCATTGATGATCTAGATTGATGGCCTGATCACCAATTGATGTTAACAGTGATGGAATGATGAGAAAATTGATCCACAAACAATGATTCTACCAATCCAAAATAATGAAAATGCTTATCCAAAGTAATGAAAATGCCAACTCATTAGAATGATAATACCAGCAACCAGTATTGATAATGCCAATGACTATGCATTGGAATTATCAAAACCGTAAGTTGCAGTCGTTCATTGGTTATAATGAAAATTCTTCAATTGGATATAGCCAATAAGTTATGATAACGAGAGCAGCCACGAGTCTCATCCGGAGAAAGATCGACGCGGGAGTATATGAACCCTCGAATGCGTCATATCGGTCGAGATGGTTCTGTGTGATTAAAAAGGATGGGAAGAGTTTGCGCCTAGTGCACAGTCTCGAACCTTTGAACGAGGTTACGATCGCGCACTCGGGGCTACCACCCGTGACCGAGGAGTTGGCAATGCATTTTGCGGGTCGAGCCTGTAATGGGATACTCGATTTGTATGTGGGTTACGACGAAAGAGAAATCGCCGAGGGTTCGAGGGACCTAACGACGTTTCAGACGCCGTTCGGGGCCTTACGCCTGGTTACCTTGCCAATGGGATGGACTAATTCTGTGCCGATCTTTCACGAGGATGTTACTTACATTCTCCGAGACGAGATTCCCGAGTTCACATTGCCATATATAGACGATGTGCCAATTAGGGGCCCCGCGACTAGATATGAAAACGCCGAGGGAGTACCGGAAGTCTTGCCTGATAATTCGGGGATTAGAAAATTCGTGTTCGAGCATATGGAGAACGTGAATCGTATTCTACAGCGAATGAAGTATGCTGGGGGAACGTTCTCGGGACCTAAAACGACGATATGTGCGGATACAGTAGTTATCCTAGGATTCGAGTGTTCATATAAGGGGCGAAAGCCGAAAGCGGAAACGATCGAGAAAATTTTGAATTGGGGTGACTGTGAAAACACTACTGACGTCCGAGCTTTCTTGGGGACGGCGTAATGTGTAGGCATCACATTCGAGATTTTGTTATGAAGGCGGTTCCATTGTATAATCTTTGCAAGAAGGGAGTTACCTTCGAGTGGGGCGCGATTGAGAAAGCGGCTCAGCTCGAGATTAAAGAAGCTATCCGAGACTGTTTTCATACGAGGAATCCGAGGTTTCCGAGTGAGCAGCCGATTGTCTTAGCTGTGGACTCATCTTGGAGGGCTGTTGGGTATTACCTGTATCAGCGAGACGAGTTGGAGCCAAAAATAATTCATTATATCAAGTTTAATTCGATATTAATGGATCCGAGGCAACAACGATATTCTCAGCCGAAGCGAGAGTTAGTGGGATTGCGCATGGCGCTTGAGGAGGAGAATTATTTGCTTCGAGGGTGTCGAAATCTCATAGTCGAGACTGATGCGAAGTACTTGCATGGAATGTTAAACAACGCCGGCAAGTTACTCAGCGCGACTGTGAATCGTTGGGTGGTTTATATTCGGACTCATTTCCACTTCACATTGGTTCATCGAAAGGGAAAAGGTTTTGGGCCTGATGGATTGTCTCGGAGGAAATGGTATCCTGGAGATAAAGCGACTCGACAGTATGATGATGGGTCAGATGATGACGGAGAAGAGATCGAATTGGTTAAGGAGAATGAGGGAGAAGAGGACCCTCTACCGATAGATGACTTCGTCGAGGAAATCGATGATAGGAAAGGGTTCTTTGCTGAAGTGATAGCAATGGACCATAGTTATCAATTGGACCTCGACTTCGCGAGAAAGTGTCTAGATGCGGAAATAGCTGAGAAGCGACGATTATCCAGCAATCGAGATGTTGCCGAACCGGTTCGAGTATTCCTTGAGAAAATGATCGAGGAGGAAGAACAGGCGATAAACGAGGAAAACGGTCGAGATGGTTATGATGAGGATCGCAGAACTAATTGCGGCTCGGGAACAGGACAGTCGGTTAGGAAAGATCCGAGACTGGATTGTTCATCGAGTGGAGAGGTTACCAAAAGATCGACTATCGGTCGAGGAGGCGAAATTGTCAAGAGCGGCCTCGAACTTCTGGTTAGACAAAGACGGGAAGTTATATCGTCGAAGGCCGGGGATGATTATGCTCAGTTGGTGATCGAGATAGAGAATAGAATGGAAATCATGAGGGAATGTCACGACAAATTGGGGCATCGAGGAGTGTATGCTACGTCGAGACTGATCAGTCAACGGTTTTGGTGGCCCGAGATGGAAGCCGACGTTAGCTGGTACGTTCGTTCGTGTCACTTATGTCAGGTGCGGCAAAAGATGGCAATGGAGTTGCCACCAGTGGTGACGCATACTCCCTCGATCTTTCAAGTTTTGCATGCGGACACAGTACACATGACGCCTGCCTCGAATGGTTGTAAATACATTGTGCATGGCAGATGTGGACTTTCGTCATGGATGGAGGCGAAAGCGTTGAGAACCGAGGATGCAAAATCAATTGGTCAATGGCTATTCGAGGACATAATCTGTCGATGGGGCAGTCTTGTGAAAATAGTCACAGACAATGGCTCGCCGTTTAGGAAAGCGGTGAGGTGGCTCGAAGATAAATATGGAATTAAGGGTGTAACGATCTCGCCATATAACTCGAGGGCTAATGGCATTGTCGAGAGGCCTCATTGGGATGTACGGCAGATGTTATACAAGGCTACGGACGGTGAAGTAAAAAAGTGGTTTTGGCACCTACATCAAGTTATGTGGGCAGACAGAATTACTATAAGAAAGGGGACAGGATGTTCTCCCTACTTCATGGTTACCGGGCTCATCCTACGATACCTTTGGACGTAGTCGAGGCGACTTGGTTGGTGAAATATCCTGATCGATTTGTCGAGACTGCAGAGTTGATCGGTCTAAGAGCTCTCGCGCTGGCTAAACATGTTAAACATGTGGAGCAAATGAGAGCAAGTTAACGAAAGAAAAAGTTGATCGAGCTTTGAAATTGGAGGAAGATGCGAAAGCGAGGATTAGGGAATATCTGGAGGCAGGGAGCTTGGTCCTGGTGAAGAATTCCGCGATCGAGATGTCAGCCAATAGGAAAATGAAACCTCGATATCTCGGACCCATGGTAGTGGTTCGAGGTTGAAAGGGGGAGCATATGTTCTTACCGAGATGGATGGCTCGGTATGGCAGAATAAAGTGGCTGCATTCCGGGTTATTCCTTACCTGGCGAGGGAGAAAGTCGAGTATTCCGACGCGATCATTAAGCTGTTGGATACGAGTGAAGAGGAGTTAGAACTGTTAGAGGAACCAGTCGAGACTATTGATTTGGACGAGGAAGCTGATGAATCAGACGAGGAGACAGTCGAGGGAGACTAGAACCTTTGTTATTGAACACTAACTAGGAGAAAACTAGTCTCGGACAAGTACGCTATAACGATAAATAGCCTACTTGTCTACCTTGTTCTGGAATCGTTTATCACGCTGCTCGAGGAGCTGGACAAGAATCGTACTCTCGCGCATAAAAACGATAGCGTGAAGTAGTAAATTCGAGTTGTTGGGCAGACTCGACGAGGGCGGTGGTAGTGGCCAAAAGTTTGTGCTGCAAGGCTTGATAGCTTGCGTCCGAGACTATGACGTGGGCGGCCTCGTTGGCCTCGACTGACAAAGAATGAATGTTGGACACCAAGGTGTCGGCTGAGAAGAGAATTAGAAGAGTGAAGGTGAAGGAGGCTAGGACGCACCAGTAGCAGCCGAGATAACGTTCAAAATGGGTGGACGTTCCCGAGGCTGTAATCGGAGGGCGTTGAGATAGTGTTCTCGCTGGACTTCGGAGCCAGGAGCGCATGTAGAAAATGCGTACCGTTTGCGCTGTGCCTGGATATAGGTCCTAGGAGAAAAAGAAATAAGGTCCAAGAACGTCAATTGGGCAGGAAAGCTTACAGTCGCGGACATAGAGTTGCTACGAGGGCGAGTCTGCATGATTTGATCTTGGTCGCCTAGGATAGTGGGCCCGGTGACGTTTTGAGTTATCGGCGCGGCACTCTGAAGAGGGGCAGGTTCAGGACCGTCCGAGGATGGGGGAGATTAGCCTCGCTGTCTACCTCCATCTGAGGGTGTGGATTAGCATGAATGAGTGCGAGGTAAAGGCGCATACGTTTAGAGAAGTGGAAGGCTGGAGTAGTGTCGCAGTCTCGACTATAGTCTGGGACTCTACTTCGTCCTCGGAGGACTCTGAGCTGTCTGGAGGAAGTCGAGGGATAGTTCGACGCCTCTAGAATAGGCTGGTATAGAAAAGCGAGAGTGGAAAGTGGGCTGATCTTACCTTCTTGGCCGGAGGTTCAGAAGTGCCTCGACCGGTAGAGTCGTCACGTTCTGCAGCTGGCTTCGTAGGGGGACCTCGTTTGCCGTTTCCGAGATTGCGATCTACAGTGCTGAGCATAGTACACAACTCGTTGAAAACCGCGGGTTGCTTGTGACCCTTGCCTCGGAAGTTAGCATAGGATTCGTACATGCTTTTGGAACGAGCGAGGAGCCGTTGCGTTTCACTAGAAGACTGAGCAACAGTGTAGCGCTGCAGGGCCTGAAGAAGAGAAGTCTAGGACGTTGTGAGCATGGAATGATTCAGTCGAGGAGAGAAGGAGGGATACCAGAAAACTTCCCGCCGCCTCGAGTGGACCAGCCAAACTCTGGGCAACAGCAGGACTAGTGTGTCGACGATTGAAGCGGTGGAAGTAAGATGAGATTTCCGCGTCGAGGAGATGTACAGCTTCCTCGTACGCCTGTTTAGCGGGAAGCGATGGTTCAGTAGGCATGGGAGTGGTATGGCAATCCTCGTCTGAAGAGCTACTGTCAAAGTAGGGCGAGATGCTATCGCGATAGTGGGAGAGATTATAGGAAGGGGATAGACCCCTCCCTCGACCGAGACCACCTCGTAATAAACCCCTACCACGGCCTCGGCCGCCGCGTCCGCGACGGAAAGGATTGGAGTTGTCGTACGATCGAAGCTGATGCAAACTACAGTCGAGACACATGTTTATGCTGCGAGACATTCTACGGAGAACTTATATTCGTCGAGAATGCAGTCGAGGGTATGATCGAGAAAAATTTTTTTTTCTGAGCGAAAGCGGTGATCGACGAGGACGTCTGTTTCCATAGTGAGGGGGAGAGCGAGCGTCTCGGATCGGTTTTAACTCAGAAATCAGGGGATTAAAACGGGTTCTATTAGGCGAAGTGTTGCGCCGAGGCAACGTTACAAGAAGGGGATACTCTAACAGAATCTGGGGCAGATCTATAAATAAGCTGTGATTGATTGGGTTATTTATAGGCTGGCGCAGAACGAGAACACAAGTTGAGAGCGAGACTATATAGAGGCGGTGCGGAACACTTAAGGGCCGCCGAGCCACTTATCGTCTCGGATCGGGAATTCACACTCAGTAGTAAAAGAATTGCAGAGACAAAAGCGACATAGTATTGAGTGGGGATTGTAAACGAGACACGGTAGCACGATGCTACTACAGGATGAGGAAACAACAGAGCAAGAAGAGAACGAGACGAGAGAAGAACTAGTCTGAAGAGAGACAAGGGCTAACTACATGCAATTAAGAAGTAGTAAAGCACTAATGCGAGATAAGACTAGTAACAAAGTTCAAGAAAAAAGAGAAAAACAAAGAAAAATAATGGTTGAGGTGATACGAAAGAAACACAAAACAGAGGACAACCGCCGGCGCCGATCGAGTACCCAATCGACAAGCCTACCCCTCGACGCCCTCTGGGAAGGCAGCGCGCACCGTTGGTGTTGATGGGCGAGGTTGGCTGGAGGGAAGCCTCGACGTCCATAGCGCTAGGGAGGTTGGCGAAAGAGGAGTCTGCATCGTTTGCCCAGAAGGCGTAGACAGGGCAGCTCCAGCAGGAGATCGAGCGGGCGAGTTGGGCTCGGTAGGGATAGCTGCCGGTTCGGGCACCATCATCGGAGGAACGCGAAGATATTCGTCGAACGCCTTGGAAAATTGAGGGTTAGCGCGAGTAGATGGCGGAACGTCGGCCTTGTCGCAGGCTGCGACGTGACGGTCCCACCAGGAGGGTTGAACGAGAGGCTGCTGATCTTCGACGAGGAAGGGCTTCTCGCCCATCCACTCGCCGAAGCGGCGGAAAGAATCATAAAGCGCGCGACCAGAGATGAGGAGGTTTTCGGAGCGATGTGGACCGGAGAGATTGTCGAGAGCATCGACATCGTAAGCAGGGAGATCGGAGGCGGTGAGAGCGCGTTCGTCGTAGCTGACGATCTGTTCGGCGTCAGCAAGCAGCGTTTCGAACCCTTCGACGTCAGAGACGAGCTGGGCCTCGATCCAGAACTGGGGCTTTTTGTCGTGGTAGCGATACGCCGCGAGGAAATCAATGGCGCTCTCGACGACGAGTGAGCGGTAGTGGGAGACGGCAAGACTGAGCTGCCTCTCTAACCCTTGGATCTGGTAGCGGGCGACGTCGAGGTTGCGGTTGCGAATACGGAGGCCTAGATAAAGTCAGGAGAAAAACTTAAAAGAAAAAGAGTGGCAGGCGTACCATTGCCCGCGATGAAAGCAGGCGCGCGGCACAGCTCAGCTGCGAATTGACGAAGAGCAGGCACTAGTAGCTAGCAATTTATTCATAATTATTGGGTGTATCCAAAGATGCCATCTTCATAATTCCTGATAACCTTTCATTATCATAACTATCCAACCACTCTTCCCATAAAATCTTCATTCATTATATATCCTTCCCATGGATTTCTTCATTCATTGTATATCTTCATAACTATTTCTTCATTGTTTCAATAGACATCTTCATTCATTGCATATCTTCATAACCATTTTCATTTCATTACCCATCATTTTCCCCATCATTCTGGCCATCAATAGGCAATCAGACCATCAAAAGCTAATCTAGGCATCAATCTTGTTCATCAATACATCATTTTTACCATCACCATCACTCCTCCATCAACAATCCATCAGTGATTCCATCAACAATCCCATCAGTCCCATCAGAGTGGTAGTGCAATAAATGGTTGCTCAATTGCTGGTCATTGGCTGGCTCAATTGTTATGAAACTTTGAATATAATGTAATATACATAATATGTCTATATGTATGCAATATTATGTGGTACTGAGCAGCATATTGCCTGATATGGCAGCGCTTTTCCAGGGCACAAAAAGGGCTGCTGTGAGCGCATTTCTGGGTTCCCCTGAATGAAATGCGCATCGATGGAAAGCCCTTATTAGGGGCTTTCCAACGAATGTACTTGCGCAATATTTGGTCAAGAAATGGGAAGGATATGAGCTGCTCAAATTTGTGGAATAAAAGGAGCTGCTGTGGGTGCAGTTCCTGGCTGTTCTAAACAATATTGCATGGGCACAGAGCCATGGGGGAGGGCCTTTAACGAATCCAGTTTTGCAGCTTTTCAAAAGGAAATAGAAGAGATATGATCCAATTACACTTTGATGACAAAAAGGCTGCAGTGAGCGCACCTAGCAACTAATATACATGAAATTTATATTGTTGGAAGGCCCTTTACAAGGGCTTTCTAACGAGTATAGTATCATAGTATTTCAATAGGAAATGAGAAAGTTATAATCAAATTACACTTTGGGTAGAAACAGAGAGAGATCACTCTATAGCAGGCTAGATATTGAATGCAATACCACTATACATTGTAGGCAGTAACTGTACATTTCTATCCAAATATTGCATGTAACATCTCACGGATTGAGCAGAAGAATATTGCTCTAGAAGCTAAACAATAATTTGCATTTTTATGGTAAAAAATACAGTTTATCCACACATTTCTTCTATAATATCTTTCAATGAATGCATGGAAAAGTAGCTACTGAATGTCCCTATTAAATGCAAAAGATCCCTTGTACATTGAGTAAGAAGTGAGGGAGATACATGTAAAAAAGCGACTTAGACATGAATAGTACATGTATATGCTATTAGTTCTTTGCTTTATTTCATGCTCTTCCTCCTTTTGAACGCTTTTTTAGGTTTATCTCCCTCAATTCCTTCTCAATTGACAAGGAATCTTTTGCATTTAATAGGACACTCAGTAGCTACTCTTCCATGCATTCATTGAAAGATATTATAGAAGAAATGTGTGGATAAACTGTATTTTTACCATAAAAATGCAAATTATTGTTTAGCTTCTAGAGCAATATTCTTCTGCTCAATCCGTGAGATGTTACATGCAATATTTGGATAGAAATGTACAGTTACTGCCTACAATGTATAGTGGTATTGCATTCAATATCTAGCCTGCTATAGAGTGATCTCTCTCTGTTTCTACCCAAAGTGTAATTTGATTATAACTTTCTCATTTCCTATTGAAATACTATGATACTATACTCGTTAGAAAGCCCTTGTAAAGGGCCTTCCAACAATATAAATTTCATGTATATTAGTTGCTAGGTGCGCTCACTGCAGCCTTTTTGTCATCAAAGTGTAATTGGATCATATCTCTTCTATTTCCTTTTGAAAAGCTGCAAA